>JASUAD010000024.1:4200000-4617472 GCA_037013555.1 Sextonia rubra | reverse complement strand
CTGGGGTTTATGGGGGGCTATTTCAATGGTTACGACAACGTTTTTTTTTTAAATTTCAAGATGTTACAAGGTGGGAAAATTTTCTTCTTTATTGATTCATTATTCACTTCATCTTCCCTTGATAAGCGATTTGTTATTTAATGCATTTTATATATCAACATGATTCTCCAAATCATTAAATGGTAAAAAAATCTCCCTATTGTTTGTAAATAATTAAATATTCATTCGAACCTACCTCGAGAATGGTGAACCTACGATTCAAAATTATGCCTATGGGTATGTTAGCCTGTTTCAGAGCATAACTATTTCACCTGTTGGATCCAACCAAAGGGAAAAAGCGAAGATTCGCTATTTCTTAAAATTCGTGTGTGAGCCTTGTGGCAGAAGTTACGCCACTTCTTCAGGTAATCACATGAAGAGTTAGCATGAGTCAAACAGTAATTCACTTCAATAGGAGTCATCCCAGAACTATGGCTTCCACTTTATGTAAAGGGTGGTTTGCTTGAATTGATATATATATTTGAAAAAAAAACGTAATTAAAGGTATGTATGAGGAAGTTGTAAATGGGACAATTATGTTTTTGAGAGGTATAAATGGGTCATCAACTATAAAGAATTTAGAAAAGGAAAAAAACACAAATTTAGCTTCAAACAAATTCAACATGTTTTAAAATGGAAGACCCATTTAAGCTTACAATATATGTGTCATGCATTTTGTAATGATCTAGGCCACTTTGTAATGATCTAACCATTTCTCATTATATTTTGTTTCCATTAGAATGGGTTGCCCATTTCAATAATTAAAATCTACAATGTCGACTTTATTATGTGATGATGAGGCCTATTGACTGGTACGGAGGTCTCCAACTTCGTATGACAAATGCCAAAATGAAAGGATCAAAAAGAGTAAGGCTCCACAGAGAGCTTACAGAACTTTTGGCCGAAGAGCTATGTTGAAATATTGGGTTGAATTGTTTTCGCGAATGCTATTGTCTGGGTTTGATGTCGTGGTATCAGGGATGCATGAGATATTGAAGCTTTTTGATATTTATACAATTGATGGTTTGTTTATGTAATGAAGGTTTTGTGTGCAACAATATTGCTGCATATAGTACATCTTGAATGATACTTTCTCGCGCCCCTCCTCACCTCGACTTTCTATCTGTAATTCAGGTTTCGTCCGTTGTATGCTCTTGCCGGCAAGTTGATGTGTTTGTTTCTCGGCAATTCTTCATCGTTCTCTACTGACAACAGATTCGGACTATGATCTGCAGAAAAACAGATCTCAAGCTTTTAGGTCTGAGGTTGATCAATTGAGTCATGAGATTGCAGATAAGAATCTGGATTCTGCACAGGACCATGGATTGGAAGTTTATGCAAGAAAGCCCAAGAACAAAGCTGGAAGCAGTGCTGCAAAAACATGGAAATATGAGACTCTAGACATTATTATTTCACATTCTCGAGTTGTGAACAATCCCATCCTCTAGCATTATAGTTCTGTGAACCCCATGGTTTTGCAACACTGCTTCCTGCTTTATTCTTGGGCTTCCTTGTATAACCTTCCAATACATCAGCCTGTGCAAACCAGATTCTTACCTGCAATCGCATTACTCAATTGATCAAGGCCGGACCTAAAGGCTTGGGATCTGTTC
Organism: Sextonia rubra; assembly: GCA_037013555.1. Taxonomy (NCBI): domain Eukaryota; kingdom Viridiplantae; phylum Streptophyta; class Magnoliopsida; order Laurales; family Lauraceae; genus Sextonia; species Sextonia rubra. Next base: position 4,615,820 of record JASUAD010000024.1, on the reverse strand, counting down.
TTTTTGCATGAGTAGCAACGTGCTGAAAGGCTTTCCACCCTATTTGCTCAAACTCATCTTAGTTTAAAATGTAGGTCATAGTCGAAATCTGAAGTCAGCCAAGAATGGCAAGGGAATTGCCGAGAAACGTTGGGTTAGCATACGAACTCGCTGGCAAGCGCGCCAACCATCTTCCTGAAATTTTATTTTCTGCTTTTTCTCCCCTTTCTTGCTCATCTTATATCTTGATGGGCATAATCTGGGTGCAAGTATGGTTATCATTGTGTCATAGCATGGGTATATTCTTCACGCAGTATGCATTTGGATATTATTGGCCATTCATGTTTAGTAGCCATTCTCTGTAAATCGTTTTTTAGATTCACCAATGAAGTGTAACTGCCTTGTTTGTCTGGACTGATTAAGTTGTTACCAATGAAGGTTCAATTTGCGAGACTGCTGCAACAGAGATGGGGAAGGATTCCGCAAGAGGCTATTGATCGACTTTTTATTTCTGAATGTTGCTAGATTTTGTTAGTTGTATGCTGGGAATTAATGGTTTGATAGCCGTTGAAAGTATCAAGATTGTTGGGATTCTTTCTTTGTTATTTTTTAAGGAATGTGAAAAAATGTGCATGCATTAGTTGTCAGGATCACGATGACATTTCTTTTGTTGGGAGGCGTTTAGATATCTATATTATTATAAGACAATGGGTTTTAAAAATATAGTCCCCATGAACACTATATGCGGCTGGTATGGCTTCTACTTATGATTCAAGCGTCAAGATTTAGGGGGAAGGCTTGTGCAACGTTGCATCTTAATATGAGAACAAGCACACTTGTCTAATTTTAGACAAAAATTTCTCGATTACTTTTATGATTCTAGTTAGCTTTTCGAAAAAATTTCAATTTTTGAGGACCTTTATTTTTTGTTGGCATTTGTTTATTTATATTTTAGAAATGAGAAAATTTTCAAAAGAATTGAGGTATTTAAAGAGATATAGAAATCTGAAATTTTCAAACTTTTGGAAGAAAGTAAAAAAAAATATTGCTTCTTCTGAAGGAGGAAAGCTATCGGAAGAATACTAAACTTGTTTTTCACAAATACATGTATACATTTTTATAAATTTTTTAAATATGAAAATTTAATGTTGTTATAGAAATTTTTCGAAAAAGTATGATGAGAAATCAAAATTTAGTTTGTAAATATTTTTTGCTTTCTGATTCATGTGGGTGGTTTTCATGAGATTGCTAAAACTAGTTAATTAATTTGGGCAAATTGGAAAATGGCTGCCTTTTGTTTAGGGTTCAATATTCTTTTTCATATTAATTATGTTATCGATAACAAAAAGGTTGTGAAAAAAAAAATAAAATACACCAAGCTATGCAGTAAGCAATGTTAGTAAGAATAATGTTTTGTAACTAATTTGGGTTCGTTGCCTTTTTAACTTGAGCTAGTAAGCGCGTAGGGTATGTTTATACCTAGTGCCTTAAAGCCATTTAGTTTGGGAGTCATTAGCCTAATGCTCGTTACATGAGTTAATTAGAAAGCTTAAGGGATTTAAACATTGCACTGTTACAAGAGATTTAAAAAAACAATGTCCAATGTGATTGGTAGAGAGGGGGAAGAAGTAAGTACTGCTAGAATACTAAATAATTTTCCTGTACAAAGACATTCACTTAGCTGTATCTATTATTATTCCAAAACTACCTGTGTCAGTTTCTTAACAAGTCTATTTACAATAATACTCCTGTAAATTCTCAACTTATAATATAACGGTGGGCCTCATGTATTAAATTCTTAAAAGTAAAGCTCAATTATAATTCCTAAAGGTAGGGCTATGTAAGACTTAATTAAGATATAAAAGTGGGTCTTATTAACTAAACTCATAAGTGCTTAGACTTAAGTGTAAGTCTAAAAGGTCAGCCCAAGTTTGAGTTATTAACAATGGGACCCACGTTCACTTCGCAAAAGGTATTTTATGTTGTAATTCGTATAAATGCAGTCCCACTTGGATAAAAATCTAGGAGGCTTAAGAGCAACTCCAATAGCATGGCAAAGCAATGGGTTAGCTATTTTTAACTAGCCATGCTCCAATAGCCTAGCAACAAGTTCTGTAAAATACAGCTTTTGCTATAGTAGATCGGTATGCATGACGAGCGACTATTCACTTAGTATTTCATTTATTTTTAATCACAGCCTTCTCGTTCAGACTCAAATGTTCAACACTTAGAAAAAGAAACAATAATTATTTACATAAAAGAAGGATAAAGGAGACTAATCCAGAGATGTATGTTGCGTTCATGTATTTTAAGTCAATCAAGCAATCTTCGTAACTTGTCATTAGTTTTCCTTGGATGTCGGATTCCAAGGGGAGTTGAAATGAAGGTTCTACGACTACGATTATGGTTGCCTCTAATGGATTGCTTATCACGTCATGCCAATGGGGTTGGTCTCGGTTTTACCCGTATCCCCTTCAACTCCTAAGTGAAGAAAACAAAGAAAGTTTCAAAAGACTTATTTTCTTTGGGAATTCTTTCGAACCAAGGCACTATTGTTTGCTTGCCCCTTTTTAGAGAGCGAGGAAAAGACACAGAACAAAAAAAAAAAAAGATGAATGTTGAACTTTTTGACATTTTCAATTTCGAGCTTGTTTTTCGTGAATTTTTTGTTATATTCTAACATCCCAGAATGCAAACTGTCTAAAAGTTTAGGGTTGCGAGTTGAGCCTGGGGGAGAGAGAGAGAGAGAGAGAGAGAGAGAGAGAGAGAGAGAGAGAGAGAGAGAGTTTTGACAAGGCAAGATTCCTTCCGTCGCTGGTTCGTTCGTTATGGAGGAGAAGAAGGTGACGACGTATAAGTGTTTGTATATGCGGTCGGAGCATCGACTATACCGCGCACGCATCCTTGATGCGCCTTTTGACCCTTGGTTTGAAATTGTGCATGAATTTTCCGACGGTAGGTTGCCGATCGGGATGGGAGGTATGGTTGTGGATTCCAGGGTGTATATGGTTGGGGGTGAGAAAGCGAAGAGGGACAGCAATCTGCTCGAATGGGATCCAGAAGACCGCTTCAGTTCAGATTCTTTTGTCTTGAATTGGATTGATGGTTCTTTGGATCGCGTTAGGGACGGTCACTTCCCCAGCCCATCTGGTTGTAAGACCAGACCTGTGGTGGTCACCCTTGAGAAGAAAATTTATCTTCTGTCGACAATGGGCTATTTCTGGCCTCTCCAACAAGAACGTTTCGGGGGGCCCATGTTTGAGGTTTTTGATCCCGTCCAACGATCTTGGAAAAACCTCCCTCCTCCTCCAACAAGAACTATCTTTGGCTACTTTGCTTGGGGCCACAAGCTCTTAATCTACCCGAAGAACCTCATTTTTGACGCTCGCAAAGGGGAATGGGAGGATGGGAGGACTTTTGTAAGGCGCTTTGCTGCCAAGTCTGCAGCTGTCCCGCATGGCGCTGCAGTCGAATTCAAGGGCTATTTATTTGCGACCTCATGTGATATGGACGCGGTCGTTGCATTTCAGCTTGGCCCCCATGGGCTCGTCGAGTCTCACTGGGTGCTACATGAGTTAGATTGGGTGTTCCGTTTTCTTTCAGTGGACGATTATGGCCGTCCTTTATTGGACGCCTATGGCCAGGTCTTTCTCACTGACCTCGGTGATGGCCGTATGTGTTTAATGTTGGCTGAAAGCTGGCATTGGCATCTACATTCAGTCATCTTTCGGGTTTCCATATTGGATGGTTGCGCAGACCATCCCTTCTCAATACATGTAGAGAGTCGGTCTGGCTTTTCTCTCCTACAATATGATCTGATTGACTCCGTGTTCATGTAAGCAAATATGTTCCGATCGATGCCTTCAACGCCCCCCTATATGCATAATGAGAATCCCTATATTGGCTTTGTTGTTTTTTTTCAACTTTTGTATTTTCATTTTGATGATACTGACGTATAGGTTGTTGTTGTATGGCATGTAATTTGCCCCTATGTCCACATTGTTGATTGGCTGACTTGCCGATTTATGCAATATCAATATATATTTGTTTGCCTTCACACGTTATTGTGTTCCTCGTGTGTTGATGTGCGCTCGATGCCAAGGCAAAAATAGCTTGGGTAGGATGAGCAATGGAAGACACTATATGCTACATTGCATCCCTCTTGTACTGTGCATCGTTATCTTGCTCAGTCCATGTCCATGCCGAACTGCATTTACGAGTGCAATTACACAAATCTGTCACTTTACTAATTGCTTGTTAGCTGTTACTCTTGTCTATTGAGTTTTGATTTAAAGGTGCTACCCGTCCACTGATGACATTAACTGGTATGCATTTAGAGAAGCTTAATACTACTAAGCCTCTTTTGATGAACTGCCTACTGTCAACTTTGGTGCTGCTGTGCGGTTGTTTTTGAAGTTTGCTGGCATGTGAAATTTAGTTATAGTTTAGAGGAATAAGCCCCTATAATATTCAGGAAATTATCCAAATGGAAGTGCTTTTGTTTTTGGTGGGGTCAACATCCAGATGAATGTTAATGGCTACATTATTGCTTGCAACAAATGCTTTTGGCTGCTAAATGTTCCTTCTTGTTCCTTGTATTTTCACCTCCTCTTCTGAGTTGAACATGGCAAAACCTGAATTATTTCAATTTGGTTAAATGATGTCTGAGCACTCTTATCAATCGAGCCTAGAGCATGTGAAGCTATATAGTAGTTTTAATAAAGGAAAAACGTACCCTTGGTTGAAAAGGTTATATTGGCTTCATTTTATTGCGATTTGACTCGTCAACGCAAACTTTTGATCTCCATTTCATTTTACTTTGTTCGCTCTCTCTTACCCTCTATCTTGATGAGCAGTGCGATTTTTTTTTTTTTTGCAGGTGTGATCATCGGAATGCTCATGATTCTGAGGCTGATTCAAGTTTCAGAACCTAAATCCTTTTGGATTGGATAGGTCTGCTCCCTGTGATTGCATTTAGTACTTGTCATTGCATGTGCTTTTAAATTAGATTGTGAATTTGATAATATGTCTATGAGTATGCAACGTATATTCCTATTCGATAATATTCTGTATTGTGGCACTTTTTTCCAAAAGAAAAGATTCCTATATCATGGAATTTTCTTCTTCATGAAATTGAGCTGTATGGCAAAAGAGACTAGCCTGGGTAGGATGAGCAATGGAAGAAATTGTGACCGCATCCCTCTTGTAAGCGGCATTATGTGGTTATCTAGGCTTGCTTACTTTTAGGCGGTGCACGAATGTGTTTGAGATGGCATTCATTACAGCTGTTAGATATTTTGTCCAAGGATCTTCCTCTAGCAATTGGTTAATGTCTGGGCTCTTTACATGCAGTGTAAACTTGACTACGTCCCATTCGTGCGGTATTTCTTTTGTTCATGTTGCTGAGGGAGGTCTAGGAAAAGCTGTGATCTATAGTATTTCTTTCAGAAAACTGTTCATACTTTGTCAAATGGTGACAATTGGGCAAGTATGCCCCCATCGTCTGCATAATGTAGCACTGGTTAAGTACTTTTTACTCCCTTGTGTTATGGCCTAGGAGCACAGTACCTCCCTAATGTGTAAAAGTGTACATGTAATGCCCTCTTGCTTTTGGATGAAACTAAAATTGTTAAGTTTTGGCAGAAAGTGCCGGAAACGTAATGTAGGTGTTGGAGGGAATTGTTTTCCTGCGAAATATTCCTTTTCAGTGATAAGCTTGCCCCTTGTACATAATTATAAGCTCCAATTCTTCCTTGAAGTTTGGAAAAAGGTGCAGGATCATTGGAGCAACCGAAACCAGAACAAAAAACATGTAAACTACGACACTTACCTATCTTCTCTCTTATTCTTAACAGAGAACTGCCCTGTTAAGCTCTCCGATTGTTGCATGATACACTATATTGTTAGCCATGGCGAAGTGTTGTGCGTCTATTAGGAGCTCAATGGCATCTAGCCCGAGAGCTTTGGCAGCTGAGTAACCATAAAGGTGTTCCACAGTTTGATTCCTGCATAATTGAATATCTCAATACGACAGAGATTGAAACTTTTAGTGCTAAGATCTAGTTCTTTAATAATACGTAGCTTTCAAGTACACAACTTTGAAATCTAATCCAATATGTGGCTAAAAGCTTTAAGTTTCTCTTGTTTGTGCTGCGTAAACTCCTAATATCAACTAGTGGTCTATCTTAATCCATAGAAGCACCACCTTTCTATCATTTTGGCTAGCTCTAAATTACCAGTAAGCCCAATTAATAATGGATTGAAGAAGAATTTTCTAAAGGAAACAATGAGCTGTTGTGAAAAGAACAATAAACTTGGTTGCCACCGCCACATTCTTTATAACCCTTATGATTGACTTTCCGTCTTTAATGGCAACAAATGACAGAAAGAAGACAAACCCATTTTAAAGCTGCTGACTTGATGGGCTTGTTTAGAAACACTAAAAAAGAACATCTATAAAACAATTTACAATAATGCAGTACCGTATGGTTCATGCAAGATTAGGCGCCAATATCTTGAAGGGTGGTGCACTCCTACTGGCCCCCACTTGCTGTTCTAGTTTCCTTGAGGGACAACTAGCTTTTGTTGTCTTGTGTTGGAAAGGGGGAAGAGGGGGGTGGTAGTGGGGGCCTGGCTTATCCTGCTGGAGATTGGAAGTAATGAGTTTTGCATTTTACCAGAACGCACGTGGGGGGGAATGGCCCGTTGATGGAGGGGACACAAATGGATTTGAGACTCGGTACAAGTACCGAAAGAGGTGTCATAATGGCTTAGAAAGAAATTGAGGCCGCCTAGATTGAAATTTGGTGCCTCACAAGAAACATGAAGATGCATCCATGAAATTGTCTAAGGACATTTAAAAGACTTGGAAGGCTAAGGAGAGGCAGTAGGGTAAGGGAAAAGTAGGTTATAGTGCTATGATGCAGAGAGAAATAAAAACTGGATTCGTTAACTGTAAGTCGAAAAGGAGAAGGGAGCATTTTATGAGCGTGGTGGTTCTTTCGTTTTTAAATGAGGTCGCAAGTATTTTTTTGGAGTTTTAGGTGCCTAGACAAGCCTAGGGGAGGAAGGATGGTCGAAGGAAAGGTGTGGTTGGTTTTAGCACCAAGATGTGGAGAGGATTTAAAATTGGACTACTACATTAAATGCGAGTCAAGAAGGAATGGGGAGCATTTTTGGGCGTGGGGGTGTTTTGTTGTTTAACTAACGTTGAGAAATGCCTAAGTATTCCTATAAGAGGGTGGTGGTGAAAGTGCTAATAAAGAAGGGGGAAGTAGATGTGGTATGCCTTCGGGAAACTAAAATGTGGGTTCATTTCTAGGGAAGTGACAAAGAGTATAGAGTGAGGTGTTAGTCAAGGTTTCTGTTGGCTCGAGAGTCGAGAGTCGTAACGTTGAATAATTTAGGGAATTAATAGTTGTACGGAGCAGGAGGATGTGATTATAGATTTTAAGCTTAAGAAAGTAAAATCAGTTTTCTGATGGAGTTGGTTAGTTTAGCTTGCGTCCGAATTTAGCCGTAACTACAAAAATAGTTTGTGTTAATTTCATTTGTTTTCATAAGCAGAATTCATTTTGTTGATACCATATGCAGGACTTTCGTTCCAGTTGAAGTAACTTATTATTTGTGTGCCAAACAAAGTTGAACTTAAGGATTATAAAATTGAATATCCAAATTTTCATGTCTTTGGATAGAAAGCCAAACTTTTTGCACTCCAAAAAGTTGGAAGTTTGTGTTTTCCTCTTCAAATTGTAAAAATAGTGGAACAGACTAGGTGATGCTTTGAATGAATTGACTTGGTTTTCCCTTTTATTTATTTTTTATGATTTTAACAAGTAATAAATAATTGAGCATATGGAGATGACCCGCCTTTCGCATTTACGTAGGGCAGGGCACAAGTTTCATAATTTATTTTATTAATGTCTCTATTAGGCTTAAGCGTCGGATGTTATTATGTAAGTTTGGTCAAGTGATGCAAGCCAAACCATAGTTTGACCAACCCGTTGAGCGTTGTCCATAAGCCCGATAGCACATCCAATTATTTAGGAATATTATTAATTATTAAGTAGTATGCTTTTATTAGAATTAATATTATTGAGTTTCCTTTTTTATTTAGGATTATTCTGATATCATGTGTTTACTTAATATGGATTGTTTAGTGATTTTGTTTTCTTTATTGTTTGGGAGAGTCTTGGTGATGTAGGCCAGACTATAGGTCTTCCAACGGCCAACCTGTTGGGCCTAGTCCATAAGCCCAATAGGACATCCAATTATTTTGGAATATTATTGAGTAGTTTTCTTTTTATTAGAATTAATATTATTGAGTTTCCTTTTATGTTTAGGATTATTTTAGCGTTAGGAGTTTACTTAATTTGGATTATTTGGTGATTCATGTTCCTTTATTATTTAGGAGAGTCTTAGTGTCTAAGTAATCTTATCCTTTGTAAGGATGATTATGCTTCATTCGAAAGACAGGCATTGATTATCAATAATATTTGAGTTATGAGAGTTTTCTCTTGGTTATGATGTTTTCTCCTCATGTGAGGATGCCCTATGGGCTGAATCCTTTTTTGGATTCAATCAATCCTTCAAGAGATTGATCTATTCTTCTCAATCGTGGATTCGTGGCCGTGCCACTTGGTATATAAGTAATCTTATCCTATATAATAATGATTATGCTTCATTGTAAAGAGAGATTCTGATTATCAATAATATTTGAGTTATGAGAGGTTTCTCATGGCTATGGCATTTTCTCTTCTTGTGAGGGTGCCCTCGAGGCTGAACCCATCTTTGGATTCGATCAATCCTCCGAGAGATTGGTCTATTTTATCGATCGTGGATAGTGGCTGTGCCAATTGGTATCAGAGATGAAAAGTGATGGGCATGGAGACATTTGTCCAGCATTCACCATCCCTCATCGTCACCACACCATCCACGGTCCCTCCATCTCATCAATCTCTTTCATCGAATCCCATCTCACAGACAAACCCTACTGCAACCCACCTGTGTTCTCAAATCATCCCAACCCAAAAATCTGGAACCTTTCCTATCATTAGAAAACAAACCCATCTTCAACTGCAACTCCCAAACCCCTCAATCTACCTGTCCCAGCCCCTTTCATGAGCCAAAGCACCCTAGGTCGTCCCCCTCCACCTCTGCACTTCCTGAAACCCTAACCACATTGCCGGCCATCTTGCCCCCTTCATCATCCCAGCCGACCGCACGCCACTTCCCAGAACACAAATCCCATTCCCGAGTCTAATCCTCCTCCGACATTAGTCGCTCCAAATACTAAAAAATAAAAAATAAAAATAAGAACCCCACCGAATCTAAGCCCCTCCACTGAAATCCCATCAACGAACCAATTCCATTCTTAACCAAGCCGAACCCATCTCCAACCCATTCCCAATCCTTGCATTATCGACGACACCATCGCAGACGTTCTAAAATATTTTGAAACCCCAAAACCCCCCATCCCGACCACTAGCATCACTCCGATACCCTAGAAATCCCTTTTGATCATCTCTAATCTATAGCTATTGAAACCATCTTTGTCAACCCAAATCCCATTGCGCGAAAACTATCTTCTTCGAGCTTCTGTCTCCAGCCCCAAACCAGAGTGAAAAAGAAGAAGAAGAAGAAGAAGAAGAAGGGCAGAGAGAGACGATTGTGTACCTGGCACCATCAATCGTCGGCATTACACCACAACCATCGTCGAAACTACCTTCTCACGGCAATCGTTTCACATTGGGCTCTTCCACTTCGTGCGTCAAGATTGTTGGAACCTCTCACCTATTTGTCTTGTTGTTGTAGTTGAGACAAGTAAGAAACTTCTTCTTTTCTTCCTGCACAAAGGCCAAGGCAGCACAAAGGCCAATTCTAGACACGTGCTACTTTTTTTGGTTAGATTTGGGCCTCTCTGTTTGGGCAAAATCATCAAAGTTGGGTCTTTCCAAGTTAGGGAGAGTTGATGCAGGCCAGATCATAGGTCAGCCGACCCGTTGGGCCTTAGTTAGGTCTTTTCCCTTGTCTCACTTTGATCAGATTCACACTCAAATGCAAGAGATACTACTGCAGCTAGGCTGCTGTCTAGCTCACTAGTGCGTCGGCTAGACAACTATTCTTTGGAGTTTATGCAATCCGGGTACTGTTTTGCATTCAAACACCCTTTTCAACATTCATACATTTGCAAAACACTGTGCGAGTCAAAGTACGTGTCACAAAACATATTTAGGAGTGTTGGAATAAGACAACTCAAATCTTGCATTCATTAAGATAGAAAGGTTACAACTTCAATATGCGAGAGTTTGAATGTCAAACATCCTTGGAACTGAACTTTCATAGTATAACATGTTAGTGCCATAGTCTGACCATCACTGATTTCTGTTGTCAATTTTGTGTCCAAAGTCAAATATGAAAGTCGTAGTCCAAGTCAAATATAGATAAAGGCCGTTTATCAAGTTCGATCAAGCTCGTTCAAGCTCATTATTTGGAAGATTCTCATGAGCGCCAAGGTAATCTTGACCCCTCAGACCCAATTTAGGAAGACCTTAGAAAAACTTAAGTTTTATTAGAAAATACTTTGCTTAAAAATTCGTTTTTCCTTGGTATTTACGGCTTCGAGCGTGGCTAAGCAGGAGAACCCACGGCTCACTATATCCAGAGGAAGCTTTTTGGGCTCCTTTCGCTTATGACTAACCTTACGTCTAAGTCGTAGGAAGATTTATGGCTAAGCTGTTGGCCTGGCTGCAAAGTGCGAAAATTTCGGATCTTGGTCAAATTGACTGCTGTGTATGAGCTGGTCTACGGCTAAGTCGTAGAGCAACTTTAGTCTAGCTGTAGATCAATCCGTTGGAGCAAATATTTATTTAAGAGAAGCCCTTTTCTTCCCCATGCACAACTTTTTCTCCTAGAAAATCTTTTCGAACAACAAGCCTCCATTACATTCTATACGAAGTTCTAGCCGCCATCTTCCCTTTTATCTAAGATCACTCAAGGGCATTAATCTTGAAGAAAAGAGGAGATACTCATCTAGGAAAGCCCTAAACCCAATCTAGAAAAACCCTAGCTTTCCTAAATCCCAAAACCTCTTTCTTTGGCTGTGCACTCATTGGAAGATCAACATCACCAAGGAGCAATTACAAGCTATGATGCATGGATACTTCAAAATGGGCAACGTATCGTATCTGATACGTCACTTTTTACATGTAAGATCCGTGTCCTTGGGCATCATAGATTACGAGAGGTCAAAGTTTGGAGTTCTTCATTTAAGCTTCAAGAGCACCAACCGAGGCTAAGGTAACATGTTTTGTGTTTGAGTGCTCTCTTCATATTTATTTATCTGTTGTATTTGGTGGAAGACAAACCACCGCATCAATATTCATTGTTATTGGTGGAATAAATCTGAGATCAAACCATCATCATCATCATCATCAAAGCCTTATCTCAACCATGTTGTGGTTAGCTACATGAATTCTATTTCTTCATTCCGTTCTATTTTGCACAAATTTGAGATCAAACCACCGGAACAAAAACCCATATTGGTGGAAGACAAACTACAGTATCAAAAAACTATTGCAGGAGGTGTACTTATGCAGTTCCCTCAATGTTAGGGGAACCAAGAGTGTTTGCTCTTGAGAGTGGTTGTTGGTTTGTGACTGAGCCACTATAAATTCTTTGTCTTGTGGATTGTTTTATTTTGTGGTGGATGAATTGAGGATAATGCATGTGTTGTGGTGGATGATGTACTGTTGATAATCATACTCTCTTGTGTTATTCATCACACTTGTGCTAAATCAACTTGATTCTATTAGAATATCTGCATATTACTAGCACACACGAACGAACTGGAGCATTTCACTTGATCAATTTGTGCTTCTTAGTTTAATTCTGTTTTCAATCTAGTGGTAATTGAAGTTGAGGCTTGTCCCCCCACCCCCCCCCCCACAGACTTGGTGACATATAGTTTTTGCACTTTCATAACATTCATATTCATCAATTTAAACCGATCACACAATGAACACCACAATTGATAGTGGTTTGGCCACACCCTTGGTGACCTACGGCCACTCTTCACACTTCACTAAACCAAAGGTTTTGGCAGATTTCCCAAAGAACTGGCGGTTTACAACCAGGCAAACCATGACTTACCACAAAGTCTGTTCAACTCTACTACACTTACTTGGAATGAGACTTCCTTCCTAGTTCAGGCTTACTACACTCTTCAGAGTGAAATCTCCTTCCTAGTTCAAGTGTGGTACACTCCTCCTAAGTGAGACCTCTTTCTGAACTTAAGGGATCTAAACCAAATACCAACAACTATACGAACACAAACAAACTACAACTAAGGACTTAAATGGTCACTAAAGCAATGCTAAACACTAGAAGTTGGTGTTTAGGTCTAATGTGGTAATGCATGTGTCTAACAATAACAAATAACATGATTCAAGCACATGCAAAAGATATACCATGGCCCAAGAGGTTACCTTCTAAGTCTGGCTTCAATTTGGTCTCTTGTATGATAGGGAAGAGAGAGAAACTCCCTTCTTAAGCTCCCTTAAGTCCCAAAGGATGTTATCGAATGTACCCTAAAACCATCATGAACTTTCTGAAAATGTGAGTTTTATTTATTGTCAAGTGTAGTCCAACGCCCATAAACTGGCTAGCATTTTGAAATTTGGAGCACCATAGTTGACTAGAACATTTCCTGGTCAACTTGCTAGTTGGCTAGCTTAAGAGCTAGTCGACTAGGTTTAAATTTCTGGTTTTGACACCAAAACTCTAAAACATGTACTAGTGTTTAAAGGAACGTATCCTATGCCTAGGTATGACACCCTAAGACAATATATGCCTGACCCTTGATGTGTGAAGCCTTCCAAATGCCAAGATGCTTAGATTGCTGTAACATTTTCCCAAAGATTGTAACCTTACCATGTTGTTAATTGAGCAAAAACACCCCAGTACTCATGAATATATAGAATTAGGCGCTGTTCTTCTTTTCCTTTTCCTTTTTCTTGAATTCCAGTGGGGTATGCTGATCCCACCGTTGCAAGGGTGGCTACGCCATGGATGTGTCTGATAGTGGATAATATATAACAGTTGTGTATCCCTGTATGTACGTTATGCCATGAATGTCAAATCCAAAAAATTTAGTCCCAAATCCATGGCCTGTTGTAATCCTCTTTTTCAGTTGAGTTAATGAAGTGCTTTTTGAAAGGGGTTTTCTCATAGTGTTGGTGTTTCCGATGTTGTGTGCTTATGCTCTTATTGCTTTGGTGAGTGTTATCAAATCTGCGGTAGTGATTGGGTGGATCACAGCCTATGGGAGGCAGGTGACTGGGATCAGGTCTGAGAGAGGTAGTATCATTACTGCTGAAAAATGTAGGGTTTCTCTGTGATAGGTAGCAGTAGAGCATTTGTTGTTACTTTACATTGTCATTTTCTGCAGACATTAGAAACATAAATCAGAATCCTTGTGGGACCTCTATTTCCCTTGTGTCATTTCTTTTGTTTTGGCTGATATGTTTTTATGTAGGCAGTGAATGGAAATAATACTGTGATAGCTCACATTTTGATACTAATTAGTTGAGCTTCTCTTATATATGATGCTTAGATTGTAATTATGTTTATAGTAGTTGAAAGGCGTAATAAATCTTCCAAGTCTGTAGTCTAATGAAGTGTTTATATTCAAGATTCTTTTGGTTCCTTGTATTCTGTTTCTCAGTCTCTTATGATACTAAGCATTCGGACGTTGTGCTTGTTTTCATGACAGTTCTGAAGACTCGAAGAAGCGTGTTGTAGATTAGGTCCCACAAGGGTAATGGTGCATTCAAGAAGGCAAAATCCTGCATTGCCTGAATAGGTTAGTTACTTGAGTTTAAGCATCCATACATCCAAGTGCTAAGTTGCTTCTAATGTTTTATGAGTTGGTTTCCATTTCTTGTGTTTTTTGCCATGTAGGTTCGTTTAGTGTATGCAAGTTTAGTTTTCATCGAGGTGTTCAGTTTGATAGTGGTTCCATACTTGGTCACTCTCTCTCTCCACACACACAGAGGGGAGAGCATTTTATATGGAATTGTTCCCGAGTCCTCACATCATTTTAAATTAAAACAAAGCTCTCCGGATGCTTTCATTCTCCTGCAAACCACGTACGTGGGGAATTTTTTTCTTTTTGGATGGGGGAGGAGGGAGGAGCGAGGGGTTCTTTCTATGTCTCTTATGCGGGGCATCTCAAAATTTGAGCACCTTAGTGGGATAGGTTTGCTCGGTCAAGTATTGCAAAATTAGGTTGTGGTCAGGAAAGAACTGGGGTTTATGGGGGGCTATTTCAATGGTTACGACAACGTTTTTTTTTAAATTTCAAGATGTTACAAGGTGGGAAAATTTTCTTCTTTATTGATTTGTTATTCACTTCATCTTCCCTTGATAAGTGATTTGTTATTTAATGCATTTTAGATATCAACATGATTCTCCAAATCATTAAATGGTAAAAAAATCTCCCTATTGTTTGTAAATAATTAAATATTCATTCGAACCTACCTCGAGAATGGTGAACCTACGATTCAAAATTATGCCTATGGGTATGTTAGCCTGTTTCAGAGCATAACTATTTCACCTGTTGGATCCAACCAAAGGGAAAAAGCGAAGATTCGCTATTTCTTAAAATTCGTGTGTGAGCCTTGTGGCAGAAGTTACGCCACTCCTTCAGGTAATCACATGAAGAGTTAGCATGAGTCAAACAGTAATTAACTTCAATAGGAGTCATCCCAAAACTATGGCTTCCACTTTATGTAAAGGGTGGTTTGCTTGAATTGATATATATATTTGAAAACAAAACGTAATTAAAGGTATGTATGAGGAAGTTGTAAATGGGACAATTATGTTTTTGAGAGGTATAAATGGGTCATCAACTATAAAGAATTTAGAAAAGGAAAAAAACACAAATTTAGCTTCGAACAAATTCAACATGTTTTAAAATGGAAGACCCATTTAAGCTTACAATATATGTGTCATGCATTTCGTAATGATCTAGGCCACTTTGTAATGATCTAACCATTTCTCATTATATTTTGTTTCCATTAGAATGGGTTGCCCATTTCAATAATTAAAATCTACAATGTCGACTTTATCATGTGATGATGAGACCTATTGACTGGTACGGAGGTCTCCAACTTCGTATGACAAATGCCAAAATGAAAGGATCAAAAAGAGTAAGGCTCCACAGAGAGCTTACAGAACTTTTGGCCCAAGAGCTATGTTGAAATAGTGGGTTGCATTGTTTTCACAAATGCTGTTATCTGGGTTTGACGTCGTGGTATCAGGGATGCACGAGATATTGAAGCTTTTTGATATTTATACAATCGATGGTTTGTTTATGTAATGAAGGTTTTGTGTGCAACAATATTGCTGCATATAGTACATCTTGAATGATACTATTCTTGCGCCCCTCTTCACCTCGACTTTCTATCTGTAATTCAGGTTTCGCCCGTTGTATGCTCTTGCCGGCAAGTTGATGTGTTTGTTTCTCGGCAATTCTTCATCGTTCTCTGCTGACAACAGATTCGGACTATGATCTGCAGAAAAACAGATCTCAAGCTTTTAGGTCTGAGGTTGATCAATTGAGTCATGAGATTGCAGATAAGAATCTGGATTCTGCACAGGACCATGGATTGGAAGTTTATGCAAGAAAGCCCAAGAACAAAGCTGGAAGCAGTGCTGCAAAACCATGGAAATCTGAGACTCTAGACATTATTATTTCACATTCTCGAGTTATGAACAATCCCATCCTTTAGCATTATAGTTCTGAGAACCCCATGGTTTTGCAACACTGCTTCCTGCTTTATTCTTGGGCTACCTTGCATAACCTTCCAATACATGAGCCTGTGCGATCCAGATTCTTACCTGCAATTGCATTACTCAATTGATCAAGGCTGGACCTAAAGGCTTGGGATCGGTTCTTTTGCATGAGTAGCAAAGTGTAGAGTAGTAGAACTGAAAGACTTTCCACCCTATTTGCTTGAACTCATCTTAAGTTTAAAATTTGGGTCATAGCCCAAATCTGTAGTCAGCCAAGAATGGCGAGGGAATTGCCGAGAAACGATGGGTTAGCATATGAACTCGCTGGCAAGTGCGTACTATGGGCGTGACCTGATTTAGTAGAGGCGGGTGAGAGTTAAGAGGGGAGTAAAATTAGTATAATGACCTCCATAAATATCAGTCGTGGTCACTTTTGAAGTATAGGGACAGTTGTATTTGAGTGTGAGCACGCTCGTAATGCACGCTTGATAGGTAGCTTTAATTTTGTTACTTATGATGTTATATTGAGGACATATTCCTATTTTAACTTAAATCATTGCAGGTATGATTCCTAGGATCTTAGAATAGTTATGTGTGAATTAATTGAATAAGAATGACAACATCCTGTTCTATAGGAAATTTTGGAAATAAAATTTTTTTTAAAGCCAAATGCATATATTTTTCTCATCTAATGACTCTTTAAAGATTTTCTTTTTTTCTCCTAATAAATAATAAAATACAATTGCATTGTATCCTTTCTATGCAATAGTTGATTTTTTGAAAGCTATTAAGCACCACGCATATTGATTGAAAGTAGAACCAGTTCAGTGTGTGTTTTATTCTTTCATCTTTTTCCACGTAGATTCAATAAATTTAATTTGTCTTCTCTAGAGCAACCAAGGCATAGGCCTAAGAGCTGCTGGCTACACTTGATACGGCAAGTCGATGTGATTGAAAGGTGCGGAGCATGTAATGTGATCTATCCGTGGTTGAGTATTCCCATGCCAACCCTCTTCCTGAAATTTTATTTTCTGCTTTTTCTCCCCTTTCTTGCTCATCTTATATCTTGATGGGCATTATCTGGGTGCAAGTATGATTATCATTGTGTCATAGCATGGGTATTCTTCACGCAGTATGCATTTGGATATTATTGGCCATTCATGTTTAGTAGCCATTCTCTGTAAATGTTTTTTTAGATTCACCAACGAAGTATAACTGCCTTGTGTGTCTGCACTGATTAAGTTGTTACCAATGAAGGTTCAATTTGCGAGACTGCTGCAACAGAGATGGGGAAGGATTCCGCAAGAGGCTATTGATCGACTCTTTATTTCTGAATGTTGCTAAATTTTGTTAGTTGTATGCTGGGAATTAATGGTTTGATAGCCGTTGAAAGTATCAAGATTGTTGGGATTCTTTCTTTGTTATTTTTTCAGGAATGTGAAAAAATGTGCAGGCATTAGTTGTCAGGATCATGATGACATTTCTTTTATTGGGAGGCGCTTAAATATCCATATTATTATAAGACACAATGGGTTTTAAAAATATAGTCCCCATGAACACTATATGCGGCTGGTATGGCTTCTACTTATGATTCAAGGGTCAAGATTTAGGGGGAAAGCTTGTGCAACGCTGCATCTTAATATGAGGACAAGTATGCTTGTCTAATTTTAGACAAAAATTTTTCGATTACTTTTATCATTCTAGTTACCTTTTAGAAAAAATCTCAATTTTTTAGGACGTTTATTTTTTGTTGGCACTTATTTATTTATTTATTATTTTTATTTTAGAAATGAGAAAATTTTCAAAATAATTGAGGCTATTTGAAAATATATAGAAATTTGAAATTTTCAAACTTTTGGAAGGAAGTAGAAATAAATTTTGCTCTTCTAAAGGAGGAAAGCTATTGGAAGAAAACTAAAACTTGTTTTCTACAAACACAAATTTTTGCACTTTTACGAAGTTTTTGAATAGGAATCTTTAATGCTATTATTGAAATTTTTTGGTAAAATATGATGAGAAATCAAATTTTAGTTTGTAAATATTTTTTGCTTCCTGATTCACGTGGGTGGTTTTCATGAGATTGATAAAACTAGTTAATTAATCTGGGCAAATTGGAAAATGGCTACCTTTCGTTTAGAGATCAATATTCTTCTTCATAATAGTTATGCTATCGATAAAAAAAAAAGTTGTGAAAAAAAGAAATACATCGAGCTACGCCGTAAGCAATCTCAATAAGAATGATGTTTTGTGACTAGTTTGGGTTCGTAGCCTTTTTAACTCAAGCTAGTAAGTGGATAGGGTATATTTATACCTAGCGCCCTAAAGCTATCTAGTTTGAGAGTTAATTGGTTTAACGCTCGTTACATAAGTTAATTAGAAATCTTAAGTGATCTGGACATTGCACTGTTGCAAGATATTTGAAAAAAAAAAGAAAAAAAGTCCATTGTGATGGGTAGAGAAGGGGAAGCAGTACGTACTACCAAAGTACTACATAATTTTACTGTACAAAGACGTTCATTTAGCTGTATCTATTATTATTTCAAAACTACTCATGCCAATTTCTTAACAAGTCCATTTACAATAATACTCTTATAAATTTTCAACTTATAATATAACGGTGGGCCTCATATATTAAATTCTTAAAAGTTAAGCTCAATTATAATTCCTAAAGGTAGGGCTATGTAAGACTTAATTAAGATATAAAAGTGGGTCTTATTAACTAAACTCATAAGTGCTTAGACTTAAATGTAAGTCTAAAAGGTCAGCCCAAGTTTGAGTTTTTAACAATGGGACCCACCTTCACTTCGCAAAAGGTATTTTATGTTGTAATTCGTATAAATGCAATTCCACTTGGATAAAAATCTAGGAGGCTTAAGAGCAACTCCAACTACATGGCAAAGCAATGGGTTAGCTATTTTTAACTAGCCATGCTCCAATAGCCTAGCAACAAGTTCTGTAAAATTGAGTTTTTGCTACAGTAGATAGGTATGCATAACGAGCGACTATTCACTTAGTATTTCATTTATTTTTAATCACAGTACTCTCGTTTGGACTCAAATGTTCAACACTTAGAAAAAAAACAATAATTATTTACATAAAAGAAGGATAAAGGAAACTAATCCGGAGATTTATGTTGCGTTCATGTATTTTAAGTCGATCAAACAATTTTTGTAACTTGTTACCCGTTTTTCTTTGGATGTAGAATTCCAAGGGAAGTTAAAATGAAGGTTCTACGACTACGATTATGATTTCCTCTAATGGATTACTTATCACCTCATGCCAAAGGGGTTGGTCTTGGTTTGACTCATATCCCTTTCAACTCCTAAGCGGAGAAAACAAAGAAAGTCTCAAAAAAACTTATTTTCTTGGGGAAACTAGAACTATGAGGCGAGGTGATAATAAGGGGATAATGTGTAAGTACCTCGCAGTTTTCCAAAGAATAGAAAAAAGGATCGATCCGTGGATTCCCATCAGACCGTCTATCTCATCATCAGCATCAATTCATCCTGGTAAAAAGGAATGTGAAGGGCAGCGCAGAGGGCAACATTCCGCGCAGGTTAGGGTTGCGAGCTGAGCCTGGGGGAGAGAGAGAGAGAGAGAGAGAGAGAGAGAGAGAGAGAGAGAGAGAGAGAGAGAGTTTTGACAAGGCAAGATTCCTTCCATCGCTGGTTCGTTCGTTATGGAGGAGAAGAAGGTGACGACGTATAAGTGTTTGTATATGCTGTCGGAGCGTCGACTGTACCGCGCACGCATCTTTGAGGAGCCTTGTGACCCTTTCTTTGAAATTGTGCATGAATTTTCCGACGGTAGGTTGCCGATCGGGATGGGAGGTATGGTTGTGGATTCCAGGGCGTATATGGTTGGGGGTGAGAAAGCGAAGAGGGACAGCAATCTGGTCGAATGGGATCCAGAAGAGCGCTTCAATTCAGATTCTTTTGTCTTGAATTGGATTGATGGTTCTTTGGATCGCGTTAGGGACGGTCACTTCCCCAGCCCATCTGGTTGTAAGACCAAACCTGTGGTGGTCACCCTTGAGAAGAAAATTTATCTTCTGTCGACAGCAGGCCATTTCTGGCCTCTCCAAGAAGAATGTTTCGGGGGGCCCTTGTTTGAGGTTTTTGATCCCGTGAAACGATCTTGGAAAAACCTCCCTCGTCCCCCGTGTTACCCAGTATATCCTATCTTTGGCTACTTTGCTTGGGGCCACAAGCTCTTAATCTACCCGAAGAACCTCATTTTTGACACTCGTAAAGGGGAATGGGAGGATGGGAGGACTTTCGCAAGGCGCTTTGCTGCCAAGTCTGGAGCTGTCCCGCATGGCGCTGCAGTCGAATTCAAGGGCTATTTATTTGCGACCTCATGTGATATGGACGCGGTCGTTGCATTTCAGCTTGGCCCCCATGGGCTCGTCGAGTCTCACTGGGTGCTACATGAGTTGGATTGGGTGTTCCGTTTTCTTTCAGTGGACGAATATGGCCGTCCTTTATTGGACGCCTATGGCCAGGTCTTTCTCACTGACCTCGGTGATGGCCGTATGTGTTTAATGTTGGCTGAAAGCTGGCATTGGCATCTACATTCAGTCATCTTTCGGGTTTCCATATTGGATGGTTGTGCAGACCATCCCTTCTCAATACATGTAGAGAGTCGGTCTGGCTTTTCTCTCCTACAATATGATCTGATTGACTCTGTGTTCATGTAAGCAAATATGTTCCGATCGATGCCTTCAACACCCCCCTATATGCATAATGAGAATCCCTATGTTGGCTTTGTTGTTTTTTTCAACTTTTGTATTTTCATTTTGATGATGGCGACGTATAGGTTGTTGTTGTATGGCATGTAATTTGCCCCTATGTCCACATTGTTGATTGGCTGACTTGGCGATTTATGCAATATCAACATATATTTGTTTGCCTTCACACGTTATTGTGTTCCTCGTGTATTGATGTGCGCTCGATGCCGAGGCAAAAATAGCTTGGGTAGGATGAGCAATGGAAGACGCTATATGCTACATTGCATCCCTCTTGTACTGTGCACCGTTATCTGATTCAGTCCATGTCCATGCCGAACTGCATTTACGAGTGCAATTACACAAATCTGTGACTTTACTAATTGCTTGTTAGCTGTTACTCTTGTCTATTGAGTTTTGATTTAAAGGTGCTTCCCTTCCACTAATGATATTAACTGGTATGCATTTACAGAAGCTTAATACTACTAAGCCTCTTTTGATGAACTGCCTACTGTCAACTTTGGTGCTGCTGTGAGGTTGTTTTTGAAGTTTGCTGGCATGTGAAACTTAGTTATAGTTGAAAGGAATAAGCCCCTATAATATTCAGGATATTATCCAAATGGAAGTGCTTTTGTTTTTGGTGGGGGTCAACATCCAGATGAATGTTAATGGCCACATTATTGCTTGCAACAAATGCTTTTGGCTGCTAAATGTTCCTTCTTGTTCCTAGTATTTTCACCTCCTCTTCCAGGTTAGACACAGCAAAACCTGAATTATTTCAATTTGGTTAAATGATGTCTGAGCGCTCTTATCAATCGAGCCTAGAGTATGTGAAGCTATATAGTAGTTTTAATAAAGGAAAAAGTAGCTTTGGTTGAAAAGGTTATATTGGCTTCATTTTGTTGCGATTTGACTCGTCAACGCTAACTTCCAATCTCCATTTCATTTTACTTTGTTCACTCTCTCTTACCCTCTATCTTGATGAGCAGTGCGATTTTTTTTTTTTTTGGTAGGTGTGATCATCGGAATGCTCATGATTCTGAGGCTGATTCAAGTTTCACGAACCTAAATCCTTCTGGACTGGACAGGTCTGCTCCCTGTGATTGCATTTAGTACTTGTCATTGCATGTGCTTTTAAATTAGATTGTGAACTTGATAATATGTCTATGAGTATGCAATGTATATTCCTATTCGATAATATTCTGTATTGTGGCGCTTTTTTCCAAAAGAAAAGATTCCTATATCATGGCATTTTCTTCTTCGTGAAATTGAGCTGTATGGCAAAAGAGACTAGCCTGGGTAGGATGAGCAATGGAAGAAATTATGACCGCATCCCCCTTGTAAGCGGCATTATGTGGTTATCTAGGCTTGCTTACTTTTAGGTTGTTTACGAATGTGTTTGAGATGGCATTCATTACAGCTATTAGATATTTTGTCCAAGGATCTTCCTCTAGCAATTGGTTAACGTCTCGAGCTCTTTACACGGAGTGTAAACTTGACTACGTCCCATTCGCGCAGTATTTCTTTTGTTCACGCTGCTCAGGGAGGTCTAGGAAAAGCTGCGATCTATAGTATTTCTTTCAAAAAACTGTTCATACTGTGTCAGATGGCGACAGTTGGGCAAGTATGCCCCCATCATCTACATAATGTAGCACTGGTTAAGTACTTTTTACTCCCTTGTGTTATGGCCTAGGAGCACGGTACCTCCCTAATGTGTAAAAGTGTACACATAATGCCCTCTTGCTTTTGGATGAAACTGAAATTGTTGAGTTTAGGCAGAAAGTGTCGGGAACGTGATGTAGGTGTTGGAGGGACTTGTTTTCCTGCGAAATATTCCTTTTTAGGGATAAGCTTGCCCCTTGTACATAATTATAAGCTCCAATTCTTCCTTTAAGTTTGGAAAAAGGTGTGGGATCATTGGAGCAACCAAAACCAGAACCAGAATCATGTAAACTACGACACTTACCTATCTTCCCTCTTATTCTTAATAGAGAACTGCCCTGTTAAGCTCTCCGATTGTTGCATGATACACTATATTGTTAGCCATGGCTAACTGTTGTGCGTCTGTTAGGAGCTCAATGGCATCTAGCCCGAGAGCTTTGGCAGTTGAGTAACCATAGAAGTGTTCCACAGTTTGATTCTTGCATAATTGAATATCTCAATTGGACAGAGATTGAAAATCTCAGGGCTAAGATCTAGTTCTTTAATAATACGTAGCTTTCAAGTACACAACTTTGAAATCCTAATCCGATATGTGGCTAAAAGCTTTAAGTTTCTATTGTTTGTGCTGCGTAAACTCCTAATATCAACTAGTGGTCTATCTCAATCCATAGAAGCACCACCTTTCTATCATTTTGGCTAGCTTTAAATTACCAGTAAGCCCAATTAATAATGGATCGAAGAAGAATTTTCTAAAGAAAACAATGAATTGATGTGAAAAGAACAATAGACTTGGTTGCCACCGCCACATTCTTTATAACCCTTATGATTGACTTTCCGTCTTTAATGGCCACAAATGACAGAAAGAAGACAAACTCATTTTAAATGCCACCACGACACCAGTGCCACTAGCGCCATGCCATAGCCTTCTCTACTGCGGTGCCATTGCCAACCTCTGCGACAATGGAAAGTAACCTCTGGCAGTGTAATGCTATAATGGTGGATTGGTGGTGCTTGTAAAACTTCTCTCTCTCAATGGGTTCCACTTTCTCCCTTATAACTTTCTTAAATGTTTGTGATTCTTCGCTTTCTCTCCCTTGATGGTTTTGGTTTCCTCTCTCTCTCCCTCTCCCTCTCCCCCCACCCCTCAACCCTCTTAATATCCTTATTAGGAGGGATAGGATTGTCATTTCATTTTTCGTTAACGGAGTTATGTATCTTTGAACCAGAAAACACAAGGGGGTTTTATACGGTTTTTAAACATTGAGGAGGTAATGTGTTTCTGGACTAAACCACATGGTAAAAACTAATAATCCGTTTCAACAATGATTAGAAGTTGTCGCGCATGTGATTCAGAGGATGCCTAGAATGAAAAATGGACCACTTTTTTTCTGTAAATTATCCACCAATGGGGAGTTGATTTTGCTCTTGGAAAGCTGCTCTTTATTTTTGAGAAGCTACTTTTGGTGGGTGTTGGGTGGATATGCTAGAGTAGACAGGGACTTGGAAAGGCGAGGGGCTTGGAGATGAGAGAAGCTAGTCATATTTACAAGTTGCTGACCTGATGGGCTGGTTCACATGTAAAAAGGTTCTTAACGGGCTGGTTGTAACACTCAATCTGGTTAGGGTGGCGTCCTAACTCAGCCGATTGGGAGTGTGGAGACTGTTTAGTTTTGTTTTCTCATGTGAATCTTGTATGTCAAACTATTGGGGGTCCAATTTCCTTGCTAACTAAATAGATGCTTGTTGCACTCTATTTAATAATGAGCTGGAATCATCATGGTATTTGTATGAATAGGTATAAGCCATGAAATCGTAGAAACACTAAAAAAGAACAGCTATAAAACAATTTACGATAATGCGGTACTGTATAGTTCATGCAAGATTAGGCGCCACTATCTTGAAGGGTGGTGCACTCCTAGTGGCCCCCACTTGCTATTCTAGTTTCCTTGAGGGACAACTAGCTTTTGTTGTTTTGTGTTTGGGGGGGGGGGGGGGGGGGGGGGTGCGCCTGGCTTATCATGCTGAAGATTGGACGTAATGAGTTTTGCATTTTACCAGAACGCACGTGGGGGGTAATGGCCTGTTGATGGAGGGGACACAAATGGATTCGAGACTCGGTACAAGTACCGAAAGAGGTGTCATAATGGGTTAGAAAGAAATTGAAGCGGCCTAGATTGAAATTTGGTGCCTCACAAGAAACATGACGATGCATCCATGAAATTGTCTAAAGACATTTGAAAGACTTGGAAGGCTAAGGAGAGGCAGTAGGGTAAGGGAAAAGTAGGTTATAGTGCTCAGACATAGAGAGAAATAAAAACTGGATCCATTAACTGTAAGTTGAATAGGAGAAGGGAGCATTTTATGAGCGTGGTGGTTCTTTCGTTTTTAAATGAGGTTGTAAGTATTTTTTTGTAGTTTTAGGTGCCTAGACAAGCCTAGGGAAGGAAGGAGGGTTGAAGGAAAGGTGAGGTTGGTTTTAAAATTGGACAACTACATTAAATGCGAGTCAAGAAGGAATGGGGAGCATTTTTGGGCGTGGGGGTGTTTTGTTGTTTAACTAACGTTGAAAAATGCCAAAGTATTCCTATAAGAGGGTGGTGATGAAAGTGCTAATAAAGAATGGGGAAATCGATGTGGTATGCCTTTGGGAAACTAAAATGTGGGTTCATGTATAGGGAAGTGACAAAGAGTATAGAGTGAGGTGTTAGTCAAGGTTTCTGTTAGCTCGAGAGCAAGGATAAAAATAGCGGTTGCGGCGGGCGTAGCAGTCCACCGCCGAAACGATACGTAGCGGGCGATATGTAGCAGTAGCGGCAATAAGCAGCGGCGTAGCGGTGTGATTTGAAAAAGTCTTCAAAAATATCCGAAAAAACTTCAAAAAATTCAGAATATTGGAAAATGATGGAATATATGTTTGTTTTGCAAAAGTAACTAGTATATGAGTATGTAGCGGTCCCCTCATTGCATGAGGTCCTATATCGCTGTATCAATAGAAAAGACTAGGAATAATCAATGTTTTTCATATGGATTCATGTTGTTTAGTTTTGTCAACTTAAACACTAACTTAAGGCTTATAAAAAAATGTTATAAACAAAATTCATCAAGATTCATTTAAGAATGAAAGACAAACTATGTTCAAACTTGATAGTAAAACAATATACTAATCTACTTAAAGAGCAAAGACTTTGTAATGGAGTAAATATAGATCTAACATTTAGGGACCATTTTCAACCTATTTGATTGAGTTTATTTTTATAAAAAAATATTTTTTTTTAAAAAATACAAAAATCCAATAATAAAAAATATGAAAAAATTAGAAGAACACAAAACTATGTGGGATTGATCTATGGGAAACATAGATATAACATTTAGGAATCATTTTCAACTATTTTATTGGTTTTCCATGAATAAAATAGATTTCTTTTTTCAAATAATAAAATAATCCGAAAATAAAATTCAAAAAAAAAATTAAGAAAGTGATAAAAAAGAGGGGCTTGATCAAAGGGGAGCATGGATTTAACAATAACGACTCATTTTCAAGTGATTCATGAAAGAAAAGAGAGAAATAAACTCAAAGTAGAAAAAAATAAGCCCCAAAACTCACCTTTTTTTGGTTTGATGCTTGAATATTGAATACCACCTTGATGTTTTGATGTTCTTGATTTTTTAGTTATGATTCTAGTGTTTTTTTGAGAGGATTTGAAAAATGAAGG
Source organism: Sextonia rubra (assembly GCA_037013555.1). NCBI lineage: Eukaryota > Viridiplantae > Streptophyta > Magnoliopsida > Laurales > Lauraceae > Sextonia > Sextonia rubra. Next base: position 4,589,945 of record JASUAD010000024.1, on the reverse strand, counting down.
CAAAGAAAGGGGTTTGGAGCAGTGAAAAGTGGAGAAGAGAAGGAGTAAAGATGAAAAAAGTGAGCGAAAAAGTTGATTGACCCCACCCGCTACGTAGCGGCCGCTCCGGTTTGTAGTGTTCTGCATGCGTAGTGGCCGCTATGGCCGCTACGGTTGTGAACCCCGCTATTTTGAAAATAGCGTAGCGCCCATGGGCGCCGCGGCCGATATTTACATCCATGCTCGAGAGTCGAGAGTTGTAATGTTGAATAATTTAGGGAATTAATAGTTGTACAGAGCAGGAGGATGTGATTACATATTTTAAGCTTAAGAAAGTAAAATCAGTTTTCTGTTGGAGTTGGTTAGTTTAGCTTGCATCTGAATTTAGCTGTAAATACAAAAATAGTTTGTGTTAATTTCATTTGTTTTCATAAGCAGAATTCATTTGTTGATACCATATGCAAGACTTTCGTTCAAGTTGAAGTAACCTCTTATTCGTGTGCCAAACAAAGTTGAACTTGAAGATTATAGAATTGGATATCCAAATTTTCATGTCTTTGGATAGAAAGCCAAACTTTTTGCACTCCAAAAAGTTGGAAGTTTGTGTTTTCCTCTTCAAATTGTAAAAATATTGGAACAGACTAGGTGATGCTTTGAATGAATTGACTTGCTTTTCCCTTTTATTTATTTTTTATGATTTTGACAAGTAATATAATTGAGCATATGGAGATGCAACTTTAGCTATCCTACAGCCCGGTCTCCAGTGAGGGAGATTGCAAGAGACCCGCCTTTCGCATTTATGCGGGGCAGGACGCAAGGTTCATAATTTATTTTATTAATGTCTCTATTAGGCTTAAGCGTAGGATGTTATTATGTAAGTTTGGTCAGGTGATGCAAGCCAAACCATAGTTTGGTCAGCCTGTTGGGTGTAATCCATAAGCCCAATAGCACATCCAATTATTTAGGAATATTATTAATCATTAAGAAGTATGCTTTTATTAGAATTAATATTATTGAGTTTCCTTTTATATTTAGGATTATTCTGATATCATGAGTTTACTAAATATGGATTGTTTACTAAATATGGATTGTTTAGTGATTTTGTTTTCTTTATTGTTTAGGAGAGTCTTGGTGATGTAGGCCCAACTATAGGTCTTCCAACAGCCAACCTGTTGGGCCTAGTCCATAAGCCCAATAGGACATCCAATTATTTTGGAATATTATTGAGTACTTTTCTTTTTATTAGAATTAATATTATTGAGTTTCCTTTTATATTTAGGATTATTCTAACATTAGGAGTTCACTTAATTTGGATTGTTTGGTTATTTATTTTCCTTTATTATTTAGGCGAGTCTTAGTGTCTAAGTAATCTTATCCTATGTAAGGATGATTATGCTTCATTAAAAAGATAGACATTGATTATCAATAATATTTGAGTTATGAGAGTTTTCTCTTGGTTATGATGTTTTCTCCTCATGTGAGGATGCCCTAGGGGCTGAATCCTTTTTGGATTCAATCAATCCTTTGAGAGATTGATTTATTCTTCTCGATCGTGGATTTGTAGCCGCGTCACTTGGTAAATAAGTAATCTTATCCTATATAATGATGATTATGCTTCATTGTAAAGAAAGATTCTGATTATCAATAATATTTGAGTTATGAGAGGTTTCTCATGGCTATGGCATTTTCTCCTCTTGTGAGGGTGCCCTCGAGGCTGAGCCCATCTTTGGATTCGATCAATCCTTTGAGAGATTGGTCTATTTTATCGATTGTGGATTGTGGCTGAGCCAATTGGTATCAGAGACGGAACGTGATGGGCAGGGAGACATTTGTCCAGCATTCACCATCCCTCATCGTCACTACACCATCCACGGTCCCTCCATCTCATCAATCTCTTTCATCGAATCCCATCTCATAGACAAACCCTATTGCGACCCACTTGTGTTCTCAAATCATCCCAACCCAAAAATCTGGAACCTTTCCTATCATTAGAAAACAAACCCATCTTCAACTGCAACTCCCAAACCCCTCAATCTATCTGTCCCAGCCCCTTTCATGAGCCAAACCACCCAGGTCGTCCCCCTCCACCTTTGCACTTCCTGAAACCCTAACCACATCGCCGGCCATCTCGCCCCCTCCATCATCCCAGCTGACCGCATGCCACCTCCTAGAACACAAATCCCATTCCTGAGTCTAATCCTCCTCCGACATTAGTCGCTCCAAAAAAAAAAAAAAAAAAAAAAAAACCCCACTACATCTAAGCCCCTACACTGAAATCCCATCAACGAACCAATTTCATTCTAAACCAAGCCGAACCCATCTCCAACCCATTCCCGATCCCTACTACGTATGGCTTAGATTTAGTGAGACCTCTTTTTGAACTTAAGGGATCTAAACCGAATACCAACAACTATACGAACACAAACAAACTACAACTAAGGACTTAAATGCTCACTAAAGCAATGCTAAACACTAGAAGTTGGTGTTTAAGTCTAATGTGGTAATGCATGTGTCTAACAATAACAAATAACATGATTCAAGCACATGTAAAAGATATACCAAGGCCCAAGAGGTTACCTTCTACGTCTGGCTTCAATTTGGTCTCTTATATGATATGGAAGCGAGAGAAATTCCCTTCTTAAGCTCCCTTAAGCCCCAAAGGATGTTATCGAATGTGCCCTAAAACCATCATGAACTTTCTGAAAATGTGAGTTTTATTTATTGTCAAGTGTAGTCCAACGCCTATAAACTGGCTAGCATTTTGAAATTTGGAGCACCCTAGTTGACTAGAACATTTCCTGGTCAACTTGCTAGTTGGCTAGCTTAAGAGCTAGTTGACTATACTTGGTTTAAATTTCTGGTTTTGACACCAAAACTCTAAAACATGTACTAGTGTTTAAAGGAACGTATCCTATGCCTAGGTATGACACCCTAAGACACTATATGCCTGACCCTTGATGTGTGAAGCCTTCCAAATGCCAAGATGCTTAGATTGCTATAACATTTTCCCAAAGATTGTAACCTTACCGTGTTGTTAATTGAGCAAAAACACCCCAGTACTCATGAATATATGGAATTAGGCGCTGCTCTTCTTTTCCTTTTCCTTTTTCTTGAATTCCAGTGGGGTATGCTGATCCCACCGTTGCAAGGGTGGCTACGCCATGGATGTGTCTGATAGTGGATAATATATAACAGTTGTGTATCCCTGTATGTACGTTATGCCATGAATGTCAAATCCAAAAAATTTGGTCCCGAATCCATGGCCTGTTGTAATCTTCTTTTTCAGTTGAGTTAATGAAGTACTTTGTGAAAGGGGTTTTCTCATAGTGTTGGTGTTTGCAATGTTGTGTGCTTATGCTCTTATTGCTTTGGTGAGTGTTATCAAATCTGCGGTAGTGATTGGGTGGATCACAGCCTATGGGAGGCAGGTGACTGGGATCAGGTCTGAGAGAGGTAGTATCATTACTGCCGAAAAATGTAGGGTTTCTCTGTGATAGGTAGCAGTAGAGCATTTGTTGTTACTTTACATTGTCATTGTTTGCAGACATTAGAAACATAAATCAGAATCCTTGTGGGACCTCTATTTCCCTTGTGTCATTTCTTTTGTTTTGGCTGACATATTTTTATGTAGGCAGTGAATGGAAATAATACTATGATAGCTCACATTTTGATACTAATTAGTTGAGCTTCTCTTATATATGATGCTTAGATTGTAATTATGTTTAGAGTAGTAGAACGGCATAATAAATCTTCCAAGCCTGTAGTGTAATAAAGTGTTTATATTCACGATTCTTTTGGTCCCTTGTATTCTGTTTCTGAGTCTCTTATGATACTAAGCATTCGAATGTTGTGCTTGTTTTCTTGACAGTTCTGAGGACTCGAAGAAGCGTGTTGTAGAGCATTGCAAGGGTGATGGTGCATTCAAGAAGGCAAAATCCTACATTGCCTGAATAGGTTAGTTACTTGAGTTTAAGAGTGCTAAGTTGCTTCTAATGTTTTATGAGTTGGTTTCCATTTCTTGTGTTTTTTGCCATGTAGGTTCTTCGTGTAGTGTATGCAAGTTTCGTTTTCATTGAGGCGTTCAGTTCGATAGTGGTTCCATACTTGGTCACTCTCTCTCTCCACACACACACAGGGGAGAGCAGTTATCTGGAATTGTTCACGAGTCCTCACACCATTTTAAATTAAAACTAAGCTCTCCGGATGTTTTCATTCTCTTGCAAACCACGTACGTGGGGAATTTTTTCTTTTTGGATGGGGGGAGGGAGGAGGGAGGGGTTCTGTCTATCTTTCTTATGCAGGGCATGTCAAAATTTGAGCACTTTAGTGGAAAATTTGGGATAGGTTTGCTCGGTCAAGTATTGCAAAATTAGTTTGTGGTCAGGAAAGAAATAGGGTTTATGGGGGGCTATTTCAATTGTTTTTTTTTTTCTTTTAATTTCAAGAAGAGGTTACAAGGTGGGAAAATTTTCTTCTTTATTGATTTGTTATTCACTTCTCTTCCCTTGATAAGCGATTTGTTATTTAATGCATTTTTTATATCAACATGATTCTCCAAATCATTAAATGGTAAAAAAATCTCCCTATTGTTTGTAAATAATTAAATATTCATTCGAACCTACCTCGAGAATGGTGAATAATTAAATATTCATTCGAACCTACCTCGAGAATGGTGAACCTACGATTCAAAATTATGCCTATGGGTATGTTAGCCTGGTTCAGAGCATAACTATTTCACCTGTTGGATCCAACCAAGGGGGAAAAACAAAGATGCGCTATTTCTTAAAATTCTTGTGTGAGCCTTGTGGAAGAAGTTACGCCAATCCTTCAGGTAATCACACGAAGAGTTAGCATGAGTCGAACAGTAATTAATGTCAATAGGAGTCATCCCAAAACTATGGCTTCCACTTTATGTAAAGGGTGGTTTGCTTGAATTGATATATATATATATTTGAAAAAAAAATGTAATTAAAGGTATGTATGAGGAAGTTGTAAATGGGACAATTATGTTTTTGAGAGGTATAAATGGGTCATCAACTATAAAGAATTTAGAAAAGAAAAAAAACACAAATTTAGCTTCGAACAAATTCAACATGTTTTAAAATGGAAGACCCATTTAAGCTTACAATATATGTGTCATGCATTTCGTAGTGATCTAGGCCACTTTGTAATGATCTAACCATTACTCATTATATTTTGTTTCCATTAGAATGAGTTGCCCATTTCGATAATTAAAATCTACAATGTCGACTTTATTATGTGATGATGAGACCTAATGACTGGTATGGAGGTCTCCAACTTCGTATGACAAATGCCAAAATGAAAGGATAAAAAAGAGTAAGGTTCCACAGAGAGCTTACAGAACTTTTGGCCCAAGAGCTATGTCGAAATAGTGGGTTGGATTGTTTTCGCGAATGCTGTTATCTGGGTTTGACGTCGTGGTATCAGGGATGCATGAGATATTGAAGCTTTTTGATATTTATACAATTGATGGTGTGTTTATGTAATGAAGGTTTTGTGTGCAACAATATTGCTGCATATAGTACATCTTGAATGATACTATTCTCGCTCCCCTCTTCACCTCGACTTTCTATCTGTAATTCTGGTTTCGCCCGTTTTATGCTCTTGCTGGCGAGTTGATGTGTTTGTTTCTCGGTGATTCTCCATTGTTCTCTGCTGACAACAGATTCGGACTATGATCTGCAAGAAAACAGATCTCAAGCTTTTAGGTCCGAGGTTGATCAATTGAGTCATGAGATTGCAGGTAAGAATCTGGATTCTGCACAGGACCATGGATTGGAAGTTTATGCAAGAAAGCCCAAGAACAAAGCTGGAAGCATTGCTGCAAAACCATGGAAATCTGAGACTCTAGACATTACTGTTTCACATTCTCGAGTTATGAACAATCCCATCCTTTAGCATTATAGTTCTGAGAACCCCATGGTTTTGCAACACTGCTTCCTGCTTTATTCTTGGGCTTCCTTGCATAACCTTCCAATACATGAGCCTGTGCGATCCAGATTCTTACCTGCAATTGCATTACTCAATTGATCAAGGCTGGACCTAAAGGCTTGGGATCGGTTCTTTTGCATGAGTAGCAAAGTGTAGAGTAGTAGAACTGAAAGACTTTCCACCCTATTTGCTTGAACTCATCTTAAGTTTAAAATGTGGGTCATAGCCCAAATCTGTAGTCAGCCAAGAATGGCGAGGGAATTGCCGAGAAACGATGGGTTAGCATATGAACTCGCTGGCAAGTGCGTACTATGGGCGTGACCCTATTTAGTAGAGGCGGGTGAGAGTTAGAGGGGAGTAAAATTAGTATAATGACCTCCATAAATATCAGTCGTGGTCACTTTTGAAGTATAGGGACAGTTGTATTTGAGTGTGAGCACGCTCGTAATGCACGCTTGATAGGTAGCTTTAATTTTGTTACTCATGATGTTATATTGAGGACATATTCCTATTTTAACTTAAATCATTGCAGGTATGATTCCTAGGATCTTAGAATAGTTATGTGTGAATTAATTGAATAAGAATGACAACATCCTGTTCTATTGGAAATTTTGGAAATAAAATTTTATTTAAACCCGAATGCATATATTTTTCTCATCTAATGACTCTTTAAAGATTTTCTTTATTTCTCCTAATAAATAATAAAATACAATTGCATCGTATCCTTTCTATGCAATAGTTAGTTTTTTAAAAGCTATTAATTACCACGCATATTGATTGAAAGTAGAACCAGTTCAGTGTGTGTTTTATTCTTTCATCTTTTTCCACGTAGATTCAATAAATTTACTTTGTCTTCTCTACAGCAACCAAGGCATAGGCCTAAGAGCTGCTGGCTACGCTTGATAGGGCAAGTTGATGTGATTGAAAGGTGTGGAACATGTAATGTGATTTACCCGTGTTTGAATATTCCCATGCCAACCTCTTCCTGAAATTTTATTTTCTGCTTTTTCTCCCCTTTCTTGCTCATCTTATATCTTTATGGGCATAATCTGGGTGCAAGTATGATTATCATTGTGTCATAGCATGGGTATTCTTCACGCAGTATGCATTTGGATATTATTGGCCATTCATGTTTAGTAGCCATTCTCTGTAAATCGTTTTTTAGATTCACCAATGAAGTATAACTGCCTTGTGTGTCTGGACTGATTAAGTTGTTGCCAATGAAGGTTCAATTTGCAAGACTGCTGCAACAGAGATGGGGAAGGATTCCGCAAGAGGCTATTGATCGACTTTTTATTTCTGAATGTTACTAAATTATTTTAGTTGTATGCTGGGAATTAATGGTTTGATAGTCGTTGAAAGTATCAAGATTGTTGGGATTCTTTCTTTGTTATTTTTTAAGGAATGTGAAAAAATGTGCAGGCATTAGTTGTCAGGATCACGATGACATTTCTTTTGTTGGGAGGCGTTTAGATATCTATATTATTATAAGACACAATGGGTTTTAAAAATATAGTCCCCATGAACACTATATGCGGCTGGTATGGCTTCTACTTATGATTCAAGGGTCAAGATTTAGAGGGGAAGGCTTGTGCAACGCTGCATCTTAATATGAGGACAAGCATGCTTGTCTAATTTTAGACAAAAATTTTTCGATTACTTTTATCATTCTGGTTAGCTTTTAGAAAAAATCTCAATTTTTTAGGACGTTTATTTTTTGTTGACACTTATTTATTTATTTATTATTTTTATTTGAGAAATGAGAAAATTTTCAAAAGAATTGAGGCTATTTGAAAATATATAGAAATCTGAAAATTTCAAACTTTTGGGAGGAAGTAGAAATAAATTTTGCTCTTCTAAAGGAGGAAAGCTATTAGAAGAATACTAAAACTTGTTTTCTACAAACACAAAAGTTTGCATTTTTACGAAGTTTTTGAATAGGAAACTTTAATGCTGTTATTGAAATTTTTTGGTAAAATATGATGAGAAATCAAATTTTAGTTTGTAAATATTTTTTGCTTCCTGATTCATGTGGGTGGTTTTCATGAGACTGATAAAACTAGTTAATTAATTTGGGCAAATTGAAAAATGGCTACCTTTCGTTTAGGGATCAATATTCTTCTTCATATTAGTTATGCTATCGATAAAAAAAAAGTTGTGAAAAAAAGAAATACATCGAGCTATGCGGTAAGCAATCTCAGTAAGAATGATGTTTTGTGACTAGTTTGGGTTCATTGCCTTTTTAACTCAAGCTAGTAAGTGCATAAGGGTATATTTATACCTAGCGCCCTGAAGCTATCTAGTTTGAGAGTTAATTGGTCTAATGCTCGTTACATGAGTTAATTAGAAATCTTAAGTGATCTGGACATTGCACTGTTGCAAGATATTTGAAAAAAAAAAGAAAAAAAGTCCATTGTGAGTGGTAGAGAAGGGGAAGCAGTACGTACTACCAAAGTACTAAATAATTTTCCTGTACAAAGACGTTCATTTAGCTGTATCTATTATTATTTCAAAACTACTTATGTCAATTTCTTAACAAGTCCATTTACAATAATACTCTTATATATTTTCAACTTATAATATAACGGTGGGCCTCATATATTAAATTCTTAAAAGTTAAGCTCAATTCTAATTCCTAAAGGTAGGCCCATGACAGACTTAATTAAGATATAAAAGTGGGTCTTATTAACTAAATTCATAAGTGCTTAGACTTAAGTATAAGTCTAAAAGGTCACCCAAGTTTGGGTTTTTAACAATGGGACCCACATTCACTTCACAAAAGGTATTTTATGTTGTAATTCGTATAAATACAGTCCTACTTGGATAAAAATCTAGGAGGCTTAAGAGCAACTCCAACACCATGGTACAGCAATGGGTTAGCTATTTTAACTAGCCATGCTCCAATAGCCTAGCAACAAGTTCTGTAAAATAGAGTTTTTGCTACAGTCGATCGGTATACATGACGAGCAATTGTTCACTTAGTATTTCATTTATTTCTAATCACAGCCCTCTCGTTCGGACTCAAATGTTCAACACTTAGAAAAAAAAACAATAATTATTTACATAAAAGAAGGATAAAGGAGACTAATCCGGAGATGTATGTTGCGTTCATTTATTTTAAGTCGATCAAGCAATCTTCATAACTTGTCACTAGTTTTCCTTGGATGTAGGATTCCAGGGGGAGTTGAAATGAAGGTGCTACAACTACGATTATGGTTGCCTCTAATGGATTGCTTATCACGTCATGCCGATGGGGTTGGTTTGGTTTTACTCGTATCCCCTTCAACTCCCAAGTGAAGAAAACAAAGAAAGTTTCGAAAGACTTATTTTCTTCGGGAATTCTTTCGAACCAAGGCACTATTGTTTGCTTGCCCCTTTTTAGAGAGCGAGGAAAAGACACGGAACAAAAAAAAAAAAGATGAATGTCGAACTTTTTGACATTTTCAATCCCAAGTTCATTTTTCGTGAATTTTTTATTACATTCTAACATCCTAGACGCAGGCTATCCAAAAGTACCTTTTTTTTTTTTTTTTTTATCATAGCCCCCCCCATTCAGTCTCGGATGATCAACACTTAAAAAAGGAAAGGTAATTTACGTAAAAGAAAGATAAATGAGACTAATCCAGAGATGTATGCCGCCTTCATGATCTCGTCCCTTGTGATACCATTAAGCCATAAATTTGATTGTTTTGAGATTATTTGTCATTCGATTGAACAGGTGCCCTGATTGTAAAGTTTGTAATTTTAATTCGGTGGATCTTTTCTACCTTGATTTATTTTGATTACTTTGATTTGTTTTGATTATAATAATAATAGCTGGACTTGATATTGGTCCATTGACACTATCTTGTTGTTAAATGAACTAATTCGTGTATTACTATCAAAGATTTGCTATTTGATTTGAGAATGTTGGAATTTTGGAAAAGAATCTAGATAACATTGGTTTGATTTGTGTTTCCTGCTTTTCCACTTCATCTCCCAATCACTACGCATGGAGAGGCAGAAATGAATTGTTCGTAACACATGTGCATGTTGGAATCATTATGAAATTTGGAATGCCAAAAGAACCAAAGAAATTGAGGAATACTGTTGGTCTGATATAATTGAAATAGAAAAAATCAAAGGAAATTTAAGGACATGAAAAGATCCAATAAATGAAAAGATCCAAAGGCTTCCTTGTTCAGTTATAGTTTTCAATCTACTATACGGTGCAATGAATATTATATAAATAAGAATTAGTTTCAAAATTTCGAGGAAACAATTACAATAACGAGGGACGATGTGGAAAATAATTAATGGTTGATATTAAGAAGTGGTCCAAATTTCAAGGGTACTATTAAAATCATCAATTAGATTCATATAAAATAATGGTTGCATAGTAACCTTGTCTTAGTATTTACGTTGATTCCAAATTCCACCTAAATTGATGTGTTTAGCTTAACTTGCTACATCCCCTGGTTTAGGTTGGATAAATGTGTCACTCAAACTCATGCGCCTCATCTGGTTATGTAACAAGCGCATAGTTAGATGATTTGTCTTATTCCATCCATTTTGTATACTTTGATTTCAAGGGCAATTAAGGAGGTTTAGTGTAAAAATTAGAACTATGAGGTGAGGTGATGGTTGGCAAACGCATCAAAGTATAATAAGGGGATAATGTGTAATTACCTTGTAATTTTCAAAAGAATAAAAAAGGAGCGATCTGTGGATTCCCATCAGACCGTCTATCTCATCAGCATCAATTCATCCTAGGAAAAAAGAATGTGAAGGGCAATGCAGAGGGCAACATTCTGCGTAGGTTAGGGTTGTGAGCTGAGCCTGGGAGAGAGATAGAGTTTTGACAAGGAAACATTCCTTTCGTCGCTGGTTCGTTCGTTATGGAGGAGAAGAAGGTGATGACGTATAGGTGTTTGTATATGCAGTCGTAGCGTCGACTATACCGTGCACGTATCTTTGAGGAGTCTTTTGACCCTTGGTTTGAAATTGTGCATGATTTTTTCGATGGTAGGTTGCTGATCGGGATGGGAGGTATGGTTGTGGATTCCAGGGTGTATATGGTTGGGGGTGAGAAAGTGAAGAGGGATAGCATGTTGCTCGATTGGGATCCAGAAGACAGCCTTAATTCAAATTTTTTTTGTCTTGAATTGGATTGATGGTTCTTTGGATCGTGTTAGGGACGGTCACTTCCCCAACCCATCTGGTTGTAAGACCAAACCTTTGGTGTTCACCCTTAAGAAGAAAATTTATCTTCTGTCGACAGCAAGCTATTTTTGGCCTCTCCAAGAAAAAAGTATCGAGGGGCCCTTTTTTGAGGTTTTGATCCCGTCCAACGATCTTGGAGAAATCTCCGTCCTCCCCCCTGTTACCCACTATATCCTATCCTCGGCTACTTTGCTTGGGGCCACAAGCTCTTAATCTACCCGAAGCACCTCATTTTTGACGCTCGTAAAGGGGAATGGGAGAATGGGAGGACTTTCGCTTGGTGCTTTGCTACCAAGTTTGTAGCTATCCCGTATGGCGCTGCAGTTGAATTCAAGGGCTATTTATTGTGACCTCATGTGATATTGATGCGGTCGTTGCATTTTAGATTGGCCCCAATGGGCTTGTCAAGTCTCAATGGGTGCTACATGAGTTAGATTGGGTGTTCCATTTTCTTTCAGTGGACAAATATGGCCATCCTTTATTGGATGATTATGGCCAGGCCTTTCTCACCGACTTCGGTGATGGCCGTATTTGTTTAATGTTGGCTGAAAGCAGGCATTGGCATCTACATTCAGTCATCTGTCAGGTTTCCATATTGGATGGTTGCGTAGACCATCCCTTCTCCCTACATGTAGAGAGTCGGTGTGGCTTTTCTCTCCTACAATATGATCTAATTGAGTCCGTGTTCATGTAAGCAAATATGTTCCGATGCCTTCAACACCCCTCTATATGCATGATGAGAATCCCTATGTTGGCTATGTTGTTTTTTTCAACTTTTGTATTTTCATTTTGATGGTGGTGACATATAGGTTGTTATTGTATGGCATGTAATTTGCCCCTATGTCCACATTGTTGATTGATTGACTTGGTGATTTATGCAATATCAATATATATTTGTTTGCCTTCACACGTTATTGTGTTCCTCGTGTATTGATGTGTGCTCGATGCCGAGGCAAAAATAGTTTGGGTAGGATGAGCAATGGAAGACACTATATGCTACATTGCATCCCTCTTGTACTGTGCATCGTTATCTCGTTCAGTCCATGTCCATGCCAAACTGCATTTATGAGTGCAATGGAAAGAAGGCAACTCGTGGTCCAAGAATCATGGACACTTCTAAGAAAGTCACGTATCCGTGTCGGACGCGTGTCGGACACCAACAGTCCTTAGACACTCTCGGACACGTGTCCAATAGTATTTTAGTCATGTCCATAGTTAAGAACTAAACATCTTAATTTCAGACACTTGTCCAACACTTTTTTTGCGACGTGTCTCACAATTCTTAACTTGTATCTATGACTAAAAAATAAGCATGTAGTTAATATTTTTTAGACACTTATTAGCATATGGTTACTAATATTTGTAAACTTGATATATGATAATTTTATACTATGAAAAAATTTATGATTGTTAATATTAATCATATCACAAGCAAAAAACAAATAAATCTTTTACTAAAGAATAGGCCTCGAGATTAGCTTTTTTTTTTTCTTTTTAATTTTTTTTTTGGAGGGAGGGGAAGCATATGATCCTCCCTTTTTTTTGTATGGATTTTATGGAACTATGGATACTTCATGTTTAATGATTATGAATTATGTTTTTGTGTTGTATTGATATTTGATAATTTGAAATGTTTTTTAGTTGGCACTTGAATTTGTATTTTTTGATTGCTAAATTGATTAAAAATTTAAAATAATATTATTTTTTAGTATATGATTATATATATAAATATATATATATTATTAATGTATCCCCCAACGTGTCCATGTCCTACTTTTTTTAGAAATGCCGTGTCAGCGTGTTCGTGTTGTGTCGTATCTTTGTCCTGTGTCCGTATCCGTGCTTCTTTTCCCGTGGTCCTTTCCACATGAAGGAATATGTGTTCCTCACTTCATCATTGTACACCTCCGGGTAAAAAATAAAAGCCCATGGTTGTCCTCAAAGAATGAGTAATAGTCATTGCGATCACATCACTATAGTGGAATGGAAAGTAGAGGCACCTGTACAGTCCACAGACAATGCTTGAACATCTACCTAGTTGACATGTGGGAGTACTTTTTTGCCTCAGCCAGGGCTTTAACCACACAAATAACTGTCCAACAGCAACCAGTAAAGGGAAATCTGGAAAACCAGCATGGAAACTTCTCATCAGCGTCAAAATCCACCAGGAAGCTTACAACTGAGTCAGGCATCCAATAAGTCGACCAACATATCACTGTTTTGCATGTTGAGTTCAATATCCAACAAAAAATACTGGTTGCTTGGGTCTTACACAGATTTTATATTTCATTCAAAAAGAAGCCCTAAACTTAATCCAGGTCATCAGTCAAACATAAAATTGAATGTAGATTTTATGAATATCACATCAGAATGTATGTCTGAAGTTGTTTTGTAAATTTTACAGCAGAGGAAAATGCAGTTCTTGCTTGAGGCCGTCATCTAATTTCAACTGATGCTTGTAACTGTTAATTTTCTCAAGTTAATGTTAATTATTAAGATATTTCTTCCATTCGTCTACCTGATATCTTGATTACCTTGTCAAGTTGTAGATGATTGGGCGCAAGTTGGTGATTCTTCATTGTTTTGCAATTTGATCACCCTCACCTGATTGCTTTTCTTTGTCAATCCCCTTGTCTTCTGGGCAAATACATTCTTTCTAGGTAAGGGATGAACTTGAGCAACTTTTAGATGATGATGATGATGATGATATGGCGGACCTATACTTGTCAAGAAAATTGGCTGCTTCTTCTTCACCTGTTAGTGGCTTTGGCGTACTGTCACGCCCCACCCTTCACACATGCATGATATTGTCCGCTTTGGCCCATGGGCCTCACGGTTTTGTTTCTGGTGGGCCTCAACCCACCAAAAGGCCTCATGCATAGTAAGGGTGCAAGCTCTCTATATAAATCCATTCACTTTCCTCTCTATAGTCGATGTGGGACTCCAGGATATCACACGTACCCAATTGGTTCGCTGCTTCTCCAACCATAGGGTCAAAGATATCAAAAACAAGGAAAGCAAGTGCTGCAACAATTCATGGTAATGAAAATGATGTTGAGGAGCTTGCAATGTTGCATGAGGTTATCATTCTGATCTTTCTTACCAATTGTATTTGGTCAAAGATCAAAGCCTGACATGATCTTGTGTTTAACTTTGTAGGCATACTTTATGCAAATTGATAGTACATTGAACAAATTAACATTGGTATGTGTTGCTAATTTATGGCAATCGCTAATGGTATGTTTCTTTTATGGTGAGTATTTCTTTGAAAATGAATACTAACATGTTTGAATATACTCATGGTTTAGGGGTTGTCTGGATACATGTTGAAAATAATATCATCATGTTTGAATTTCCTTAGATTTCATCTTTACATAATGAAATAATGGGATGACGGATACTTTAGCAAAGCAAAGGGTTGATTGATCTTGTAATTGAAGTGTGGCTTTAGTATAATCTTGGTGGGCGTTGGTATATATCTCTTATACATGTGATCCTGTATTTGGTTGTTTGGGCTTTCTTGGCTTTCTTTTTCTTTTCTAAGATATAATTGTTACCTCCTCCTCCTCCTCCTCCTCCTCCTTCTTCTTGAAAAAAGAATAAAAAAACAATTGATTCATTGTATTGTTTGGCAATTTTTGCAAATTTCAACAGAACTTAAACTATAGTGTTTGGCAATTTATAAAGCTTTCATTAGGTATTATGCCTAAACCAAGAAAAAGAGATAAAATAGAAATGATAGACCCATTGTGGGACCTATTAACTGATAATCACTTTGGAGTCATCAAATGGTGGTTGTTCAAACGGAACTCATCTAGTACTAAAAATAGTGGGACCCATTTATTGATGATAAAGTTTGATGGGACCTTCCATTGTCGGTGATTGTAGTGGGATCTATCTAATGTTAGAAAATTAGTTCGCCATCTAATATTGAAAACCATGAGATCCATTGTTGGTTAGTCATGGTGGAGCCCACCAAATTAAGTAGCTGAGATTTCATAACCCATATTTGAACTTTCTTATATGAACAATTATTTCTACACCATATTCTTGAATAATTTAATACGGAGTTTTTGACAAGAAAGCGGTATATTATTAGGGGTTACAAACGGGTCGGTTTTGGTCTAGGTTCATGGTGGAACCGGAACTGGAATCATTTTATAGAACTTGAAATCGAAACCATTTCGAAACTGCTTTCCTAGTTTCAAAACCGGAACTGATAAGATTAGTGGGAATCGGAACCGGAAGTGGGATGGGTTTGGGTCTAGTTCTAGGTATGATTTTGGTCAATGCAAAAGCGTAGCCCTAAACTGTAGAGAAGAAACCCATAAAACTCAATCTCCAAGCATAGCAGACAAGTGCTGCACTGCACTCAATTTAATAGTAAAAACCCACAAAAATTCAACTAAATCCTTGAAGAAAAGGAGGAAATCAAGAGATCTAGAACAAATTATAAAGGAGATTGAAAAATCATAAAGAATTTTGAAGAACCTAAGCACAGAATCCATTTATCCTACCCAGATCGAATGAAAAGGGAAAAACAAAAGATAGGGATTATCATCATCTATTAAAAATCTTAACCTAGTTTAAAGAAAAAAGGGAGAGATAAACTTACTAGCATAACCAAGCATGTAGTCTGAGGAGAAATGGAGATGGAACAGGCAAACAATTAAGAAATCTGTGGAAGGGAGATGAACTCCCTCCCTTCCAAGCATGTAATAAATCTAAGAAATCTATGGAAAGGAGATGAAGTGCCGTCGATGCCAGTCGGGGGAGAAAGACCTAGTGCATCTACTACCGGTAGGGGGAAGAGGTAGAGAGGCCGATTAAGTGGTGTTGATGTTGGTTGGGGAGGGAGAGAGACGAGAGCTTGCTATTGATGCAAGTTAAGGATCGAAGAGGGAGAGGGAGAGGGAGAGAAAAGGTACAAAAACCAACGATTAGTGTTGCTTGGCTTAGGGCCTGGGACTAGGAGGCTTTTATATGACTTATATGCCTCGGCTCCATGGGTCTGGTCTTTGGTGGATCCGGAACTAGACCCGTTAAGGTCCTAGGTCCAAAAAAAGGACCCAAAACTAGACCCATTTGCTTATCAGATCCTAAATAAGGACCCAGACCTTGTTTTCAACAGGTTGGAACTTCAGGTAATTGGAGAATTGGGGACCCATTTGCAACCTTACATATTATATAATACATTCTAAGTTAGCCAAACACCTATTTTTTAGGTGAATGGATTATATCCTAATCTATCATATAATATAACAAAATCTTTTAAAATATCCCATTTCCAAATGCCTTAGTGTGATGTGGTTCTGACTTGGCCATGTTGGAAATTCAATCTCATCATTTGTATTGTAATGACAAGTCAATGCATTTCTTTTATTGCTACTTTTAATAAAAAGATAATCCCCCTCTGTATCTTTACCTACCTACCTACCAACACACACAAACAACAACCACCTTTTGATGGGTCTAAATTTGGGGGGTGTGTGTGTGGGACAGTTTTTACCTATAGATGTCCCTATGTAATGTCCTGTGGGAAAATTATTCTTGCCTTTTATACATTGAGGTTTGGGGTGCATTGACACTTGGGTTCAATTTTCCCATAGAACTCATCATGCAGAGGCCCACAGGTGATAATTTTGCACGTTTTAAGTTGTGCCTTTTATATTTAGTAAATGTAAGATGCTCCAATGTTTCTGAAAGGGGGGGGGGGGGTTTATTTGGTATATATACGTTTTTTTTCCCTCACGATGTATATATGTTTTAAGTAGGGTCTTTATATTTATAAATGGAAGATGCTTCCAATGTTTCTAAGAGAGACCAAGGAGACACTTTAGACATTCTTTCTTCTTCCTTCTTTGTAGTTGATTGTAACAATTTACAGGTTAACTGTCATAGTTGGTCTCTTTTTTTCCCCTTCCAATGTTCTCCTTTCCTTTTTAGTGCAATTAACTATGATCTATGATGCCCATATACGACATGGATATGGCAGGGACATGTTGTGGACACAGCAAGTACATGGATTTTACATACAAAAAGTGAAGTATCAGATATGATACGACACAATATGTTGGCCATTTTGAAGTATCTATACATCATAAACTATGATAGTCTATAACTATTGCAATCTACCACTACAATTACGTCTCTCTCTCTCTCTCTCTCTCGCTCACTTGAAAATTTCATTATATCTTTTGAAATTTAACTTTCATTAATTATTGAGACCTACAAGTATAGTTGCTTGTTTGGTATATTGTTTTAGTTTATGAATTGTGAGTATGGTTCTATGGATTCTTTCCTCTTCTCAATTTTTTATACTATATTTCTTTATTGAATAAGCTTATTAATTGATAGTGTAGACTATGAAATGAGCTAAACAAGTATATGACTTCCATTTAGTTAATGATGAAATGGCATCTTTAAGAAGCTAAAAAGTTAAATATACACCAAACTATTCTTGTTTTTGTTGAAGGTGTGCGTATCTAAATTAGCCTTATTTACATTAAATTATCATCTTCATCAAAGCCTTGTCCCAACTATGTTGGGTTCGATGCACAAATTTTATTTCTTTATTCCAATCTATTTTTATCCAAATCTTTAGATAGGTTATACTTACTTAAATCTATCCTCACTACTTCCATTCATGTCTTCATCCTTCTCTTTCTCCTTGGTGGGTCATCAACTTGCATAGAAAAACTTTTCTTCAACGGCATTGTTGCTGGCCTACATTGGATATTGTCCAAACCATCTCAAATGAGTCTTTATTTATCAACTATTGATTCTAACTACCCTTAAATGCTCCTGAAATCACTCATTTCTAGTTCTATCTTATCTAGTTTCACCACACATCCATGTCAACATTTGATGGAAATTTCTTAAATAAATGGAAAAGTAAATTAAAATATTACATTTACTTTAAGGATATTTATTGGAAATAAGGTAGCTATTGAGGGTATAAAGGTAAAAAAGAGATGTAAAACTAAACTGACCTAACCTAACTCTCACTGACTTACGAATTCAATAAATAAAATCAAGGAGGAATAGTGAAAGAGAGGAGATGAAGGAAAAGAGAGTTTGAAACATGATGATTTGCAAACTAGTAAGTAGTTAGTCAAATAATTAGAATTCAGTATTCTTTTGTCTTTGAAAGCATTAGAATTCGATTTGAGCTGATGTTTTGACAAGTTAGTAAACACAATTTTACAGTGCATGCTAGCTGATTTCTTTGTTTTAAATTGTTAATTGGAAAAGTTGTTCGATTTAAATATTCTGATTTCTCTTATAAACTCTATTTGAACCTCCTTGAATGAATATGTGAGTCTTATCCTTTAATTTGATAAGAATAGATTTTTACTAATTTGGTTTCCATATGGATTTCCAAATGAATGAGATTTCTACAATTGATTTGATAATCTTTTATCTGATTTGAAATATGATTTTGAATTTTGTGCGATTTGAAATGAGAATATATCATTATATATATGGGCTTTGATCTTGTGAGAACTGTTCTTACGCACCTACTGTGAGAACTTTTTATGGGGCCCACTTGTGGGCCTCGTTTAAGGATAGGACTAGAGGGGATGGAAAGATCTATGGGTGACCATCCCACATATCAAGTTTGGCCCCAATCACATGTTCCTAACCCCTTCATCCGTGGCCCACAAATTTAGTCCATCCGGATTCATATACAGTCGATCCAATAGTCCAGAAATTCGGACCTAACCGAAACTTGAGGCGAGTGACTATCAAGGGGTCCCTGTATATTACAAGGTTTGGATTGGATGATAGATGGCCCCCACGTAGAGTTTTTACAAAAAAATGGCGAGAACTAGTTCTCATAACTAGTTCTCATATGGTTATTTCCCTATATATATATATGTAAGACTTGGTTTCTATATTCAATAGTTTTATCTGAATATTGGGAAAGAATACCTTTGCCTGTGGGATAACAAGAGTGTGTAAAGTCCCTTGGGTGAAACTCTAAAATAAGACCCACTGTTGGCCAAGTGATTAATCATCTAAAGGTCTGGATCTTTATTGATCATACTGTGAGAATAGAGCCGATTGTGAGTTTGAGATTATCACTCATTGTTTAGTACGTCTGTCACAACCTGAGCCCAGGAGATGGGGGGTTAGCAAAAACCTAACCAGCGACATACGCACTCCCGTGCTATGCACTTAGACCCGATCTAGATGCACACGCACAAGGGAAAACACACGTGCAACACAAGTATGCGGAAGCTACAAATATCAACATGTGACACGAGACACACAAGAAACAAAAGGAATGATATCCAAAGACCGACATAAAGGTCGAAACATACAACTTGGGATCCAATCATGATGTATAGAACATGAGTACAATCAATGACATGAAAAGAAAGTAATATGCATGCATGCAGAAAACAGTCACGCTCTGGTGGAGTGATAATGCACACTCTGCAATCCTGAAGAGACAGCTGGAGTCTCCCCTGCAAATTAACGAACGACAAGAACACGGTCGAGGGTACCTGAGGCTGCAACACCAAGGACAACTCATGAATACGACGATTCAGCAAAGTATAAGTAGTAACAAGTCAACACGTATGGTCCCTAATAGAATAAAAGACATAAAGAATCATAACATGTCAATGTAGTAGTCTAGGCAGTTGTGCATTCAAATTAACATATGGTCTGTGAATCAATGTATACGTAACATAACATGTACATGTACATACTAGGTGGCAACTACGTAGGTCATATGCTCCCAAAGTAGGGATCTTGTAAACGTGATAAGAACACCATGGGCCAGATGGGTCTCGGTTTCCTAGGGTCCGGATTCCCCAAGACATGTCCTTCTGCAGTATGGCAATACAAACTATACCAAAAGTCACCCCGTCGGGATCCAAAATCTGAGGCTCAGTAGTGCTGGACCATATCGAGTCAAGCAATATAAGAACATGCATATCATACCGTGCATCTCATTACGTGCATAGGTTAACATATATATCTTATCAGAATGTGACGTGCATGTCTTGTTAAGCATATGTCAAGTAGATGCAAGAGATCATACGAGTTTAATTAATCAACAACCACATCAACCTTAGCAGATCAACAATGTAATGGAGACCAACAGAGTAGAAAGTATTAGATTAACCAATCATGAGTATTAAATAGTAATATCGAACATGCAAGATCGCTGTTCCACCCGGGATTGACCATGGACAGAGCCAGGATATATCCAATCGTTTGCCCCAGCGCAGAACGCGTATAAGAGAGCAAGAACCGAAGTCAATATGCCATGCAATCAGATTTTTTTTGTAAGGATCACAAGTTTTTACTAGCCAAATCTATTCTAGTTATCCAGTGTTTCTAACCGTATATGATGATGTAGTTTTAAGTTGTCTAATGCACCGTTGTCTAGTGTTGCAGTGTATCTGGAATGTGCACTGAAGTCCCTTAAACCAACACCCATGGGGAGGTGCTAAACAACCGGATAACGTGCATAAATGATTCGCAGCCCTTGAGATCATTCATGTCATACATTAAGACCATTGGGCAAGTCTAGGTGACCTACATTCTATCATGAAGGCCATATCAGTCTTTTTCTTACGCCTATCCTTGTTATTCATTTTCCAGGGGTAATACGGCTTAGCCGTAGGCATCTTACGGCGTAGTCGTAATATACACTGCGGCTCCACTGCAATTCCCTTTACTTTTCATCTGCAAGTACGGTTCACCCGTATTTTGTTCTACGGCTTAGCCGTGGCTGGGCCGTAGAAGGTCTGTCAATTGCTTGCTTTCAGTTAAGTTAGAAAAAGGTACCCTGTACTGATCTACGGTTGAGTCACGGCTGCGATAGAGTTTAGCCGTAGGACAATATACGGCTTAACAGTGTCCTGGCCGTAGAAGAAAACTAGGTTTTTCCCTCTCTGGACTTTAAGCCGAAGATGACTTACGGCTTAACCAGGGTACACACGGAAGCATTTTCTGAACTGATTATAGAATCACTGAAACACATCCAAACTGACGAAATCACATGTAATAGAGGGAATGATCACAAGATGGGCTGTAAACATCATTTATAAACAAGAATACACGATTTAATCTTAATCAAACACGTACCCACATGGTTTAGCCAAGTTATGCTTATACTTGCCTCAAATGGGGTCTAACACACTCTTTGTTGTCCTTGGGCTCAATTCACGTGCTAGCATGCTCCTAGAGACCATGTATGCAAATAAAGAAGAAAAGAGAACCGTGAGGACCAGTACAAATCGATAATGAGAACAAGAAGAAGAAGGAAGAGAAGAAGTACTGCAAGAACTCCAACTCACCTTGAAACACACGAGGGATGCTCAACTGCGGACATGCACAACTTCCTTCCCAAGTTAGATCAACGAAAAGGAAGGAGGAACGAGCAGAAGAAGACTCGAGAAAGAGAGACGGAACAATGAGAGAGAAAGAGAAGGTCGGTGGAACTTATAAAGATAAACATAAGGCCAATTTACAATAAAGTCCAAGCATTTAGGCTATTTCCAGTTTGAGTCATTGACGGGTCTAATGGAAACAATTGACATATTTGGCAAACGACGTAGTTACGGGAATCAATAAGCATAACAAAAGACATGCGTTAATACCAAGATGATGCATGAAGGACAACATCGAACAAAATCGAATATTACGAAAAAGGGCTTATGTCTACCTAAACTAGGTTAAACTCAATCCAACTACCTAACCATAACCCGAAACCAAACAAAAACAAGAAAAAAACACAATTAGAAACCAAATCATCAAGAATTAGCAGCTAATCCGGATCAAATTGGGTCAGGGTGTTACAACGCCTATTAGCTATATGTTAGCCTGGGCATCTATATGGGCGTCTGGTTATTTTCATCACATTGAACCTTTTGACTAACCATAATCTGGAAGCAAATTTTATTATGTTTTTCTTTTTTAAACCTAAAAGGCATTGGATTTCTTACCCTGTATTTCATTACGAAGTTGTCTAATTACAATATCATGAATTTCTATTATTGGGATTAGTTTTGAAAAGATGTAGTTTATGCATGTACTTCTCTAGCATTTATGATATCAAATAGGGTCCTATGATTTACTTTAAGTGGTATGATTTTTTAATCTATTTTAAATCATAATAACTATTGCTAATTACTTGTTGAATTGTCAAGCTCATTTTTCTTTTGTACTTCATTGCAAAGTGATTCATAGTAGCTCAGGTGGCATCTTGTTGCATAGTAGTTTAGGAGGCAAATTATTATTTTTTCATATATATATATCTAGAGAAAGAGAGAGAGAGAGGAATGCTCATGACTCGAGGGGTCCTTGTTTATGGTCCACTTGGTTGGATCATAAGTTCGGCCTCACAAGGTGTTTTGGCACATGGTGCTCACCTTATCGTGAGCACCGGTGCTCGGTTGAGGAATTCTCTACACACAGTAGTTATATTGGCCTTAGTGCCATGGTTGTCGGACAAGTATTTGTTTACAAATCTTAAATTTTTGGCCTTAGTGCCATGGTTGTCGGACAAGTATTTGTTTAAGAATCTTAAATTTTTGGCCTTGGTGCCATGGTTGTGGGATAATGAGTATTTATGAAGTTTAAATATTGACTATACATGTGTCACGAAAATCTTTTTTTTTTTAGTTTGTCTTGTAAGACCATATAGTTTGAGTATTTGAAAAATTAATGATTGATATTGACTATATTTGATTAGTTATGATAGTCGTATCTCGAGATTCAAGAAATCAAGATCTTAAGTTGTGACACCAAACTTATCCATCCCTCTAGGTCACTTGATTGTCATTCATTTAGGTGGGCCCCTCCTGGTCGTAACATTTTAAAACCTTGCTCTAAATCCAAATCTTCGAGCATTGTTGAAAAATCTCTTTCCAAAATCTTCAAGCATTACCTTAGAGCTCTCCATGATGAAAGTTGTGTTCGTGTGATCAATACACTTGTTGTGATGTTAAATAATATTATTTGGAAGAATTCCCTCTAAAAGTTTTATGATATTGTGTCTTAGGAAGCAACTGAATTGAAAATTTTAAGTTTATGCCTTTGATTCTATATCCATTGAACAATGAAAAATTCAAGACAATTTTTTAGGTATTTTCACTAAAATATTATAGAAAAAATTCATTTATTACTATTTAATGATAGGAACTTGGGAATTTTCCGGAAAGTAATAATTGTTAACATTGAAATTTTTTAAGGAAATTGCCTTTATCTTCATATAACAGCTAAAACCATTCCGTCTCTCTTTCATTAAATCCTTCCCACTCTCTCTCTCTCTCTCTCTCTCTCTCTCTCTTTCATTGAACATGGAACTTGTTAGGATTTTGAGTGTTGGCTAATTCATGGGTTTTGGATGAAACTCGGGTTCAATATGAATAATTTTCATATTTTAGATTTGGACTGTAGTGTGAGTCATCAAAGGAGTTGAAGCAAAGAATACGATGAAATACGCGAAGTGGACAAAGACATTGCTTGCTCGAGCGAGCCTTAGCTTTGGTCGAGCAAGCCTTAGCAGAATTGCCAAAGAAAACAGTCACTCGCTTGAGCGAGGATCCTTCCGCTAGAGCGAGCCTCTGCGATTTTTTAAACCGCGTTCAGCGTTTCCCTTTCCTATTTCCACTCAACTTACCTGTTTGAGCTCTAATTGGATTGTATCTTTGAGCAATGAATTTCAACCTATTTAAAGGAAACTCTTGTGAACCCTAAGCATGCCATCTCCCTATTTTAAAATCTAGAAACCTATTGAAGATTTCTTTTCTTTCTAAAGCAGCCATTGAAGGTTTCTATTGCATGTTTAAGCTACTACTTCCAGAGGTTTTTGCTTCTACTTTCCTAAAGGAGATATTGAATCTTGAGAGGCATCAAGGCAAGTTGCAACAAGCATGTGGAAATAGTGAACGGTGTGTCCGTCAGCAAGAAGAACTGCAGTCCTTAGGTTTTGTTCAATTGGAGAAAAGGGTTGTGAGTACATCTTGTAACTGTTCATTCTTACTAGTGCTTGGTTTTTCTTGGATTGAGGAGATCGGTCTCGTGGTTTTTCCTGTATTTGGGTTTTCACGTAAAAAATCTCGTGTCTTCTCTTGTGGCGTGATCGATCGTAGATAGTTCTTTTAATTTACCTTTTAATTGATGAACTGCAAAATATAAATCTGATTGGGACCTTGAGCCCCTTGGCGGTTCTAAATTCATTTTCTTAAAACCCTTTTATAAATAGGCCAGATGAGAGAAGAACCCTCTTAGTTTCAGCACAAAATGCCCTCAAAAGAACTTTTTTTCACCATCATCAGATTACTGTGGCAAAATTCTTCAATGCAGAATGGCAGATTCTCCAAGCATCTTGTATGCCCCCTTTGACAAAAGCAACCATAGAAGTCAGATGGTTCTCCATGCATTTTGACTCATCCATCACCAACATGAGTAAAAGCAAACAACATTGCAGACGTTATAGTAAGACACGTCATTCCAACAAAGGAAATAAACAAAAAATTGAGACATTGAAGGGATGAAGGAAACGGCCACCAATTCAGTCATATTAAAGGAATGAAGGGAACAACCACCAATTCAGTCATTCTTAATCTTCCTATCCACACACATTCAATCCCCAAAGCAGCAAACGCCACAGCTTCCAAAATACCTTATAGGCAATAACACCCTGAAAAAAAAAATCCAAGGCCCATAAAGGTTTTTAAACATCTACACCACTCCAAACAAATCAATTAACTAAGAAATCACAAATAGCATCTCTGACAACAAAATACCTCAATAAAACTGAAGACTCGTGGGGAGTGATCCGAAATCAAACATTAAAAAATAGGATTTTTATCAACTGCAACACAGAAAGGTGGGAAAAATGAAGTTTTGGAGATTGGATTTACATAAGTCGTGATATCGCAACCTGTGGATAACTTTGTCAAAAAAAAATCCAATATTTAATGGTTATTATTTTTTGGCAAAAGCCAAACCCCTGTCATTAAGTAGCCTTAAATGGTTTCTTCATTTTTTTTTGGGTAAAAATCCCTATTTTTTTATTTTGCATGTTATCTAAATATTTGAAATATGAAATGAATTTTTTTTCTTTCAGCTGCGTGAATATATTGATGACACGGAGGATTACATTAATATTCAGGTAACTTAGTGTGCTCGACGAGTTTTGTTTGAACTATTCTTGAATGAGTTCACTGAAGATAATTATACTAGTGAAACGTAATTGTTTAGGGATTTTAACCAAATAATTCTAAAGAACCTCACCAATTAGCAATTAATGACAAAATTTTGAAAATTTTCCAAATAATGAAATTCATAAGTTAGGAAATTTTTTTGACTGATCTACCCATATGTAATAACCCAAGAATCTGGAGCTCTTCAAATTCTTAAGACGTTCTCAATTTTGTAATAACACTACATAAATCAAATTTCCATGAGCATCAAGGTCTAAAACATTCAAATTCTGTTGTATTTAAATCATAAAGTATATTAGAATTCATGATAAAGACTACTGAATAAAAGACCAATCTCTATTTGCAAAAGAGAAAATATCTAAGACTTGGGCTAATCTCCACTACAAATCTATTTTTTGCTTTTCGCGCTTTGGATCAGCTACGTATGCCAAAATCCACCGGCTGATCTCCGTCACTCTCCGCAACCTCCACGACTGCATTACTTGGAGTGCGGCTCAGTAACACTGGTGAGTAGAATAAGAAAACATTAAGGTATAGCATATTTTCAATCATTCAATAAATATTTATATATTCAATAATGGTGTTAAAATAACATCTTAATCAATTTCTTATTTGAGTAATTTCCCACTACGGCATCAAATGGTTCCAATACCCCATACAAGTGTATCTACGTTTCTGTTAACAACCTGAATTATCATCCACCGGGATTGTTGAGTCTGTTCCGACACTCCTATACCGGAGTATCTACATTTCTATCAACATGGTTAATCTTTCCACCATGAGTGTTGAACTTGCTTCCCTCGACCAACATCCACGAGAGAAGTTTTATACTCAGTGCTAGCAAGTGGTGTTACTCTATTTCAATCATTAATGGTAAGTTCAATTCAATAAATTTATCAAAGATTCATCTCCACCATATTTGGTTATATCATCTTACTCTTTTCTTGGGCCAGTACCACATAACACTTGTTAGTCCACGCCCTATTCCGAGTCGGAGTTGGTATCAGGCTGTGGCATTGCTCATCTCTTATTGAGGAAACTAATTATTTATTGTCAAATCAACCACAAGAGTCAAGACATAATTAATAAAATCATATGGGATCATAATCCCTTATATTTGAATACCCAATAAAATGTCATATCAATTTATACCATATTCAAGGCTGCATAATGTATGTGGTTATGTCAATTAGAAAGGATTGAAGCTAATAGTTGGTAAGAAAAGGCTGACTTTTGGCCCATGGGATCATCTGGATATTTATTCCACTAGTTAGGTATATAGATCATGCTGAATTCATAACATAACATGTTCTGTACATATAAATATATATATCATAAGGTCTTATTGATTCTTACAAATATATCTAAGACTTTAGGGGCCACTTTGTAAATTTTATAAGTTTATAAGGTTATAGGCAGGTTGACAAAAAAATTAGAGGTTTCTTCCGTCAGGGAATTTCCTCACGCCAGGCTTAATTTGGGGAAATCACGAGGTGTGTCCCAACGGTCCAAATCACATGGGTCCACTACCAGTGGGGTCGCCCTAGGGTCCACTAGCAGATGTGGGGATGTGATCTTTGATCAGGTGGGCCACAAGGGGCCACAACCCATGTCGTTATTGTTTATACTGTCGGCTGGGATTTTGGAAACTTCCTCTGTTTGCTTGGATCTCCATGGAAGTGAATCAGTCTGTTTGTCCAAATCAATGGTTAAAAGGTATACTAACTACAGAAATTGAACTTCTCAGGTTCTCATCAAAGAAATTGGGTTTTCTATGAAATTCTTTATCCAGATTGGGTCGTCAGATTTTATTATCCAACTTTAATCATGCATATATGGTCCTATTGGATTGGGTTTCAACCTAGAATAGAGCCAGAAGAGTCGACTAAGGATTTCTCTCCTGATCATCAAGTCTGATTGTTGATTTGATGATCGATCTGGACTCAAAAATCAAATCTGGACGATATAATATGCCAACGATCACTGTAGCACGAGTATATAATAGCAACAGTTCATTGGAGATCAAATAATTCTAATTTTCTACTAAATGCAGAAACATCAACATCCAACTTAGGTTCTACTCATCTGGAATAGACGTGTGTTACTCGAGCAGTGATCGGTCTTTCGTCAGACATCCACTATGCGCCCTGCTGTTGATCTTTCTCTTTCTTTTTGCGATCTTCGTCTTCTACAATTTTTGTAATTGATATCAATCTCTTTCTCTCCCTCTCTCTCTCTCTCTTTATCTCTGTCGTTGATGTGTGTAGGACAAGACTAGCCTCTTCTCTATTTTATATTAGTGCAAGGAGGGGAGTCCTTCTAGGAGTCTATTTTCCTCCTTATGAGAGAGTCCTGTTCACTTTAAGAGAGAGTTTTGTTCAAAATTCTTAGTTTTCTAATAACCTTAAATTAGTCTAATTACAATTTTACCAAGAGTTGTGGTAGGATATTACACGATAGGTACACTATCACGACCTATGGTATGCTTTTCACCCGCCGACCTTTCTTTTCCCTTCTTCAACCTCCAAGACTCTAAACCCGTTCTCCTTTTACTGTTTTACAGAAAATGCTTTGACATGGCAAGGGAAATAAGAAAACCCATGATTGGAGAGTAATTTCCATATTGATTTCATAGAAGTTGGATTGTTTTAGACAGAAAAGCAGCTTTCCAAGGACATGAGTAACAAAGTCCAAAGGGTCCTTGTGCCAAAGAAGAGTAATAGAGATTGGGATTTCAATCAAAGCGTTGGCTCAAGCTTATGTTTTCTTCTTTCTTTTAACAGGTTAGGTAGGTTTATACCTTTTACTAGATGCATTAAATGGAGAGAACAAGATATGTCTTCTTCTATAATCTTTTTTTTTTTCTCATGTTTGACTTAAAGACGATCCTCTTCAAAATGCTGGTTCAAGTCAGGTACCACCCAACTTAGCAGAAACACAAGTATGATTGAATGACCCTAGGATGAAGATCTGCTAACCTTTTGTTACACCTTAATGCTTGAGTTTTCAAACCATTTCCCTTTTGCCAAAGCAAGCACTGTAATATGATAAAAAAGAGCAAGGATTTAGGGTTTTTCAGTGGAAGAGGATTACACTGCGACCTAGGGGTAGACTAGTCCAAAAAAATCCCTTAACTCTCGGTTTTTGTTTTTTGTTTTTCTTGCAAAAATCAAAATCCTTATAATTAACTGCTGATTAATGAAGTTCTTTATAGTTTTTTGCTGAAAATCCCTATTGTTTATTCTTCATATGCTGTGTAAGTTTTTCTCTAATATTTTCTTTTTAATCCCTGGCTGTAGCTTGACAATCATCGGAATCAACTGATTCAGGTGAGGTTTCTATTAGTAGAGGATCAAAATCTCTGCTCCATCAATCTCCTCACAGCTTATTATAGTTGTTTGAAGCAGAAGTGTTGTTAGAGATCATCTCATCTTTCTCTTCTCATTACAGCTAGAGCTCTTCCTAAGTTCTGGAAGTCTATGCCTCTCCATTTACTCTTTGGTTTGTGATATAATGGGCATGAACATCCCATATAATTGGAATCACAACCACGGATATGCGTTTAAATGGGTAAACTTAAGTTTTTCTTAATTGATTGGAATAAACGCATGGTGCTTCCATCTGTAACCACTAACCAGCATGTCTCCCCCCGGCTTTGTTGTTGAACAGGTGGTGTCCCTCACAGGACTAGCTTGCCTCGTTCTTTTCATATTGATCATGTATTACGCTCGCCTCAAAGGTCTCATTGGATCTTGATGACTAAAATGCCTTTACCGTCGGATGGGAGGCAAACATTGATTCCACTGCACAATTATTAAATGGAGCAAAATAAGGCAATGCTGATATTCTGTATCGAAGTTATAGAGAATTGTCAATTGTCATTCATCTCATCTTTAAATTGTGGCTGTTGTACATTAATGCAGAGGCGTGACTGCATTTACTTAGAAGACGGACCTGGAAATCGGGTGGAGGGGGGTTGCAAAAGGAAACAGTTAGGCCCCATTTTAGGTTCAGTTGTAGGGGAAGTCACAGCAACATGCAAATTGCAATCATCTGTATCGAATAAATGAAATGGTGGAATGGCAGTGCTGTTTCTGCTGCAACATGAAGCCAAACAGGCCTAGATTTCCACTTCTCCATCCTGCTGGTGTTGAAAGTTTCAGATTGGAGTCTTGGATGGATACAATGTTTCAGTCAAGAAGGGGGCGTTTAGTTCTGGGTGCCAGGAACCTACTGTCAATAATGAATTCGGTGTGACGTATCACAATTGTATCTGTTCATATCCTTCTCTTTCGATTTACAGAATTCATACCGGAGAAATGTTGGGAAAAGCGGCGCAACTGAAACAACCCGCAATCAATGGATCTACCACTTACTACGCAAGCAAATACACCATCAAGCAATCACACACATGACACAGCAGTTTTACCTGGTTCGGCAACTTGCCTACGTCCACGGGAGGAGAGAACTCATCTACTATGATTCCATCTCGATCCCCTCCGGATCTAGGGTTACAGTACATCAATATATAGGGTTCCTGCTTTCTTGGCCACCAAGAAAACTTATATATAATGACTAAAATACCCCTAATCCTGAGTCTCGGTTCTGGCTAAACCAGATGACCGATCCGGCTAAACCGGAATACAAGACAAAACCCAACAATCTCCACCTTGGCTTGGATTCCGCAAATCCTCAGAGCCACCTTGAGATACCGGTAATGTCTTCACGCACCTTGCTGAAGGGTACGTCTCTGCACACGCTACGACCTAGTGTGGCCACAGTTGCCTCCTTTGACCTCAACACCACTGTCTTGAATCTCCGAAGCGCTCTCCATTTGTTGGCACATGCATGCATCTTTACAACACAATGAACCTAACTTCCGTCCATCAAGACAAAACTGAAGACCTCCCCAAATCCGGATCTCACTGGTACCTTGTGAATCCTTCCTTCTGTCTCCATCCCGATGTTCTTTCCGTCAAACCTGCAACTGTCTTGTTTTAGTCTGATCTGGTGGGTTGGGCACAGTACATGCGGGTTAGGTATGACCCGATGCTTAAACCGGCTTACTCCGACCTGAACAAGACTGCATTTTTCCCGAGAAAATCATCTCCATTTAGGGCTTCCTGGATTTTCACTAGATGATATCATTGAAGATCCATCAATCCATCTTCCAATAATCCGTCGCATCTAACTCCACCTGAACCACAGATTTCCTCCCCTGTTATTTGATGTCTCCTTCACTGCTCCACCTGAAAAAGCATCCCCTATCAACCTGTAGTGACCAAAACTGATTCCTTTCAACCGAATTCGAGCTTTCTTACACACTACCTCCTTCCGATTTTGCTTTTTCCTTCCACTTTGGCATGTCACTCCTACCCAATCCCTTCGACGCGGATCTGAGCTTTCATCAAAGTTCTGGAGCAATCTACCATTCTTGACATCAAGTAACACTTTTCAATCATTGCTGTGTCACGGAGTCTAACATTCTATCCTGCCAATCCCTGAAGTCGTTTCTCCATCAAACACTTCAATCTGGCTCGTGATGCTTGAATCCATTGCTATCATCATGAATCTGTCAGTTTCTTCAGTCCCCCAATTTTTTGCCCATCAAACTGCCAATATCTTTTACTAGCCTCATAAATCTCATCACCATGAGCACGCTGGAAGAAACAGATCTAAAATCCGACTCCGGATGGCTTCGATATCGCAGAATTAATTCTCTACACTCCATTTGGTCAAACATCCATGTTGACTGTTGACCAGCCCATCTTCTTCCATATATGCGTAGATCTGCTCACAACGAGTCCGTAGGAGCAAACGGATCTCCGATCGGATATCGGACGATCAAGATATCGCAGAAACAATTTCAGCAGTTGAATTTGGTCAAACCTGCCTGTTGACCGTGCTAACGTCACTGCTGACGTCACGGCTTGCTGGCAAACTGGGCTTCTGAAACGAATCTGGGTCGGGTTCACCTGACCCGGAACTGAACTGCTGGCTCTGCTGGGCCTCTCTGCCGTACTGGATTCGGGTCCGACTTGACCCGGAACCAGAACTGCTCTGTTACCTGTCTGGGCTTCTCGTACAAGGACCAGGTCGACCCGAACCGAAACCTGAACCGACAGGAACCTGTTTACCTGGGCTTATTCTCCACCGAGGGTTAGGTCAAACTGACCCGACTCGAACCCGAACCTGGGGAGTCGTCTTCCACACGACTCTGCATTCTGCAACCCGCGGTCTCTGTTCCGTCTGCAATAGGGACGCGACCTCGTCGTCCTCGGCAACGGGAGAGAGTCCAGGGAACTGGCGACAGCGGTGGTTGGAGGTGACGGCGACGACGATGGTCGGCTTCCGACGATTGGCGGCGGCGATGACGGCAGTGTCAGAAGTCCTTCGTCTGTAACAGCGCCGACTTAAGATCCAAGTCCCGATCACCGTTTTCAACGCCCTACTCGGCGATGACTAGCAACGGCGTGATGCTCGCTAAAGGCCCTTCTTCTCGCCCTTCTTCTCCGGTGATCTGTCATCTTCTCCGATCAAATCAAGGACCTTCTTTCTGCACTGCAGTAGAAAACGGCGATCGGCGATTGGAGGCGGCGGCGGCGGCGGCGGCTGGTGAGGTAACGACGGTAGCAACTGCGCTCGGTGGCGGCGCTCGTTGTCGATGGACTCGGGCTTCTTCTCCCTCAAGATTCCGGCAGCCAAAACCCAGAACAGACTTCTCCGACGAGTAATAGAGATGCAAACCGGGTCGGTGCAGACGGTGCAGACGGAGACAGCGATCGCAGATACAACGGCGGGAGCGTACGGCGGCGAGTACACCGACAATCGCAGCGGCAGCCCTTTTCAGTTTCTTCCGTTCTCTGTAATCTGATCACCGGAACAGAAAAAAGAAAAAAAAACCAAGAACCCCTCTATATCTGTCCTTCCTTCCGGTTTCTCTGTAGCAACAAGCAGAAATCCCCGATTGAGCCCAGCAGAGATCACACGTGGATCTCTTCTTTCCGTAGATCTTCCGTGCACAATCAACCTCGCTCTGATAATCGCAAAACCACGAGCGATCTCAACCTCGCTTTGATACCACTTGTTGGGAAAAGCGGGGCAACGGAAAAAACCCGCGATCAACGGATCTACCACGTACTACGCAAGCAAATACACCATCAAGCAATCACACACATGACACAGCAGTTTTACGTGGTTCGGCAACTTGCCTACGTCCACGGGAGGAGAGAACTCATCTACTATGATCCCATCTCGATCCCCTACGGATCTAGGGTTACAGTACATCAATATATAGGGTTCCCGTTTTCTTGGCCACCAAGAAAACCCATATATAATGACTAAAATACCCCTAACCCTGAGTCTCGGTTCTGGCTAAACCAGATGACCGATCCGGCTAAACCGGAATACAAGACAAAACCCAACAAGAAATACTCATCTCAATTGAATTCTAGCTTGTAACCACGTCTATGTAGTCATTCAGTCGCGTCAAAAATGTGGAAAAAAAATAGTAAATTCCACTGTATGAGATTTGTAATTTAATCACAGCTCTTTTGGTTCAGACCAGTTTTTAGTAGTAAAGAAGTTAAATAAAGAAAGTTGCTATTTCAACACTAATTTTGATTCAGAGTTTAGAAATGAATTTAAAAAGGGAACTTCTATTCATACACTCACTTTCACTCTTTTTACACAAGCAAAAAAAAAAAAAAAAAAAATCAAAACTTTCCAAAATACCCCTCAACCCTTCTCTCCTTACACTTCTCCCTCCCTCCTCTCTCCTCCCTTTCCCCACCTTCCCCTCTAGCTGACGATGAGCACCAGCCAGTGGAGGGCTCTCCCTCTCCCTCCCCTCCCCTCCCTCTCTCTCTTCCTTTTCCTCTCCCTCTCTCTATTCTCTCTTTCCCTCTCCCCCTTCTTTTCTCCCTTCCCCCTTTCTCTCCCTCCCCACTCTGTTTGCTGCAGGAGACCGACATCTGCCTGCTACTGCAGGGAGACGTCGGTCTCTTGCAGCGAGCAGAGTGGGAAGGGAGGAAAGAAGGGGGAGAGGGAAAGAGAGAATGGAGAGGGAAAGGAAGAGGAGAGAGAGAGGGGGAGGGGAGGGAGAGGGAGAGCCCTTTGCTGTTCGGTGCTCATCGCCGGCCGGAGGAGGAGGTGAGGAAGGAGAGGAGAGAGGAGGGAGGGAGGGAGAAGTGTAAGGAGAGAAGGGGTGAGGGGTATTTTGGAAAGTTTTATTTTATTTTATTTTTGCTTGTGTAAAAAGAGTGAAAGTGGGTATATAAATAGAAGCTCCCATTTTAAAAAAAATTTATTACAATTT
This sequence comes from Sextonia rubra, assembly GCA_037013555.1. Classification (NCBI taxonomy): domain Eukaryota; kingdom Viridiplantae; phylum Streptophyta; class Magnoliopsida; order Laurales; family Lauraceae; genus Sextonia; species Sextonia rubra. Next base: position 4,556,300 of record JASUAD010000024.1, on the reverse strand, counting down.
TGGCCATGCATGAGAGAACCAAAAAGCCCATTGTCTCTAGAAAACTCAAATTCCTAATTTTTTTTTTCATATACACACTCATCTTCTCATTCTCTCTTTCCTTTTAGAGAGCATCCCCCTTTCCATACACAATAGAGACCATCTTCTTCCTTTGATGATCTTCTTATAATTTGAGCAAGTGACTCTCATACTCATTGTGTAAGTCATCATCTTCTCCCATTCTCATTTCTCTTTGTCCCACAAAACATCATATTTTGTGGTGCTTTCCAATTAAATAGTGCAATGGAGGAAGAGATGAACACTCAAGTAGTGTTTTACAGTTGTTGCCCTGTTTAACTCGCAGTCGCCCTATTTGGCTATGTGGGTTGAACAAGACAACTAATTATTTTGCCTTACGAGGCCAAACTATTAGTTGTCTTGTGAGTCTTTGTGAGGCCAAATAGTTAGTTGTCTTGTTCGGTCTCGCAGGGTCAAACACAACGATAACCGTGAAATTAAAAAAAAAAAGAAAAAGCACAAGAAAATAATAAGAACCTTAAAAAATAAAACTTATTCAAACTAAACATTCACAAGAACAAAGGGAAATTGAGCTCCTTGTGGTTGGATGGGTCACATGCGCAGAAAGAGTGATAATCGTGGAAGAAGAGCGGAAAAAAGTGTAGAGAAAGAAAGTAAAATATGTGTTTGGATGGGTAGGGGTATGTTTGGTAAATGGGTGAATGTAGAGAATAAAAAACTAATGTGACTAACTTAATTACTTGTGTATGAAAAAAATATGTCTAAACTGAGTCAAAAGTAGTGTTAAAATAGCAGCTCTCTAAATACAAGACAAATTGAAAAAAAAATTTATGGAGAGGACTTGATTGATAGAATTGTGGTGAACAGTTACATTTTTTTTTTTTTTTTGAAATACTCAAAATTTTCTTGTACCTTCTCTCTCTCTCTACAAATCTATCCAGAACCTACTGTTTTACATTGCTGATTCCATGAGTCTCTCTACAATTCCATCCACAACCTACTGTTTTACATTGCTGATTCCATGAGGAACTCTATGAAAATCCTAGTCCAACCGTGGCAGACCTAGGCATGTCAGTTTTACCAAATTAGGCACCTGACCCAACTATTTCCAGGCCAACCCACATCGTTTAGTCAGACCGGCCCATGGCCAGCCCAGTCTTGCGCTAACCAGATTTGGGAAGGCCTGGACCATGCTGAGAGGGCTCAGCCGACCCTTTTTGTGCAGGACTTTTGGGTTCCAGTTCCACACAGAGGGATCCTCACCAAGCAATAATAAACAATTATTATTTTTATGTTTATTTATCTCCTTGAGGCTTGGGTTTGATTTATGTTATTTCATTTAAGGTTCAGAGAAAAACTCTTTACCTGTTTTGTACGGCTGTTTCTAGTTTGACCTCACATATAAACAACAATATAGGCTGTCTGTCAAGCATTCTTGGCTGCATTTTCTTTTAATTGAAACTTCTCCAACAGTCCCAGTGAAGATGTCTATGCAATTGAATGTCTAATTCTTGTGGGTGTTCAGGGCAGGGTAGGGGTCGGCTAAGGCATATCCAGGCCCCACCCACTTTAGGAGCATGGCCCATACCCCGGCAAGGGCCACAAGAGCTCGGCCGGAGCTCAGACGGTCTCAAACATGTCTGGCCGAGCCTCTCCATTTACTCAGCTTTGCGGGCCGACCCGGACTTCACTAAACTGCAAGCCCTACACAACATTCTACAGACACTAAACTGTAGGCACTGAGTTTTGGACCAATCTTGTTCTGGTGGGGCTGGACTAGGCTTTGGACTTTTTATCACTTTAGCCAAACCCAATCCAAATATTTTACAAATTTTAGATCTGGGCCCAACCTGAGTACTGAAAGCCTAGTCAAAATGGGCTGCGTTCAAGTCGGACTAGGCTTGTCCAGCCCATAAGCACCCCTATTGATGATTGTCATGCTATGTGTGCAGAATGCCTGTTGGTGTGGATTTTCCTACTTTTGTAGTGTTCATAGTTGCTTTTGGGTGATTATTGAAGCATTAATAGGATGTTGTTCAGTCTCTCGATTGGCCTCTTAGTCTGTTAACACCATTCATCATGAAAGTCCAGACCCCCTTAGAGTTGGACTCATGATGAAACTAATGGGGCAATTTTCCTAAAATTTAGCCTGGTTAAAATAAATTCCACTTGTTATATTGGCCTCCTGTATTGAAAATCTAGACTTCAATTCTATGTATTGCCCTTTTGGACAATTCATTTTTTTTTTTCTTTGGGTCTGATGTTTCGGTCCAATCTGCCTGATGGGGGGCACTCAAATGCTGAAGGGAACAAAAGATAAGATTACGAGCCATACCAAGAAAATCAAGAAAAAAAAAATATACTATTATTTCAAATATAGAGTGGGTTGTACAGAAAACATCAAAGCAACAACAAACTACCGAAGATGAAAAAGATCAAAAAGACAAAACTAAGAATAAAAAAAAATAAAGAATTCATAACAGGACTCAGAAGTCAGAACTCAGAAGCAATGAGGGAATATGTAGTCAAAATTTGCTTCCCTGCTTAATTCTGAAATCAATGACATCACCCTTTCATCATCTTCATCTCCATCTCCATCTGCATCTCCATCTCCATCTCCATCTTCTTTCAAAATTGCCTTGAACAGTCCATCAGAGAATATGCTGTCAAAATTTGCTTCGCTGTTTAATTCTGAAATCAATGACATCACATGATCATCTTCATCTTCATTCAGAATTGGCTTCACCTGTCCGTCATCTTGGGTGAAATTCGACGTGATCAGTTGATCACCATCATCTTTATCGAAATCAAGAACCAATGGAGCAGGAGGAAGAGGTGGTTTCACAGATTCATCATCATCTCCCATCGGATAAGGCGGTAAAGGATCAAGAAAAGGAACAGCACACATGGTCATATCCGGTGATGATGAAGGAACCAATGCCAGTGGTGTATCGACATTCCCTCTCACTTGTTGAAGTTGCTCTTCTTCTTCTTCTTCTTCTTCTTCCATCTTTTCAACATTTACTTTCTCCGAACATAGGGGAGTTTGTTTGCCGTAGCGACCGAGGATGGAAACAATGTCCCTGTTGGCAAAGGAGAAGAAGTCGCCGGCCGGAGAGAAGACGAGGACGGCGACATCGACGCCGCAGAGAATGGAGAGCTCCTTGGCTTTCTTGAAGAGCCCCTGACGCCTCTGCGGGAAGCAGACTTCCCGTCCTCTCGTGTTCGCTTTCTTCTGAGATTCAGTTCTCGTCTTCCCCATGGACGGAGGAAAAATCTTACAATGCCGTTGAGGTCCTCGACGAATTCCTTATCCGCTGCGCAACAGATTCAACCACGACACCCAAAACCCAACAAAAGTAATCACAATCAAGGATCAATCAATCAGAGAAACCCATGTATCAGAAAAGACGCAGATACAGAGATTGATGATTAATCGCCAACAGAAGATGAAGAATTCGCGATCCTCCGCGAGAGAAAGAGAAGAGGAGTGAGGACGGTGAGAGCGAGCAACAAGATGATCAGAATACTCTCGCCCCTGACGACTATCTTCGTCACCAAGAACCGATCTTTCTAGGGTTTCTTCTCCTCAGCACGAGAGAATCTTTTTTATGCTCTCTGTCTCTGCTTGTGAGTTGTTTGGCTTTGCCGAATTGAAAATTTGGAGTGTTTGATTGAGAGGTGTTTGTTTGTCAGTCCGTGACTGTGGGCGGGTGTGTCCATATATAGTGTTTTCTGGAAAAAAAAAATATGGAAATTACACTAAACATTTTAGTTAATAAAATAATATATATATACATATATATCCTTTTTTTAATGATTGCTCATATTTGTGACAGTAGTTCTAACTCCTTTTGACTCTTTAGCTTTTGCACTTGTTTCTCTGTAAATCAAAGCCAAGATGGCAAGCAGGAGCAGCTTCTAGAGCCAGGCACTATAAGAGCCATTAGTTTAAACTGCAGTCCCAATCACATGCTGATTAAGAAAATAGGCCTTTCATAACTCAGGGTAACACACTAACACTAGCAACCTTGACAATGATAACAGTTGATAAGGAAAAGGTACTGTTTTTTGTTTCTGATAAGGAAAAGATACTTGATAAGAAAAAGTTACTGATAATGTTAATTGGCTACCAAACCCTATTTAAGGCAGAAATAGAGGGTGGCCTTGTGAATAAGTCACCTACTCCCACAACTCCCACGTCCTTTATTTCCTATGTCCTGCCATTGGGCCAACTAAGCAAAAAAAAAAAAAAAAAAAAAAAAAACTCTATTTAAGACAATGCTTATATAACCGTTAGGGGTGTTCATGGGCGGGGTCAAGCTGGGCATATCTAAGCTCAACTCAACTTTTGAAATACTAGCCCAAGCCTAACATGGGCCGTAAAAGTCAGGTATGAGCCCTCCCATTGAATCAATTGGGGCGGACCAAATCGGTTTTTTTATCAAGTTTATGGTCACTTAGAGTAATTATTTGTACTAACTAAATTAAATTGCATCCATTCCTTACACAGCTCAGCTTTGGGCTTTCTATCACTTAATCCAAGTCAAGTCCAATTTTTAGATGGGCTCTAATTACATATCCAAGCCCGATTGAATGCAGGCTGGGCCTAAATTGGGCTCAGGCTAGCGTAGCCCGTGAGCGCCCCTAGTAGCTATTGGGATTTTAAGGAAAATACATAGTATTTCAATTGTTTTATCACTTGTTTCATAACATTGTGATTTTGAGATTCATAGAAACTCATTTATATTCAACGCAAATAAAAAAAAAGGATTTTGTCCCTTCCTGCCATATGCCATTGGAAAAAAAAGTCTTTTTATTAGAAGAATACTAGTTCAAAATATTTCTCAAGTCAAGTGAAAAATGATTTATTAAAACACAAAAACATGGTTACATGTCTGTAATATATTTGAATGTATATAACATGTTAGATCGCTGAATTCCCCATTGCATAGCATCGGTGCTCACGTCATGCTGAGCACCGACTCTTGTAGGCCCACATCGAGCCCCAACTACTTGATTGGTGGCTGCTAATTTTTTACTAAAAAACAAGTGCACAATTGATCCAATAGTTCAATTCATTTGGATGAGTGCCAAACACTGGAACCGATGACTATTAGGGGGTTCCATCTTTTATATTCTACTCGAATGGACCATAATATAAGCTAAAGCACATGTTGAGGAGCATCACACTCAATAGAGGTTTCCCCTAAAATGCTATGGGCACATTTGTTTGCATAAAATACATATGAATTGTACACGTAGAAATTCATGGTAAAAAAAACTCCACCGTAAAATCACACAGAGGAATCAATAAAAGATAAAAAGTAGCAAAGATGAGACTATGACACTGTTGAAATTTGAATTTCTAGGGTGCTGACTAGATATTCATTTTTTTCCTTAATTTTTTATTTCCATAAAGGGTAGGTTATTTGATGAAATTTTTGGATATTCACCTTCAATTCCTTATTTTTAATGATTTAGAAAAACTCATTCCTAGAAATGCAATTGTGTGAAACAGACAAGCGTATCACAAAATTTTAGCAAAGGGTTTTCATATGGAAATTTCCGATTCTATATACATATGTGATAGATGTCTATTTCGTGCCAGGGTCCGTGGGTTTGGAAACTGCATGGACCTAGGCTGAGGCCAAAACATTACGGTGTCCAAAATAGTTCAATTAAAAATTAAAGGTCCTAAGTAAGTATCCAAACCCAATTTTTTAGTGTACGGTCTGAGTCAGATCCCAGTAGGGGATACCCCCTAATAAAAAAATTGAAAAGAGAAGAAATTCTTCACGTGAAAGCCAACAAAAAAACCTTTACTTATTCCTGCATCATGTGGCAGAGAATTTCAATCACAGGTTACAACCAACTAACTCCTTGGAAATTGAAAAAATTCTGATTTGAAGTATTTGCTGAGGCGGGTTGAATTAAATCTTAGGATATCAATAATGCTGGCTACATTTTCAATTTCAGAACTCACCTCACAATTATCTTATGTGGTAGTTTCTTACTTTCTTATCTCTATAATGTTCAAAACATAACAAATGAGCTAGACTTGCCATATTGGACGATTGTGAGATGGGGAGTGTGGCTCGCATTACTGTTATTATTATTATGACCCAAGGTATTTCTCGTCAGCACAGCGCTTTTAGACTTTTGGCTTCTGGCCCAGTGATTACTTATCCGATTCTGATAAGCAAAGACTATTCCTTGAGGGTTACATACATGACTGCAAATATAACACATGAATAACGTAGCAGCGGGAGTTGAACTTAAACTTTGGAGAGCAAATCCAAAACTCAAATCAACTGAGCTACCGCCTTGACGGCCTTCTTAACAAGTGTGTGTTTGAAAATTTTCATTTAAAACTAATCTCGTTTATGCACGCATGCAAACAAATATATATATAAGCAACATTTATATAGATAAATGAGAGTAAACAAATAACCCCAGTAAAATAAGGATGATTTTTTTATGCACTTCTGAGAAAATTTTCACAACCATCAAATCTTAACTCATTACAATGCCATAGGATGGTCAACAATATGGACAATCATATTATGTTGTAATTAAGCAAAATGAATCCAAGCTATATATGCCCCCCATTGATTAGTCCACAGCGGTCATGACCGGATAACTTGACTGGAATCAGAGGATACAGTCAAGTCTGTAACCTAATTCTAATTGCAGGACAGGCAACAGTGCAGGCCAACTAGTAAGGTGCAGAGATGGTCTGCATCGGTGGGCGTGTTGCAATTATAAATTCACATGGCTTTAATCAAAAACCAAAAAACCAAAACACATTTACATCCATATTAAATATAACTGGTTTCCAATAATGAACCTAAATTCAGTCTTAAGCTTAACATGAGTTGTAAACATGGCCCCATCTTTATAGAAGCTAAAATATGCACCCATGTTTGTGATTGCAAAAATGAGGCACACATTTAAGAATCATAGCAATGCCCCACGTTTATAAATTGTTGTATATTGAGCCTGACCTTTAGAAAAATCACAACAGGAGAGTCACAATTATAAATTGGAGTCTAGAGCCCCCTTTATGAGAATTATAATATGGGACGAATCTTTTTAGATAAAAATATGTGGCCCACCTTCATAAGAATTATAATGTGGGCACACTTTTATAAGAAATGTTAAATTTACACCTCCACTTACTCCTTTAGTTACTCCCAAATATTTTTTGTGGTTCACAGCTATCCAAAATGTGATGTGGGCCACATCAAGAATAAAATGTGAACTACAAAAAACACTAAAAAGTAAATAAGGGTATAACTAAAGCATTGCTCCACTTTTATGAGTTACCATGTGGGCCATTTTTTGTAATTGTGAATATGTAACCTACCTAAAGTGGGGGCCACTTTTGTGATTGTGAATATGAATCTGCCTAGGAATTACAAAGTGGGGGCATATTAGTGGACAAGTAAATTATAAGAGTCTGGATCTCATAGAAATCATCTAAACGGTTCAAGATGAATTTCATCTCCTCTACTAATATATCCTCAAGTTTCTTTTCAAAAAGAGTGGGTCTTACCATAAAATTGAGCACCATAACAGAAACATGATTAGGTACTAGTGTAGCATCATGGTACTCAATCATATGGTGGGACACTCCGACTGAAATGAAACTCAAGGAATATCAATGGATGGGGTGAAATCATCTTGAAAGGTCTAGATGATCTCTATGTGGCCCCCATGATGGAGTTCCAAAAAAATGTTACACTATTCTTGTAATAGCTGCGAAAAAGGATTTGGACCCAAAATGCAATGGTCACAGTGTGATTTTTGGAAACTCAAAATATAAGCCTTATTTCATGAAATTAGATCTTAAAGAGTAGAGCTTACTCACATGAATATTGTCTTTTACAGTTATATAAATAATAGAGCTTTCTGTTATAAAAGAATGCATTAAGGAGGGCTACTTTTTCAGTAGATCTCTTTTTAGCTAAGGCACATGATAGTGAATAATGCAAAATTTATAAGATTTTTTATGAAATAGAACTCATAAGAATCTCGAAATAATGCAAACAATGGGTTCTAGTGGGTTCTATGTTGTAAAATGGTGAGCCCAACTAACCATAATTTGAAAAGGCTGGTGGGTCTACAATCACAAAAGTGGCCACACTTTATAACTCCTAAAGATGGGTCTCTTGTTGACAATCACAAAAGATGGGTATAATGATAATTCAGGCAAATATGTGCTCATATTGTAATTCCTATGAAGGTGGGTCCAATATTATAATTCCTATAAAAGTGGGCCCCATCTTCTAATTTACAAATGTGAGTGTGATGTTATAATTTTTCTAAAAGTGGGCTCCATGTACAACAATTCATAAAGGTGGGTGCATGTTATAATTCTTAAAAGGGCAGGCCTCATTTTTGCAATCATAAAAGTTTTGTCCACATGTCAAGTTTTATGAGTGTGGTGTGGTGTTCACAATTGATATCAAAAGAGATAAGGCTGAATTCACGGGCATTATTGGTACAAGTAGAATAAAATCTATGTAGATTTCAATATTGATAGATTCATTTTTTATATATTCGAACATTTGGCCACTTGTGAAATATTATATTATGTTATGATTTATAATATTCACCCCTCCTCTAAAAAAATAGTATCCATAATTTCTAAAGAAAACCCCATATTGTAAACCATAATTTATACTTTTCAAATAGTGTAAAATAGAAATTAGATAATATTTTCTATTACATTAAAAAATATTTTGAATAATCTTTGGTTTTCAAATGCCCCCTAAATTTATCGGGTTGATGCATCCATACACTAAAGCCGTGTGGATGTGTTTTTACATCCCAAGCACATGGAGACTGGAGCTATTGGGTGCAAATCATACCAACGGCTTACAGAAGTGCAACATTATTGCTACTGGATGCACATGAAGGTATATTTTACTACTGTGAACAGGGGGAGGAATTAGAAAATTTTCTTTGAGGCCACTATCTAAAAAAGAAAAAACCTATATAACTCTTAGCAGATATAGAGTTTTACAAAAATTTAAAAGGACTATCTACAATTCTTAGGGGAGGCCATGGTCTCCTTTGCTAGTACCTAGCTTTGCCGCAAAAGTGAAACTTAGGAAATCCTTCCCAAGTTTAATAGATCATCAATACTCATGTTTGGTAAACTAAAAGGAATCTTGCATCTAGAGAATTCCTTTATCAATACTCCTATCTTCTCTAAGGATTTTTATAGGAGGAATCATTGCATCTCAAGTTAAGGAAAAAATTAAGATTCATTCATAATTACTTGTTTACCTTTGTGGATTTGTAAAATTCAATGTGGAGAGGTAAAGATGGAGGAATCAATGGAAGAGAGGATTTTAGTAGATTTGGAGGATTTAGACAATCCCCTCTCAATTTTTCTTTCTTTACCAAAATATGGATTTTCTTTGCAATGAAGGAAAATAAAAAAGGATTCCTCTGTCCAAACATGCCAACATGTAGACCAAGGGATATTGTGAATATACTTTCAGAGGATAGTATCCAAACATGCCAACATGTAGACCAGGAAATATTGTCAATATGCAGGGTACCTCCCATTTCATAACTTTCATTTGCTAGTACTCACTTTTTGGATATGTTTACTCAATCTCCCAAATATGAAGCATTTGTAAATTGAGACTCATCTCCCAAATATGAAGCATTTGTGAAATTGAGAATCAACATGAGAGAAGATCAAAGCAGGAATGATAAAGGCAGGAGAATACCTTCAAGGTCTTCAAAGAATCTTGTGAAAATGAGGGAATTAAAAAGCAGGCCAATTTTCTACTGTGGGATCCCAGAGGAGTATATATGAACTAAACTAAATTCGACACTAAAGGCAGGCAGGCAAGGAGTTTCTCTAATGTGTATTATGGACTCCTACAGGAGAATGATTCTTTTCAAAAGTAATAGATGTTGTGTTATATGATACAAAAGAAGTAGAGTAGTGAAAAGAAATTGTAAACTTTATTGGACATACTTAGGTTCATGTAATTATTCTCACCTCATTATGATTTCTTTGGTAGAAATTGCAAGACAAGGAGAAAGGGCATTTTATTTCACTCTAGATGACATGGAACATGTAAATTAAGATTTTTCCCATTTTTGTATCTTTTTTTTCTTCTTCTTCTTTTTTTTTTTTTTTTTTTGAATTTCTCAGGAGCGGGTTGAGTTGGAGCTATTAAATGGTATGGCCCCATCAAATGTTGGTTATACAGGTTGGGTCAAGCTGTCATGAAAGGGTGTGGATTGGAGCTGGCCTTCAACATATCCTTTAGTTCTCTCACTTGAAGGGGATTTAGACCATCTTTAAGGTTATTAACAAGCCTCTTTAGGCTTTATTCTATTCCTTGAAAATTATAAGATCAAAACGACACAACTTTGACTTCAGTTTGCTTGTACAAAGCACCCTTTTCGGATTTGCAAAAAAGTGATATGTAACAAAAAAAAAGTGATGATTACCAAAGGTTGTAGTCAATCTTACAATCGAATTCATTGCTTTTGGTGATCATTCAACGTCCCAAAGTCGAAAACCACAAGTTCCAACACTCTAAAGGTACTACATACACGAAATGAAGTGAAACTGAAACAAATAGTGGCCAAAATGGCCATTTTTTGTTAGTGACCACGGGCCACTGTCACTTGCCTTGTCTCCCTTTTTTTTTTTTTTTTTGCATTTTGTTACTTTTCTCATGTAATTTCTTATAATTTTTTTTATTTGGATCTTATTTGAGACTAGAAGGGGGGGGGGTTTTAAGTTTTTTAAAAAACTTGTAAATAACCTCCATCCCCGATGTTAGAGTATTGAACTCATATAAATTAAAGGAAATTTAATGATGAACAGTAGCTATTTTCTCTTTTCTTTTTTACGCTTGAAATGTATGAATGTTGGACACAATTTTGTTGCATTTCACATTAATTTAAGAGCGATCAGTTGTAGTTATTCTTGATAGATTCCCACAGCATGCAGTCCCTTGATGTCCTATTATCAATACCTTGATCTCCACAACGAACGATCTCTATGCTTAGGGAATAATCTTTTACAATGAAGTAAAAGGTACAAATCTCTTACAAATAAGTAGAAGCATCAACTCTAGAACTTGAAGCCTTCAACCCAATCTCTTATGAAAGCTCTAGATAATCTCTCCAATAATAGTCCCAATTCGAAATAAGGAGAGCACTATGTGTTGTATTTAGGGTTGAGAGGAACACCCTATTTATATCCCACAATTTATGCTTCATTAAGATAGCCGTCACAAAATTCAACTTACAAATTTTGGCACAAAAATGAAATAATTTTGTAACAAGAAGTGGATTTTTGCCACATGCACGCTTGAGTAGGGCGCATTCAATTATTTTCTATCTGGCTTATCAGACTTAAGTGTGGTCGTTGTGGGCTTGAGTGTAATTGCCTCTGTCTAGGCTCGCTCTAATTAAAATCTAGTTTCTTCAATTTCAGCACCTCTTGCAACCCGATCAACAGTCCATACTAAAGAATATAAAATACAGATCAATGGACTCAAGTTTTGTACAATACATGAATTTAACCAATTACAAAATTCCTAACAATCTCCCCCCTTGGCAATTTATAGGCAAAACTTCCTATGCAATTAATTAACCCAATAATAAATCCAAAAATACATTCATTGCATTGAGTAAATTGAAATTGCTAAGAAAAAAAAGTACCATCAGGTCTGCAACCAATTCAAGATTATACCAATAGAATTCTTGTGAAACTTATTAGAATACATCTTCAGCTTCTTATCTTCAAAATTCTCACTTTATACTCATACTCCCTCTTTTTGTCAATAAGTGACAAAATTTTTTATTTCAACATGCAGCATGTTTGTGAACTAGGATCTAGTAGTAACTCCCCCTTAATGATATACTTGTATCAATATCGAGGGTGGGAGCTTAATCTTCTTGATCAGGGGTTCTTGAACTTTGGTACCCATACTTGTGCATTAAAGAACTTCAGCATATTTTGAACTAAATTAAAAATAGATGACAAGTCATCCTTCTTAACCCATATTGCACTTGAAGTGGGTGCAAAAAACCAAGTTCTCTATTGCTTGTTTTTTTGACATAGCTTTCAATTTATTGCAATGGGGACGAATGTGTCCTTATTTTCTACAATGGTGACATATGGGTACTCATGTAGATTTATGACTAAACTTACTTTTTGATGCATAGTCAACATGTTTTCTCTGTGCAGTTTGTTGTGCAGCAGATGTATGTACAATGCTTTTAACAAAGACAGTATTACCTGTAGATTTTGATCTTGAAGTACCATCGTGTATCCAAGACTAATCTGTCTTGTTAGTATGTAGCTTTTGAACACTCAAGATGTGGTCAAGTGTAGTTGAATTGGCATGTGTAAAAATAGGAGCATCCAACTTTGTCAATGTCTTCTTTAACTTCACGTTTAAATCATCAATTTCAACCAGGTTCTTCAATACTTCTATTGTCAATATTCACTCTCTTATTCTTATAAGTCAAGCTCTCAAGCAAAGAACCTTTATATCTTCAATAAGGATAATCTGTGCATATGCAGCTTTTTGATTCTTTTTAACAGATAGAATTTCAACTTTAGTACCGTCAATGCTTCATAGGTCTTGTAGCATATAATTCTAGTTTCTTGCTTTCTCCACACAAAAATTTGAACTGTGCTTACTAGTCAACATTCTTACAAGACACTTCTTTATCACCATTATTATCATCAGAATCAGTACCAGATGATGAAGATGTAGCTATAAAAGAAATATACTTTTCTTTTCTTTTTTCAGACGAATCAGGTTCGGGTTGAGGGGATTCTTCCTCATCAGCAGATTCATTAACATCCCAAGTGTCATAACCCGAGCCCAGAAATCGGGAGTTAGTTAAAACCTAACCAGTGACACACGTACTTCCGTGTATGCACACCGAGACCTCGTCTAAGTTTACACACACAAGGGACATTCACACGCGCAAACATGGTGTACGCGGAAGCAATAGGCATCATTGCAAGAAAAGAGAATACACAACAAGATACAACAAGTACCAAAAGTTACATTAATTACAGAATGTATAAAAAAAAATGAACAGACAGTATCTTCGAGACAAAAATGCAAGGTATACAAGGGAAGCTAAAAGCCCAAATCAAACCCCACACACAACAAGACAAGTAACTAATGTAAATGCGTGGCCGCTCTCTACTGGAGGGATCACATCCACTCCTCTAGCCCTGACTGGGCCTCTCATATCTCTCCTAAAGTATGGCTGATAGACAAGGGGTCGGTAAAGGGATCTGGGCCTGCAACATCAAGAGCAACTAATGAATACAACGATTCAGTAAATATAAGCAACAATAAATTAACACGCGTTGTGTCTAGCAGAATAGTTAACAAATAATAATGCATAGAGTTCATGATCGTATACTAGGCAAGTCGTGCATCGAAATAAGCATGCCATCAAAATCATAAAACAAATAAACTGACTAGGTGGCTACAACATTTGCCATATTCTCCCAATTGAGAGCAAGCAAGACGAGAACACTATCGATCGGGCTAAGGTACGAATGGATCTCTGGTTCTCGGGGTCTGGAATCCCAGGACAGGAGTACACTGCAGTGGCAACAAGCAGGCTACACCAAAGTTAACCCTGTCGGGTATCCTGAGGCTAAGGCTGAGTAAAGCCAGACCGTATCAGTCATGTCAGATGATGCACATCAATTCAATGTCAGTCAGGCAGTACAGTGTGTATATCATGTCATATCATACAGGCAATACAATGCATGCATCACACAATTACAAGTCGAATTTCAATACGGATATAAGTCAAACAGTTTCAAGTTTAAACAAGAATAAGAGCATGGAAGGCAATAATCAAACTCAATATGTAATGCAAGTCAAGTTAGTATTGTGAATCACGGTTGTTTACTAGCCAATCCTAAGCTAATTGTCCAATGTTTTCTAACCGTGCATGATAATGTAGTTTTAAGTTATTTGATACATAGCTGTTCATTTTTGTGGGTGTTGTAATATATCGAGAAACGTGTATTGAAGTCCCTTAAACCAACACCCATGCGGAGGTGCTTAACAATTTGACAACATACATGAATGAGTCACAGCCCTCAAGACCATTCATGCTTTTAAGGTACTCCATTTGGGTAAATTATGTGGTTGAGAAATCCATGTGAAGGCCCTATAAAGTCTCATCATTATCCTGTCTCTAATTCATTAAAAAGCAGAGAGACCAGAAGGTAGCATAAAAAGGTCCTCTGGGTGTTAAAGAAGCAAGGACATAAGAATGAGCAAGAATAGGATTTAGTCGGACATTGAATCTCTAGGAGCAAAAGTGCTTCAAGGCCGACAGATGGGCTCTGAAGCCCGATGGGTTGGATTTCGGTTCTAGAAGTGTCCGATCGGTCGGACCCCATGCCCAATTGGTCGAGTAGTAGGATTCTGTTCAGAATGACTGAATTGAATTACTTGCACTCACGGAGATGACATGTATCAAATTCCTACAAATCCAAAGGGGTTGTAAAGGCCAACACACTTAAGAGAGATATTAAAAGAAATAATAACAATCACCGTGTACCAACATGTGTTCATCCCTACTGTGCTTATACTTGCCTTAAACGAGCGTTTTCCTTAACTTAGTTGTTCTTTGGCCCAATTGACCTTGGAGATACAGTCCTAACACCATGCATGTCAAGAGGAAAGAGGAGTTGAGTAAAAGAAGAAATGGAGATGCATAAAGAGGAGCAAGAACCCAACTCTTACCTTGAACCCACAAAGAGATGACGAGTGACTAGTGCACAAGAGCCTTCCCTTCTTTTTGATCATGAGAAGAAGAAGAAAAGGAAGGAAGAAACGAAGGAAAGGAAAGAAGAAGAAGATGTTGAGAGCAAGAGTCGGTGCATGTATTCCATTTATAAGATAAGTATTGAACATTTTATATAAAAGTCCAAAGATGAGTGAGAATTACAGTTCAAGTTAATTAACCATCCAACTGAAGTAAACGAAGTCGTTTGCATGCGAGTCAATGATGGAACTTAACAAGCTCGATGAGATACACATGCCGACACCAAGATGATGCATTAAGGATGAACTCTTATAAAATCTAAAATTACCAAAAACGGCTCATGTCTACCTATTCCAGATTAAATTCAACCCAACTACCTATCCATGACCCGAAACGAATCTAAAATGACAAAACAATAAGCATAAACTAATTTGCTCTAAATGGACCCAAAACCACATTAATTAGTCTCTAAATTGGATTAACCTGGGCCAAAGTGTTATACCAAGTGATGTTCAAAGCTTTACTACTATTGACTATAGGCTTCTTTTTCTTATTAGCACAACATTAGTTATATGCCCATTGCTTTGACATTCAAAGCACTTAATTCCTTTTGAGTTGATAGTCTTTCCTGTTGCAACCAGTTTAAAACCAATATTCTTCACTGTAACTAGTTTGTTAAACTATTGTATAAACTCAAAAGATAGTTGCACTTCTCCTTCTTAAAAATCATATTCAATGCAACTTGTACTTTCTTTGAACTTTTGGAAAACTTGTAATTTTTTATAGTTTTTAAAGCAAGTCCAGAAGGTTTTAACTGACTATTAATAAATTTAATCTAAAAGGTTTGTAGGTTGTCAACCAACTCATCAAGGTTCAAACTTTTCAATTTATTAGATTCAACAATTTTAATAACCTTGTGATTGAAACTAATTAAGAGAGTCCTAAGAATCTTTTTTACAATCTGCTATTCAACAAATAGATTCTCTTAGGTTGTGATTTGAATTGATAATATTACTCAACTCAATCTAAAAGTCATTAAACCTCTCATCGTCACTTATCCTCGATAGTGCCAAAGCAGATGTTAAGCTTTGCATCCTTACCTTTTTTTTACTTTTCAGTACCCTCATGAACTGTTTGAAGGATGTCCCATGCCCTTTTTGCACTCTTGCAATTGGAGATCATATGATATTTAGACATTGATATTCCATTATAAATTGCATTCATTACCTTATTATTATAGTTGTAGGCATAGGTTTCCTTTTTGGACCATGAAGCGAATAGCTTTTCAATAGTTTGTCCATTAACAACAATAGGGGGGAAGGAAATCCAATCAGCATTAATCTCCAAATCCCTTCATTTACTGATCTCAAAAAGGCTATCATACGTGCTTTACAATAAGCATAATTAATTGTACCTTTTGACAAAAGAGGTTTCACAGTAGAAGATTCTTCTTCATTGTTGAATTCTATTATAGAAAATCCTTTAGATCAACAGATAGTAATTTAGTGTGACCCTCTTTAATACCAATTAAAAGTTTTAGAATATCCGGGACTTATTCTAGATTCTAATTTAATTACTACTTCTATACAGAGGAATCATAAAAGTAATCAATTACACAAAGAAAACAATATACAGTTTAACATGAAAATCCAAATGAGAAAAAACCATGAGTCCAAAGTAGAAAAAATCAATCACTAACTTTCATAGTACAAGATATACTCACAATGCTACAGTCAGTCCCTCTACACAATGCATTGTAATTGTTCTTGATGAATCTTCACGGCATGCATTCCTTGACTGCCTTTATCTCCATAACGAAAAATCTTTACGCTTAGACAACAATCTTCTATAAAAAATATGTAACACTCCGATCCCCTTTGAGCCGGATTAGTGGCTCATTAGTGTGTTTTTCTATTGTTTTATTCTTTCGGACTTGATTTTGGGTCTTGGATAGGTAGTTGAGTAACCTTTGACCTGAGATAGGTAGTTCTAAGCCCTTTTTCGTAATTTTTCTTTTGCTTTGCTTGCATTATCTTTGCATCATCTTGGTGTCAGCATGTGTATTTTGTTGAGCTCGTCAATTTCCGTAACTGTTTCAGACTCATTCGGAGTCAATTGGAGAAGTTGAACCCTCGTGTGACTTGATTTGTAAATAACCAAAATTCACTAGACTTTGTTTTAAACTCCAAAACCTATATATGTTGACTCATCAGCCAGATGTCTTGTTCATTTCGTTGATCGACTGCATGCAACTCCAGAGCACTCCACGTTTTCTCTTCCACTTCTTCTCCCCTCTTCATTCTCTACTTCGGTCTTGTTGGTGTGGGAGTTACATCTCTTCCGAGTGGGTTATCTCTTCTCTCTCATCTCTGTCTATTGCTCGAAGTAAGTGGGTCCTCTGCAACTCTTCCTTCTTCTTCTCCAATTGCATCTCTCCTTCTCTGATTTTTGTGTCCTCATCTCATGTGTCACAACCCGAGCCCAGGGACCGGGGGGTCAGAGGAAGCCTAACCAATGACACACGTACTCCCGTGCACGCACACCTGGACCCCGTCCAAGCATACACACACAAGGGATCATTCACACGTGCAAACATTTGTACGCGGAAGCTGTACGTATCAAGGCATATAGCAACACACTCAATTCAAAGATACGATGGATTACACAAAAGATCATGGACTGATAACATGAACCATTTACAAGTACGTATGACAAATAAAGCGGGCTGACAACAATCCAAAAATCAAAATACACATGTCACTCAATGCCCACTTTACAAGTACAGAAAAATCCCCTCAATAGACTCCAACACAAAGAATGGGGAAAACCAAAATGATGCAAACCGTACTCTGGAGGATGGATCAAGTCCACTCCTCTAGGCCGGAGGGGGCCTCGCGAGCCTCTCCTGCAATCGGGTCGACCGACGCAGGATCGGAAGAGGGATCTGAGCCTGCAACACACATAGACAACGAATAAGTACAACGACTTAGCAAAGTATAAGCCAACAAGAAGATAACACGAATCGTGTCTAATACTGAAATAATACTGAACAATAATCATAATGCAATATCCATAGAAAGCATGTTCGTATACTCAACAATTTATGCAATGAATAAGCATGCTGTTGGAATCACAAACAGATAACGGTCAAAGTGGCTACTACATTGGCCATTTTCTCCCTTACGAGAGCGGACGGAATGAGAACACCAGCGACCGGGCCAGGGCACGCATGGGTCTCTAGTTCCCGGGGTCCGGAGTCCCAGGACGGAAACACTCTGCAGAGGCAAACACATAAACTACACCAAAGTCAACCCCGTCGGGTATCCTAAGGCTGAGGCTCAGTAGTGCCAATACCAATCACAATCAAGCGGATGATGCACTTCGATCTCTTATCACTTATCACTTATCACTTATCACTTATCACTTATCACTTATCATGCTGAACGAACAATAGAAAGTGCATCACATAAACTAATACTGAATGCAAATACTGAATGCATAATACGGATACTGATACTGATACGAAATGCAATACAGATACTGAAAGCAATCAGACAGATAACTGATACTGAATGTACATAAACTGATGCTGATACTCCAGTGGAGCAACGGTAAACACAATACACAAGAATAGAATGGTTCCACCCGGGCTTCGCTCTGGGGTTGCTGCATTTCCCACAGAATCGAGAGATCCAGCGCAGAACACATAAGAGGGCATAACCGAAATCAATATGCTGTACAAATCAGAATGCTTATGCGAATCAAGGTCCATTACAAACCAATCCTACACTAAATATCCAGTGTCTCTAACCGTGCATGTTGATGTAGTTTTAAGTTGTTCGATGCACCATTGTCTAGTGTTGCAGTGTCTGTAGTGTGCACCGAAGTCCCTTAAACCAACACCCATGGGGAGGTGCTAAACAACTGGATAACAAGCATGAATGATTCACAGCCCTTGAGATCATTCACGTCATTCAAACATTCCATTGGGCATGTCCAGGTTAGCTACATTCTAACATGAAAGTCATATACGGTCTGTTACTTAAACCTAGTCCCTTTTCATTCAATTCTCAGGGTCTCACGGTGTAGCCGTAGGTAACCTTACGGCTTAGCCGTGGCATCTTACGGCTTAGCCGTAATATGCACTGCGGCTGAGCTGAGGTTCCCCAAATATCCCTTCGGCTGTACGGCTTAACCGTATTTTGCTCTACGGCTCAGCCGTATCCTGGTCCACGGCTTAGCCGTAAGACAATGTACGGCTTAGATCAGGCTGGGCCGTAGAAGAATGGCAAATTGCCAACATCCAGTTATTTTCAGCTAACAGTCTGTACTGTTCTACGGTTTGGGTTACGGCTGGTTCTCGGCTTAGCCGTAAGCCATTTTACGGCTTAGCCGTAGCACATTTCACGGCGTAGCCGTGAGTGCACGGACTCATTTTCCCTGAACCTGTTACAGTCATACAGAAACTGAAGGAAACGACTGAAAAACAGCAAATAACAGTGAAATGAACTGAATGGGGCTGTCAAATACTGAGAAACACAATGAAGCATAAAAACACAACAATCAAGTCACTATCAATCGGTGTTCACACATCTTGGGCTTATACTTGCCTCACGGACGAAATCCACACGCTGATTGGCTCAGTCCACCGGAATCCACACACGAAAAAGAGCTCCTTTCTTCCTCCCTTCAGCAACGAGCAACAGAGAAGGAGAGGAGAGAAAGAGAGAGCTGAACAGAGAGGAAGAGAAACGAGCTGAGAGTGAGAGAGAACGATCGAAAGAAAGAGAAGGGAGTGGTTGGGATATTTATCCTTAATTTGAGTCCAAATTACATTTAAGGCCAAATAGCTTACACTAATATCAGTTTGAGTCAAATGAGGGTCCCACGAAAGCAAACGAACTCATTCGGATCCAAGACAGTTACGAAAATCGACAAGCTCGACGAAAGACACGCGCTGACGTCAAAATGACGCAAAACTGACAAGGTCAATCAAAAGCCAAAATTACGAAAAAGGGCTCGATCTAACTCGACCAAGTCAAACTCAACCCAACGATCTCTCTACAACTCAAAGACAAAAACAAGCAAAATCAAAACACACTTAGCGATAAAAACACACGCAATTACCCACTAATCCGGGTCAACTCGGGTCGGAGTGTTACATCCTCCCCCACTTGGACATCATTCCGTCCTCGGAATGAAAGCGTACCTGAGCAGAAAGGTAAGGATACTGACGCGCCGTCTGATCTTCTAATTCCCACGTGGCTTCATCAGGTCCATGATATTCCCAAAGTACCTTGACCCATCTGATAGTCCTCGTACGCAAGAGCTGTTCTCTAGTCCCAACAATACGGAGCGGACGCTCAACGTATGACGCATTAGGTTGCATCTGAATGTCATCGTATCGAATCACATGCGTCGGGTCACGAACATACTTGCGAAGCATAGACACATGAAAAACATCGTGTACTCCAGAAAACTCCACGGGTAGAATCAGTCTGTACGCTAGATCACCAATCCGGCTCTTGATCTCAAATGGACCCACATATCTTGGCGCTAACTTGCCTTTTTGACTGAACCGTACCGTACCTTTCATCGGCGAGACTTTCAAGAATACCCAATCTCCAACCTGAAATACTAATGTTCTTCTTCGCGTATCTGCATAGCTCTTCTGTCTCGATCGGGCAATCTTCAAATTGTCAATGACCTTCTGAACTTTCTCTGTAGTCTCAGCAATGATCGTCGGTCCGTGAAAACTCCTTGTTCCAACTTCTTCCCAGCAAACAGGACTTCTACATTTCCGTCCATACAGAGCTTCATAGGGTGCCATTCCAATACTCTCGTGGAAACTATTATTATACGCAAATTCGCACAACGAGAGATGCAGATCCCATTCTTTCTCGAAATTCAGCACACTGGCCCGTAACATGTCCTCGAGCGTCTGAATAGTTCGTTCCGACTGTCCATCAGTCTGCGGGTGATACGCCGTACTAAAGCTCAACTTCGTTCCCATGGCTTCCTGAAATGCTTTCCAAAACGAAGAAACAAAGCGGCTATCTCGATCTGACACAATCGACACAGGCGTACCATGTAGTCTAACGATCTCATCAACGAACTTCTTCGCCATGTCAGAAAATGTCATGCCTTTCTTGAATGGAAGAAAATGGGCTGTCTTCGTCAATCTGTCCACGATCACCCAAATGGCACTGTTCTTCTTGCTCGTCAGGGGTAGTCCTGAAACAAAGTCCATCGAGATGTGCTCCCATTTCCACTGGGGAATGTGCAAAGGATGTAAGGAACCTGGAGGTCTCTGATGGTCAGCTTTTACCTTTTGGCAAGTCAAACATCTGGCAACAAACCCAGCAATTTCTCTCTTCATGTTGTTCCACCAGAATCTGTCCTTGAGAGCTCGGTACATCTTCGTACTTCCAGGATGCATCGAATAACGTGCATGGTGTGCTTCGGTCATCAAACTCTCCTTTAAAGCATCTATTGCTGGCACACATAATCTGCTCCTGAAATACAAAACATCACCCTCCAAACGAAAGTCTGGTCGATCTGCAATGCTATCTCGGATTCGCTTCAACATCGCATCCTCAAACTGCTGGTCTTTAATCCGCTGAATGATGTCAGGCTGAAAGCTCACTGTGCTGGCAAGTGTCAAACCACTCTCCACCGATTGCAGTTCTACTGGGTGAGCATGTCTCACAAAATAAAGGCTATCCAAGGCCTGAAGAATCTCCGACTTCCTACTCAAGGCATCTGCAACAATATTGCCTTTCCCTGGATGGTATTTGATGGGGAAATCAAAATCCTTGATCAACTCAAGCCACCTTCGCTGTCTCATATTCAACTCGGACTGCGTGAAGAGGTACTGTAGACTATGATGATCTGAATGCACTTCAAATGTCACGCCATACAAATAGTGTCTCCACATCTTCAACGCAAAAACGATGGCTGCTAACTCTAAATCATGCGTGGCATAATTCTTCTCGTGCTCCCGAAGTTGTCTCGAGCCATAGGCAACCACTTTGCCATGTTGCATCAAAACACATCCCAAACCGACTCGAGAAGCATCAGAGTAGATCATAAATCCTTCATGCCCATCCGGTAACGTCAAAACTGGAGCCGAAGTAAGCTTCTCCTTCAACATCCGGAAATGGCACTCGCATTCGTCCATCCACAGAAAAGGAACATTCTTCCTGGTCAATCGAGTCAACGGGGCTGAAATTTTGGCAAAATCTTGAATAAAGCGACGATAATATCCAGCTAATCCAAGAAAACTCCGTATCTCCGTCACAGTCTTTGGGCTGGGCCAATTCATCACTGCTTCAACTTTCATCTGATCCACTGCCAACCCATCTCGTGAAATGGTATGACCAAGAAAAGCTACCTGCTCGAGCCAAAAATCACACTTCGACAATTTGGCATATAATCGATGTTCTTTCAACAACTGCAAGGCTCGACGTAGATGTTCCTCATGCTCCTCTGGGGTCTTCGAATACACCAAAATATCATCAATAAAGACCACCACAAATCGATCCAAGAAAGGAGCGAAAATCCTGTTCATCAAAGCCATGAAGGCAGCAGGTGCATTGGTTAATCCAAACGGCATCACGAGAAACTCAAAATGTCCATACCGTGTCCTGAAAGCAGTCTTCGCAATATCTTCTTCCTTCACTCGGAGTTGATGATACCCCGATCTCAGATCAATCTTGGAAAAATAGGCAGCACCTTGGAGTTGGTCAAACAACTCATCAATACGCGGCAATGGGTATTTGTTCTTGATCGTGACTTTGTTCAACCGCCGGTAGTCTATGCACATCCGTAAGGTACCGTCCTTCTTCTTCACAAACAGCACTGGCGCTCCCCACAGTGACACACTCGGCCGTACGAAACCTTTCTCCAAAAGATCTTGCAACTGCGTCTTCAATTCGAGTAACTCAGCAGGGGCCATACGATAAGGAGCTAAACTAATGGGTGCTGTACCGGGCACTAGATCGATCGCGAACTCTACATCTCGGACAGGGGGTAACTCGGGTACTTCCTCCGGAAATACATCCGGGAACTCACGTACTACCGAAATATCGCTCAACTGCTTCACCTCCTTCTTCTCCGAGACAAAAGCAAGAAATCCTGCACAACCTCTGCGTATCAAACGATCCGCCTTGCATGCGGAGATGACACGCCTCGGGCATCTCTCCTGATTGCCCTCGAAACGAAACCCCTTCTCAAAATCGAAGTAAATCGTCCTGTTGTAACAGTTAACACAGGCACGATACCGCGCTAGCCAGTCCATTCCAAGGATCACATCGAAATCCAACATGGACAACAAGACCAAATCAACTGGCAGCTGGCGACCTGCAATCACCACGTCGCACTGAGGGTAGTATACACTACACTCCACTCGCTTGCCCACAGGAGTGGACACTACTAACAAATAGGGTAGCGGCTGAGGGGGTTGCGGTAACTGTTCCGCAAAACGAGGGGCAACATACGAACGCGTAGATCCCGAATCAAAAAGTGTATGTGCTTCAGCTCGGGCAATGAGAACTTTACCTTCCACCACTTTCGCATCTTCTGCATGCTCATGAGAGGCTGCGTACACACGAGCAGTCTGACGCTGAGGCTTCTGGCTCTGGCGAGACGGATGGGGGCTGTTCGAAGCTGCTGAACTGAGAGACTTAGATGACCCCATAGATCTAGATGACTGGAGAGGCCTAGCTGTCGGGCACTGAGCTATCTTATGCTCCCTCGATCCGCAACTCAAACAAGCTCCGGACTTCTTCCAGCATTTCTCCGTCGGATGTCCCAATCCACAAAACTCGCATCGGCTCCCAGAGAAACTCGAAGTGCCTTGCTTCCCTTTCCATTTCTTCTGAATCTGTCCCCTGGAACCCACTGGTGCACTTCTCTTGAAGTCCATGGCTCTCTCTGCTAGGTGGTTGGCTTCCGCAGCGTGTGCTCTGTCGACCGCATCATCGAAAGTAGCTGGTCTCTGAAAAGCAGTCACAAAATTCGCATATCTCGGATGCAGACCAGAAATAAAACGATTCACCTTCTTCTCCTCGGTATTGATCATGTCCTCAGCAAAATGGGACAACTGGGTAAAGCGGTGAATGTACTCTGAGACGGTCAGCTGCCGCTGCTGTAAGGCCAGAAACTCAACCTCCTTCACACGTCGAACATGAGCAGGAATGAACTTCCTCCTGAACTGCTTCTGGAACGTCTCCCACACTGTTTCACTCGGCATGGTCAAATAGGCTGCACTAACACTCTTCCACCAGGTCTTTGCTACCTCGCGAAACATCGAGGCCGTAAGCAGAACCTTCTGCCGGTCATCACAAACGATGGTAGAGAAGAGATCTCCAGTATGCTCTAGCCACTGATCAGCCTTCAATGCATCTTCATTTCCGTAGAATTCTGTGGCTCCACGTTTCCTGAATTTATCGTACAACGCATTCGGATCGCTCTCCTTAGGCGGAAAGACCACTTGCTGCTCTGCAGGCCGAACTGGCGTTTGACTCTGTCGGTCCACTAACGAAACGACCTGCGCTTGCAAAGAATGGATCGCCTGTAGCATAGTCAAGAAGCGCTCATCGAAATTCACGAGTGGCTGTGGAGCGGCTGACCCACTCTCGTTATCTCCCTGATCATTGTTGTTGTGTGTTCCAGATCCCGATGCCATAGCCTGCAAAACACAAAAGTCAATCTGCTATCACACTCGGTAACTCACACAGACTCACAAGACAAAGGGACCAAACACAACAGTCCAAAACTGGACGACGAAATCTCACCACGTCCTATATGCCTACATGCTTACACACTAAGATAGAGACAATGCCCTGAGAGACAAAGCTCTGAGAAACAATGCCCTGATACCATACAATACGTATGTCACAACCCGAGCCCAGGGACCGGGGGGTCAGAGGAAGCCTAACCAATGACACACGTACTCCCGTGCACGCACACCTGGACCCCGTCCAAGCATACACACACAAGGGATCATTCACACGTGCAAACATTTGTACGCGGAAGCTGTACGTATCAAGGCATATAGCAACACACTCAATTCAAAGATACGATGGATTACACAAAAGATCATGGACTGATAACATGAACCATTTACAAGTACGTATGACAAATAAAGCGGGCTGACAACAATCCAAAAATCAAAATACACATGTCACTCAATGCCCACTTTACAAGTACAGAAAAATCCCCTCAATAGACTCCAACACAAAGAATGGGGAAAACCAAAATGATGCAAACCGTACTCTGGAGGATGGATCAAGTCCACTCCTCTAGGCCGGAGGGGGCCTCGCGAGCCTCTCCTGCAATCGGGTCGACCGACGCAGGATCGGAAGAGGGATCTGAGCCTGCAACACACATAGACAACGAATAAGTACAACGACTTAGCAAAGTATAAGCCAACAAGAAGATAACACGAATCGTGTCTAATACTGAAATAATACTGAACAATAATCATAATGCAATATCCATAGAAAGCATGTTCGTATACTCAACAATTTATGCAATGAATAAGCATGCTGTTGGAATCACAAACAGATAACGGTCAAAGTGGCTACTACATTGGCCATTTTCTCCCTTACGAGAGCGGACGGAATGAGAACACCAGCGACCGGGCCAGGGCACGCATGGGTCTCTAGTTCCCGGGGTCCGGAGTCCCAGGACGGAAACACTCTGCAGAGGCAAACACATAAACTACACCAAAGTCAACCCCGTCGGGTATCCTAAGGCTGAGGCTCAGTAGTGCCAATACCAATCACAATCAAGCGGATGATGCACTTCGATCTCTTATCACTTATCACTTATCACTTATCACTTATCACTTATCACTTATCATGCTGAACGAACAATAGAAAGTGCATCACATAAACTAATACTGAATGCAAATACTGAATGCATAATACGGATACTGATACTGATACGAAATGCAATACAGATACTGAAAGCAATCAGACAGATAACTGATACTGAATGTACATAAACTGATGCTGATACTCCAGTGGAGCAACGGTAAACACAATACACAAGAATAGAATGGTTCCACCCGGGCTTCGCTCTGGGGTTGCTGCATTTCCCACAGAATCGAGAGATCCAGCGCAGAACACATAAGAGGGCATAACCGAAATCAATATGCTGTACAAATCAGAATGCTTATGCGAATCAAGGTCCATTACAAACCAATCCTACACTAAATATCCAGTGTCTCTAACCGTGCATGTTGATGTAGTTTTAAGTTGTTCGATGCACCATTGTCTAGTGTTGCAGTGTCTGTAGTGTGCACCGAAGTCCCTTAAACCAACACCCATGGGGAGGTGCTAAACAACTGGATAACAAGCATGAATGATTCACAGCCCTTGAGATCATTCACGTCATTCAAACATTCCATTGGGCATGTCCAGGTTAGCTACATTCTAACATGAAAGTCATATACGGTCTGTTACTTAAACCTAGTCCCTTTTCATTCAATTCTCAGGGTCTCACGGTGTAGCCGTAGGTAACCTTACGGCTTAGCCGTGGCATCTTACGGCTTAGCCGTAATATGCACTGCGGCTGAGCTGAGGTTCCCCAAATATCCCTTCGGCTGTACGGCTTAACCGTATTTTGCTCTACGGCTCAGCCGTATCCTGGTCCACGGCTTAGCCGTAAGACAATGTACGGCTTAGATCAGGCTGGGCCGTAGAAGAATGGCAAATTGCCAACATCCAGTTATTTTCAGCTAACAGTCTGTACTGTTCTACGGTTTGGGTTACGGCTGGTTCTCGGCTTAGCCGTAAGCCATTTTACGGCTTAGCCGTAGCACATTTCACGGCGTAGCCGTGAGTGCACGGACTCATTTTCCCTGAACCTGTTACAGTCATACAGAAACTGAAGGAAACGACTGAAAAACAGCAAATAACAGTGAAATGAACTGAATGGGGCTGTCAAATACTGAGAAACACAATGAAGCATAAAAACACAACAATCAAGTCACTATCAATCGGTGTTCACACATCTTGGGCTTATACTTGCCTCACGGACGAAATCCACACGCTGATTGGCTCAGTCCACCGGAATCCACACACGAAAAAGAGCTCCTTTCTTCCTCCCTTCAGCAACGAGCAACAGAGAAGGAGAGGAGAGAAAGAGAGAGCTGAACAGAGAGGAAGAGAAACGAGCTGAGAGTGAGAGAGAACGATCGAAAGAAAGAGAAGGGAGTGGTTGGGATATTTATCCTTAATTTGAGTCCAAATTACATTTAAGGCCAAATAGCTTACACTAATATCAGTTTGAGTCAAATGAGGGTCCCACGAAAGCAAACGAACTCATTCGGATCCAAGACAGTTACGAAAATCGACAAGCTCGACGAAAGACACGCGCTGACGTCAAAATGACGCAAAACTGACAAGGTCAATCAAAAGCCAAAATTACGAAAAAGGGCTCGATCTAACTCGACCAAGTCAAACTCAACCCAACGATCTCTCTACAACTCAAAGACAAAAACAAGCAAAATCAAAACACACTTAGCGATAAAAACACACGCAATTACCCACTAATCCGGGTCAACTCGGGTCGGAGTGTTACATCATGCATGTGTTGTTTCTTTGATTTGCTTTGATTTTAGTTGATTTGGAGCTTGTTTCAGTGGATTGACAGAGTTTTGAGGCAAGTATAAGCACAGGATTGTTTAACACATATGGGTGTTTTGTTTGATTGCTTTGATTCATTCTTATTCTTTGTATAGAATGTTTTACAGCCAATTTCTAAGGTGATTAGGATCAGATGAGCTTGTTTTGATGACATTCTGTGCAAATTTCCAGTTTCTGTACGCAACCCGAATTGGTTCTCTGTATTGTACGGCTAAGCCGTAACCTTGTACGGCTCACAATCCAGAGACTTGAAATTTCACCTTTTGTTCTACGGCTATGCTACGGCTGAACCGTAGATTGTCCTACGGCTGAGCCGTAAGCTAGCCGTGACCCAACCGTGACTAAGCCGTGAATTAAATCTCTGATCAGTCGAAACTTTTCAGATACAGTACTCCTACGGTGTGGCTACGGCTAAGCCGTGGATTGGTCTACGGCTAAGCCGTATACTGAACCGTAGCTCAGCCGTAAAAGGTATCAGATCAGAAGTGGAAGATGACCAGTTTAGCTGTGTTTTGAAGGGAACCACGGTTCAGCCGTAGTGCATGTTACGGCTAGCGCGTAAGATGTCTTCGGCTAAGTCGTAGGTCACCCATGGCCAAACCGTTAGACCCGTTAAAATATAAATTAAACTTAGGATAAGGGTGGGACTTTGTAGGGCTTATATACAAGGAACCATACACGTAAACCGTCCCAATGGATTCTTTGGATCGCATGAATAGTTTGTTCTGCTGTGACTTATTCATGTGAGCGTTGATTTACTGTTAAGCACCTCCCCATGGGTGTTGGGTTAAGGGACTTCGGTGCACATGAGGATTACATTGCAACACTAGGATGGCAACGGTGCATCGAATAACTTAAAACTACATCAACATGCATGGTTAGTGACAGTGAACAACTAGATTAGGGTTGGCTTGTCATGGACCTTGGTTCCGTCTTAATCTAAGATGCATTGCATATTGCTTACAGTTTTGCCCTCTGTTATGTTAATCTATGTTCACGCATTTTGAGATTCTTTTGTTTTCGTCTTGTACATCTGTTTAGACTTCGTTCTGTATTATGCTCTATGCTCGGTGCTTTGACTCAGTCTATGCTATGCTCGGTATATTTCTGGCTTTGTATATCTCTGATTTAGTTGGGTATTCCTTGGTGGCTCTGCCCAGAGATTAACACGTGAGGATAAGATCCGGTCCTTGTCATCGGTGAGTCCAAAGCGGATAATCTCCCTTCTTTTGGATTTGATTTGATTGGTATTAGTCTGGCTCTACTCAGCCTCAGCCCTAGGATGCCCGACGGGGTTACCTCTGGTTTCGATCTCTGTATCTCTGTATCACTGCAGTGTCGCTTTGTCTTGGGACCCCGAAACCCAGGAAACCGAGACCCACTTGTACCCTGGCCCGGTCAGTGGTGTTCTCCTCTGCTCTGCTCTGCTCTGCTCTCTATTTGAGAGAATATGGTTAACGTAGTAGCCACCTAGTTCAGTATTTCTATGCTTTGATTCACTTATCATGCTTTACTTCTATGCACGATTTGCTTAGCATACTAAGATGAAACTCTGTAACTTCTATTCTGTCATTGTTCAACTTGATACTATGAGTGTTTCATCCCTGTTACTTGTATTTGCTGGATCGTTGTATTCATTTGTGTTGTCTGTGGTGTTGCAGGCACAGATCCCTTGCCCAGCTCCCCCGCGGTCGAGGAGGCTGCAGGGCCGAGTTTAGAGGCACCCTCCGGTTTAGCAGAGTGGGCCTGACCACCTCTGCCGAGTGCGTACATGCATATCTTCAGGGGCTTTTGGTTTTTGGTTTTTGGGGCTATGTATTTTATACTTCGGACTTTGTCACTTTGTATATTTGTACATCTTGATTTTGTCGTGTACCCAGACTTGTATCTGGTTTCCGTGTATTGTAGGTAGCTTGGACTTTTCCGTTCCGCAATTGTTTTGGCTTCCGCTTTTCCTTTGTTGCTTGCTATGATATGTACAGCTTCCGCCTACGCTTAGTTCGCACGTGTTAGATTCCTTGTGTGTGTGCATATGGACTGGGTTTGGATGTATGTGCACGGGAGTACGTGTGTCACTGGTTTAGCTTTTCGCTAACCCCCGATTTCTGGGCTCGGGTCGTGACAAAATAGAAGCCACAAATCTCCTACGAATAAGTAGAAGTAAACCTTTTATGGAATTTCTAATCTCTTGAATAGCAATTCCAATTTGGAATAAAGAAAGCTTTATGCATTGTATTTAGGGTTGAGAATAATACCCTATTTATAACCCACAATTTATGCCTCATTAAAATAACCCTTGTAGAACTAAACATACTAATTTTGGCACAAAAAGGAATATATTACATAACATGAAATTAGGTCTTTACCGCATGCACAGTTGAGCGCAGGTGAGCACCCACTAGAGCACATGCTTTGTGTATCTAGTTATTTTCTACCTGGCTTGTCAAGCTTGAGCGCTGTCTTCATGGGTTTAAGTGCGATCGCGTTTGTCTGGGCCTACTCAGTGAGTGAGCATGTCCGCTTGAATGCGTGCTCTAAAATCTAATTTCTTCAATTTTACCACTTCTTGGGATGTGATCTACAATCCATACTAAAAAAATATAAAATATAGATCAATAGACTCAAGTTTTTCTAATACATGAATTTAGCCAATTACAAAATTCTAAACACATTACATGTACCATTTTCATAATCCACACTTCAATTTCTCTTATATTTTTTATATTTTTTCATACATTGGATGTCTTCTATGTATTTATTTTTATATGAATTTTTATATATTTGGTTTGATTTTTTCTATTTCAATAGGTCATCAATTTTCTATGACATGTTTTTACATTAATATGTTTACATGTGTTCACATTTTGGATGCGTTGTTCATATTTATCTTCTTATGATGCTTTAGTGGGTTCTCCTTTTCTTTTATTTTTTTTCTCATGTTTAGTTTTTGGGGTGAATCATGTTCAATTTTTTAATAAATATATAGTGGCATCTATTTATCAATGTATACTTTGCATTATATGTAATGATAAATATGAAAAACTAAGAACATTTTAAAAGTAATTCAAATTACTTTACATGATTATGAATAATTTCAATGTGCATTCTACTTAGGACGCTATATAAAGATTATACACATATTAATCATGCATATTTATATAGCCTTTCTTAATCATGTTGATTTCAGCATTTAGGAATCCATCTGTGAAGCTTTTTCTTCCAAATTGAATGCAATATATTATTCGATTTATGTGTATTATACCCATACCATATATTATTCAATTTATTTGTATTATACTCATTGACTTTGATTGCAATTCTGACTGTTTCAGTATAATTCATTCCAGACAATCTCATCATTCTAATTGCATAAAAGATTTTAATACTTTTTATAAATATATACTATTACAAATTATATTTCCCATGCCAAGCACGGCCGATATGAGCTACGGAGTGATAGGAGGAGATTAGCTATTTGGTGAATAGAAAATGAGAAGTTCAAAAAATGGGTTGTTTCATGATGACAGTAGTAGATTCAAGTATCATATGCTAGGTTGAAGTATTTGATGAAAATCATGACTTTCAGAAATGGAAAGGAATACTCCTTGGAAAAAACTTGTGTGGATCATTGAAAATACATACAATGGACCTTCAACAAATGGGAGGATATGGTAGAGAGGGCGATGACTTTTATACAACTCAACCTCACAAATAAATTATTACTTGATTTCATGGACAAAAAAAATTGTTCTAAGGCTTTTGGCAAAGACCAAAAGCTTGTATATGCCAGTCAATTTGACTTATGAAAAGTGAATGTATATGACAATCAATTTGAGTTATGAAAAGCAAAGACCCATCAAAAAGGATTGTAAAGGAGCACCAAAGTAAATGCAAATGACAAGTTCTTATGCTATTCTACAAGAACGAAGGACACCTAAAAAGGAATTATATGAAGCAAAAGATGTGCTTGGATAGAAACTCAAAAGAATTAGAATTGGAAGGAGTGAGTGGAGGGATGATAGAGAATCACTTTTGGTCATTATAGGTATGGATCATGTAAATGATTCATGGATTTTTCATTCTAGTTCTTCCTATCACATGTGTTCGAGTAGAAAATTGTTTGATTTACATAGACCTTATGCAAGTACATTCGTTCTTATAGGAAACAATGCAATTTGATGAGCATTGGGATGGGAACAATGAAGATCATTCTGTTTGATGATATTGTTTGAACCCTAATAGTTGTGATGCATGTTCTAGATTCACAAAGAAACATGATTTCTTTAGACGCCTTAGACACTAAGAGCTGTAAGTGCACTAGAGCAGTGGAGTTTGAAGGTGGTAAAAGGGGCATTGGTCATCATGAATGGTGAATTAGTACGAATTCTCCATTGGTTGATAGGGATGTTGTAACGACCCCAAAATTCGGATTTCAGAAGAACTCCCAATTTTAAGGTGTTAATGATGAAATTAAATGGATCCGCAATGTGAGATTAGCCAACTGAACATATTCACAGCGGAAACATAATTGTAAAACCATCATAGGTACCATCACCAGACAAAGTAAATAATCCTACTCAATTTAATAATATAAATGCATCAAAGTCATGAATAAATCCATAGGTAATAACGTAATTCAATTAACTAGATTCTAACTCAAATAGCCAACCAAGGGCTTACAACTAATCTGAAATTAAACTCAATATAAATAACTAATTATCTAGATTATCGTCTCTCTAGCATAGGCAAGATATTTTTAAGCTCCACGCGTAGTTTCCTTGCGGTTCTTCCTCAACCGCCGTTCCCTCCGGTTCATTGGAAGGGGTGTTGTTACCTACAAGCGCCAATTACAAGGGGTCAGGTTATGAAATAACCTCAGCAAGTATACTTACCCAATTTTCATATTCCATACCATTTTTGAGTAAAAATCAAAGGCAGATAAATCACGGGGTTTTCAAAATAAATTGACAGGATATAATAATACAAGATGTAGATTCATGCATAAAACCAAGTAAAGATTTTACAAATATCATAACATTCAAAATAAATTGGCGTCCCACATTGGCTAAGTTGTCACAGGTATTATAGCGGCCCCCTTTAACGTGACGGGAACAGAAAACAAAGTTTGGTACCCAGAGATTCAGAATTATGACCATTGGCCATCAGAACAGAGTAACAGAGTTTTTGATACCGAAGTGACTGATTGTTACAGACGGAGAGTTAACTAATCTGCAGATAGTTTCAGAAGAATAGCCCCTACACAGTGGTGCCCCACTATGTTAGACTTAAAACAGCTTAGTGGTATCGCCTTAATTCAAAATACGGATAAACATCCAAATAATCATAAAAATAACCTTTATCTACATATAACAGATTTCAAAGTTGACAGGTGCAACGTCTAGATACCATAAACCATATAACAGAGAAAAATATATTTTATCATGTCAGAGTACATTTTAGATTTGATTGAAAACGTAAAACCAAATAATAAATTCCCATGATACAAAAATCCAAATTTTACGGGTCATACTGCACGCCGGATCTAAGCGAACTTAACCCTATGATTTCATGGGATTCTCAAACACCGTATACTTGCCCTAAATCTAATTTGGATGATCGCGAGGATCTCCTCCCTAGATCTAGGTTAATTCTTAATTGGCGCTTCTGAAGTTGGTTGGTGTTTGAAGAGCCCATGACGTCACACTCTTAAGTTTTCTTAATTCTAGGCATGCTCTTAAGATAATCCAAGGTGATTATCAAGCAATGAAAACATCAATTATTAATGGTTCAGATTTAGTTCAATATAGATCCAGGATTTTTAATTTAGAATTAAAATCCCCATAAATCCTTAATTTAGTCACAGGTCAGGGCATGAGTATTTTGTCACAATTTTTAAGTCCTCTAATATATAGGAATTAACATTAGTCATCGGTCCAAATCAATCCTTAATGGAGAACTTCAAACACAGTATTAGATTCTCAGATTTGTTTGGAAAATTCTTTTTAATAAATATAGCACAGAGGTTCATTAGTATTATATCTATTGTGGGAGGGTGTATTTGTAATTTATTGGAAATCTCTTAATACCCAAAAGGAGTCAACAGAATGCTCCTCTTCCACTGTACCGTTATTATGTCTCAGAAGGCATGTCTCACGCCCCATGTGTTTAGGCCATTAGTATGATGGGTCATGGTGGATTAATCCACGCAGGGGCTGGTACCCTAAGGTCACCTAAGGGCCTTCTATCAGATCCCTGGATCTAATCAATCATCAAGTGGGCGACAGGGTACTACCAAGCACGTCGACCATTTAAGCAATTTTGATAGGGTTTCTAGTGAATGTAGCCTGGGACTGGTACCCTGCTTCTGGGTTCAAGTAGGTAGTATAGAAATCCTCATATATGAGCCTTTGATTAAAAAAAAAAAAACAATTTATTAACCCCCACCTCACAAGCTAGGGTCCTGTCATCTAATTCAAGCCTACGAGATGTCGCCAGTCACTCCCAACTCATGCACAGATTTTCAGTTGGATCGGTGTCCCGATGGGACCCAATCCCATATGGTCCTATACTCTAACCAGGTCGCCAATGGGTGGCCTTGCAGATGATTGGATCAGATCCTCCTTCTAGTGGGACATGTGAACACACCGGCCATGGCAACCCACTCTGAGCAGTCACGAGAAGCAACTGGGACAATACAGATTCTGGTGTGAGTCTTTTTCTTAAATTCTATCTTGTTGGCATGGAAATCATTGTCCAGAAGGCATACTACTCACAGGAGATGCATCCATCAAATTTTCACACAGAAGTTTGGGTTTTGCGACTTTAAACCTATCTACTAGAATGTCAACAGTAATATTCAAATACCATAACAGTAGGTTGAGGAAGTTCAACCCATCGGCATATGTATTGTTTCGTCAGAGTTTGAGAAAAATTCCATACAACGAGGGTCATAGATTTGAAGCCAATAATTAGCCGCAAGCGGATCTATACAAATAGTTACAAAAATCTAGTTGCCATGTATCATCATCTAGAAGTGGATTTTCAAAGGAAAACGGTAAAATAATATAGATTTGATTTCAAGAAGAAAACTGGGTAGGAAATATAAATTTGGGTTTATGCACTTGCCTTAATTGCTAAAATTCCAAACCCGTAGAGAGCCTCAAGATATTTCTTCTATGGCTTCCTTTCAAATCCTTAAGCCTAAAGTTGAACCTTCTAGTTGAAGGAGAGAGAACTAGGGAGAGTGAGTTGGAGAGAATTGTATGTAGGAGAGGGGCTCTAGTCATATACATATATATATAATATAATATAGGTACTTAGAGTAAAACTAGGAAGTAGAGGTAGGGTGGAATTCTCCTTTTTCCATATAGAGTTTTAGGATGTCTCTCTAGCCTTAGCCTTATTGTATTCCAATCAAACTCCTACGAAGATAAGTTCTACTCTTCTTTGAATATGAGACAAACACGTGGTCCCCCACACCACTAGTAGTGGGTTTATTTAAATCTCTATCAACAAGGCACTAGATTAATCCGGATGAGTTCGGGCCTTAAGAGAAAGTTTCATAATTAATTATTCTCTATCCAATGAGTCCCATATTGGCTATGTTTTTAAAATTATGAAAATACCCTTTATATTTTCTAAAAATTACCAACACGCATCTAAAATTCCCAGATCAAGTCTCAATCGCGTTTGTGCCCCAATTCTGCCCTAGTTGTTCACCGTGAGTTAATTTCCCCCAATTCGATTAATGTCATTATTTATTTCGTAAATTATTTTTATTTGAATTAAATTTATTAATTTGGGCTGGGATCTTACAGATGCAATTTCAAGTGGAGCAATGAAAAGGATATCAAATAGCACTAGGATGAAACACATTGTTAAGTAGAGCTAAGTGTGACGAAATCATCGGAAGATGGATTGATTTTCTAAAAGAAAAGACAAAACCATTGTTAGAAAGACGACAGTTGCAGGAGATACAAAAAGAACATTGGGATGGAGATAAAGAGTGAAGGACTTACAAGATGCCAATGAGATTCATATTGGAGAAAAATGTTTCTTTTATCTTGAAGGATGGAAGTGAAGGTTCACTATGTTGTACGTGATAATGCATATAAAAATAACAATAAATAAAGGGCACTTTGAAAGATGTAGACTGAGGTGTCTAAGTCAAAGAAAGCAACAACATGAAAGGTCAAGTCCTACATGGGCTTGATTGATACCTAACACTATTAAATTGTCAATGCACCTTGAGCTAGGGGTGGAAGGCCTGTGCTCGTTTGTAGTTGGTGCATGGCATACCGTTCAATGATGTACAAGAAGCGAAGACATTATCAAGATATCTTTAAGGTGGCTTGAGGATTGACAAAATCCAAGCTCATGTGGAGGTTTTTGGGTGTACGTATTGTATTTTGAGTTCACCAAATTAGTTATTCCAGTTTTAACTTGGGTGTAATTGGATTCAAAGGATATTTTGGTGAATATTTGAGGCTTTGTTGGAGGCTAAGAAAGGCTTTTTTGTGAAGCCAAGGAAAACTTAGATCCATATCATGTAATCTGTAGCTCTAACTAATGTTGGATAAAATAGAAAGAATACATGAAAGTTTTCACTTTGTTGTGGATATATGCAACCATTGCTGAACCACATAAAATTGTTGTGTCATGTACAACTAGTTGATCATTTGATTGTGTATCGTGGTGTCTATCAATCACAGGTATTCTTCACTACGCCACCCAACCTGTATAACATGAAAGATTAATTTGATTTAATGGCTAGGTAGGTGGGTTTGATAAACTTGATGATTTCTATCATCCTAACATGTTTGGATTCTCTTAAATTATTTGTAGTGAATTATTTATTTATTAAATTATTTATGATACTTACCGTTTATCTTTTGTTCGAAAAATTGTTTATTGGTCTATGCTCAGGCTCTACTCTGAATTAGGTAGAGATAGTTTTTTAGAGTTTAGAGTCGTCAGTTAGATAGAGTCCAATGGACAAGACTTGTTATTTCTTAAGAAAGAAATTTACATATTAACATTTTGAATACAGGGATTAGGAGAAAAAATTAGGGGGCGAAAAACAGATTGCTATTATGAAATGAAATTGTTGAAGCATTTATTGGACTCAATTTTTGGATAGGTTAACGGTTGTGTTATAGAAAATTCCAAAAAAATATATATCCATAAAAAATTAGATTTTTTATGTAAAAAGGAAAAAATTTTCGTTTTAGAGCTCTAGAGTTTTATAGAAAATTTAAGAAAAAGTTATAAATCCCTAAGATTTTATGATGTTTTTATTATTTGGACTAATATTTTCTCTAACTTCCTAACCGATCTCCTCTATGATTTGCTTTCTTTGTGCCTTAGTGAAGATTCAATGAAATTGTTAAAGCATTTATTGGACTCAATTTCTGGATAGGTTAATGGTCGTGTTATAAAAAATTCTAGAAAAAAATATTTCCATAATAAAAAATTCAATTTTTTATGTAAAAAGAAAAAAAATTTCCTTTTAGAGCTCCAGAGTTTTATAGAAAATTTAAGAAAAAGTTATAAATCCCTAAGATTTTATGATGTTTTTATTATTTGGATTAGTATTTTCGCCGACTTCCTAACTGATCTCCTCTATGATTTGCTCTCTTTGTACCTTAATGAAGATTCCACCTTGCTTAACAAAACAAGACAAAAAACAAACATAAATGCATGTTTCTATGTGTTACATGGCAAATGCAGAAATAAATATCAGCGCAAGGTCTTATTCCTAGACGAATCAACAAAATCAGAAAACTGGTAAAAATGGCAAGCTACACCATGCAGATTAAAAAAGCCCTGTGAACATGAAATATCGAAAACACAAACTTTTAACATTTCCAGCTTGGTCCAGCGATATTGCATCATGTTTCAAATAGAGATTGAAGAAAAAATAGAAATGAAGGTTAGGTACTTGGATTTGCTTTTGTCAAACCTTAATAATTTATTGTTATTTTCTATATAGAGAAAAATGCCCAAATGCGATTGGTGAGAGATGTATTGTTAGTTGTACTTTATTTATTATTTTATAAAAGAATGCGAGTTGACGCAAAAGGTTGAGTTCAAAATAAATACATGACAAATTCTAATAATAATAATAATGATGGTGATGTTACAATGAATAGTATGAAACTGGATGCTTTTAAACATTTTCTTAATTTTAGTGATAAAATCAACAGAAGAATTACGAAACTTTATTCCCTTCTCCTCGTATGGCAGGCTATACCTATAGTGATATGGTAGATGTAAGATATCATGGTCTGATCTAAAAGCTTAAGTTGATGGGTGAAAAGTCCAAACATGTATATATAGTCATGTCAAATGTTATTGGTGAGACTTGAGAGATTCATTGTTAGTTGTACTTTATTTATGATATCAAAAAAGCATGCGAGTTGATCGAAAAGGAAGAGTTCAAAATAAATACATGACAAATTCTAATAATAATGATAATGATGGCGATGTTACAATGAATAGTATAAAACTGGATGCTTTCAAACATTTTCTTAATTTTAGTGATGAAATCAACAAAATAATTAGGACACTTTATTCCCTTTTCCTCAAATGGGAAGCTATACCTACAGTGATGTGAGGGATGTAAGACATCATGTTTTGATTCAAAACCTTAAGTTGATGGATGGAAAGCGCAAACAGATATATAAAGTTAAGTCATATGCTATTGTGAGACTTGAGAGATCCATTGTTAGTTGTACTTTATTTATTATATTATACAAGCATACGAGTTGACCGAAAAGGATGAGTTCAAAATAAATACATGGCGATGTTAAATGAATAGTATGAAACAGGATGCTTTCAAACATTTTCTTAATTTTAGTGATGAAATCAACAGAATAATTAGGACACTTTATTCCCTTTTCCTCATATAGCAAGCTATAGCTACAGTGACGTGGTGGATGTAAGACGGCCCAAATAGGCATATGAAGTCATGTCAAACCTAATGCTTAGGTGATGTGGAACATGTGTCCTTTCTATATAAAGACGATACCTGCTCTCATACTATGGAAGAAACCACATAATAAACAAAAATGTTAAGTTGATGGGTGGAAGGTCTAAACAAATATATAAAGTCATGTCAAATCTGGTACTTAAAATGTGAGACATGAGTCTTTTCTCAATAGCGGACCCTAGTATGCCCACTCTCGTCACCTTGGAGTAAACCCTCGTAGGATCCGGAGATCCAGACTCCCTTTTCTCTGTAACATGTTTTTTCCTCCAATGTTTCTCCCCCATGGAGAATTCTCGGAAGAATAATAATAATAATAATAATAAAAGAAAGGCAAATGGTCGCCCTTGGTTGAGTTGGGCTGAGTTGAGCCTTTTTCTCAAGTGGGAATTATTTAACTAACCCCTTCCTTATTCCACTTTAAGAAAACCAAATTAACCAACTAATCACAAATCACACCACACCAAGTGACGAACCGCTCCACCTCTGCAGACTTCTCCAAAAAAAGATGAAAAAAACAGATCAAGCCGTCCATGAAGCCGACCTCCACTTTAGCCAAGCCGACATCAATCCAGCTCGTCTGACAGCAACTGCAACCGATGACCGTTAGAACTCCACCTCCCCCGATCGAGCTTAAGATCGGCTCGAGCCGATCAGAGCCGAGCCGGCTTGTACCTTCCCCAATTTTTAATGCTCTCTTTCCCCGCCCTGATTTAACGAGCTCTTCCATGGCCGAATCCAAACCCTAATTTCAAAATTCCCCCCTTTTGGGTCGTCTTCTTCTTCCTCTTCCTAGGGTTAGGGTTTCATGAATCCCAGCTTGGATTTCATGTGAATTAGAATGTAACTATCCTAATCTCATCTACATCTCGAATTTCACTGTAAAGATCTGAACTTTATCTTCTCTTGCCTTGTTTAGACGGCCGAGATGGCCCGAGATGGACTCATAGTCCTAGATGATCCTCAAGCAGTTTTGAAGAAGAATACGGTGGTGTCCAGGAGCTGGATTCTGCTCGATTGCTCCGGGGAAGGCACCATCATGGATGTGGACAAGTATGCTATCATGCATCGGGTTCAGATCCATGCGCGGGATCTTCGAATTCTTGATCCTCTTCTCTCGTACCCCTCGACGATTCTAGGGCGAGAGGGGGCGATTGTTCTCAATTTGGAGGTGAAAGTTTGGATTTTTGTTTCAATTTGGGGCTGGGTTTTGTTAAATCTTTGCTTTTGTTGATGATTTGTTTTGATGTTCGTTGGTTTGGTTGTTTTAATCAGCATATCAAGGTGACCATTACCGCGGAGGAGGTGCGCAATCTGAAACGATAATTGGGGTTTTGTTACTTCTGTTCTCCTCTAATTAACTGTTGTTTTTATCTTGTTTGGTGTTGCAAATGTGGTTTTTGTTTTGGGTTTGTTGTCGTGTAATTCGAGTCGCGCTGCCATCAGATAACCTGAGTTGCCTATAAGTGACGGGTGTTTTGTTATTTTGCGATAATGAGTTACAGGTGAATGGAGTTGCAAGTGAATCAGTTGCTGGACGACTGAATTCTGTGGATTCAAACAGGTTCCTAGGGTTATATGGGTTATAGTTTTTTTATTCTTCTGTGAGTTCGAGGTGGCTTGGAAACTGGAAATGATGTCAGGAAGGATACAAACACATGACTTGTTGATGGAGACAAATAATTTCTGTTTTGTAGTATTGTGTTGAGTTACTATAAAGAGCACAGACCTTTTTGCAAGGTGGGGAGGATTTGTTGAGATCATGGATGTATGTAGTTTTATCTGCCTTGCTGTGGAAGCATTTATAAAGCTGAATGCTGTGTCATTTGGGATTGGGAAATTGAATTTCCGGATGATACAGGTTTGAGAGCTTAAATAAGAAGGGGACTACAAAAGGTATTAGAAATTGATATCAGCTATGATTTAAAATAATTGATGGAACCATGGGACTTGGACTCGAAACATAGGACTCAGCTGAGTTACCATGGGACTCGGCCATGCGACTCAGCCGAGTCGACTCAGACTTGGTCATGACCGGGTTGGGTCTTGAGTCCGATTATTTAAACCTTGAAGAGAATATATGTATATATATATAGAGAGAGAGAGGATTGGGCAAAAGTGGCGGGATCAGGTGGAGGCAGTGGGGGGCGAGAGAACAGAGAGGTGGAGGGAGGGAGGGAGGGAGGGCAATTGGTAGAGTGGGGGAGGGAGAGAGAAGGGCGGAGGGGATGGTGGGGAAGGGGAGGGGAGTGGGGAAGGAGGTAGGGGTAGTTTATGAATTTTTAAAAAAATTTGGCTGCATGGGAAGAGTTTTTTTTTTTTTTTTTTTTTTTTTTTTTTGAGTGCCAATTACAAGCCTTAAATATAGATTTTCTTTATTGAAAATTGCAAGTTTACCCTTGGAAGTTGTGGACACGATTACTTTGGCCTTAAAAGGGGTTTTCTAGCCATCATAGCGAGTTGTGTTCTACATGAAAGTTTCACAAAATAATTTTCTTTTTCTAACGAGCCCAAGTTTGACAATTTTCAAGGTTCCAAAAAGTGACATTTTGACCCACACTGAAGTAAAAAGTGATCGACCTAAATGGTCCTCTGGACGGAGGATGGGTATGGAGTCTTCACGAAAGTTTATCAAAATAAGGATGGGTATGGAGTCTTCACGAAAGTTTATCAAAATAATACTATGAACCCAATGGACTCGAAATGACAGTTTACTGAAGTCCCTAAAAGTACCTGTTAACTTTTCCCAAAATTCGAACTTGGTCCTCAAAGGCTCCAAACTAGGTCCTATGACCTTTGAATTGATCGAACCTTTACCCTAACTTACAATACCACTTGATCATTATCTAAACCTGCCTAACTAACGTTTGGACATAATTAATTGATACTAAACATGATTAATTAGTGTTTAAGCAGTGCAATTAGGATTGTGGGTCTTACATTTATAATTTCCAATTGATAAGAAGTCCTAATCTACTTTTTAATATTGTAAAGATAAGTTTCCGGACTGGCTAGGGGAAGAAAGTCAAATGAATAGTCGTTATTAATTACATCATGTCTTGAAAATCAAGAAATAAAGAGAGTAGAAAGTTGGGTTGGCT
Organism: Sextonia rubra; assembly: GCA_037013555.1. Classification (NCBI taxonomy): domain Eukaryota; kingdom Viridiplantae; phylum Streptophyta; class Magnoliopsida; order Laurales; family Lauraceae; genus Sextonia; species Sextonia rubra. The sequence goes on along the minus strand of JASUAD010000024.1, from coordinate 4,514,730 downwards.
TGAATCTCATGGTGGAGTGAATTTCTGTACTTTCATTCTTTGGTTTCCAAATCCCTTGAAGTGCTCCTTGTTTTAATGAGTCCCAATCTCTTTGTTGCCTTCCTATTCATATGTGAGCTCTTGTTTGATTGGGCCTCACTTTAAATGGATGATATAGCCATTAGACCGATTTAGTCAGTCCAAATAAGTCAAGGCCTAATCCAGCACAGCCGTTCAAGATCCATTATGTTTGGACCTCCTGCTGTTTCGGCACTCTATTCTTTCAACTTTAAGACTCTTACACCCGATTCATCCCTCATCTTGCGAATTCACATCCCTGTGTTTTTGAGGTTGTTTTTGTTTAATCACATATGTGGAGCTTCTATCCCTTATCTTAGAACATATCGCTTTCCAAATTCTTTTTATTTATTTATTTTTTATTGTGGGGTTTTGTGTGTGTTTTTTTGGGGGGGGGGGGGGGGGGGGGGGGGTTGGGTTTGGGAAATTTCTTCTATCCCACTTCACTGCTCTTCTTTGTTGTTGTAATTTCCTTCCTTTCTGTAACCAAACATTGTATGCCTAGCCATTGTTCTTCTTTCCCCTAGGCGGTTGCCATTAAGGGCTTTACAAGCATCGTCAGCTTCCAATTTGAGACACAGACAAAGCCATGTCCATATGTCCCTTTACCTCCCCAATTAGTGAGAGTGTAGATGTTAGATTTACTAATTTTTTTCCAATCTAATAGAAAAAATGGAGAAAGAAAACTTGTTCTAGATATTCAAGCTAGCAAGTTGATGAAGATAGTAGTGTTCCCCTCTGAGCTTCTCCAGTAATTCTGAGTCTCCTTTGCTGCATTGTTGTCTAGTTCCCCATTTCTCCTTCTCCGGTTTTCTCTTATTCCTATATATATATTTTTTCGAAAGGCATAACTTTTGCAATGAGTTTCTATTTCACAAAGCTCACATTTAGGGTGTATTTGTTTGCATCGAATTGAGTTCCTAGGTATTCTCAATAAAATGGGTCCCATGGAAGGAGTAAAAAAAAAGGTGAGGGGCAAAGGATGTATGGTTGTAATATAGATGGAACCCTGACTTTCCTAGGATTTGATTTACTAGGGTAATGGTTGGGCATTCATTTTCCACCAAAGGGGAATTATGTCATCGCCATTTCTGGTTTTCAACATTGTTTATTCAATTTAGACAATTTGGTACGAAGTAAAATTCCTAGGATGTCAATTCCATGCAAACAAAACCCTAGTGTTTTACTGAACTTGAAAACCTCTTTTTTTCTTATTTCTTTATTTATTTTTTTCTCTATTCATTTGACCAATTTATAAAGGAGACCTCTTCTTTTTCTTTCTTATTTATTTGTTTGCCTTCATTTGACCAATTTATAAAGAATGAAAAGTCATCTTGGTTAAAAAACTTATAGTTTATGGTTTAAAGAGCAGGTGTTACTTCGAGATCCCACTGATATTAATGTTATTCCCATTGTCGAGGAACTCCAAAGATGTTTGCCACCAGCAAATATCTTTCATTAGGCACGAGGAGATGGGAAGGAGCAATCAAGTGGGCAGAATGATGTTGAAGTTGGTGAAGAAGATGGTATATATTTTTGAAAATAGTTTCCTTTATCCATCTATAAAAGTAACTTAAAGAGCTACTTTATTTTTCTAGAAAAAAGGAAGATTAACATGCCGCTTTTTGGTAGTGTGATTATTTCTTTAATATATCAATTCTTTAGTTTTTCATTTATATGGTCTCTTTATTTTGTCATGGTCCTGACTCTTGCATTCTAGAGTCTCCCTTTGAATTTAGGGCCCTGGAGGTTGCTTTGGAAGCCATCTGCAGTTTTCTTGATGCACGCACTACAGAATCGAAGACTGCTGCTTACCCAGCTTTGGATGAGTTGACCTCCAAGGTAGAGCATTTACCTCTTTCTCTCTCTCTCCTCCTCCTCCGCCTCCTCCTCCTCCTCCTTCTTCCTCCTCTTCTTGAGGTGCTTCTCTAGTGGTAACAGGGACTTCCTAGGGAGCATGAAAACAACATACCAAAGGTCTGAACCTGCACCCCTACCTTCAAAGGGAGCTTTCTTTTCCACTTCAAAAACACAAGAAATTGCGATCTATTCGGAAACTTTTGGAGGATAATGTTTTCTGTTTTATAAAGGTGCCTTGCATAATGTTTTTCCCGTGGAATGATCTTTGGACCAAAAATAAAATTGATTAGGGTTCATTAGTCATGCATTGAATATTAAGCAAATCTTAGATTAATACAATAAGGATATGATCATGATGCATTAAATAATTGGATATTTAGCCTAAAGCACCACTCACACACTATGATGGATGGCTAATGACTACAATAACTCTTGTTTGAACAATTATTATGCTTTCCAATCTGCGCACTGCACCTGTCCTTGAAGCCAAAATGTTGTATGTTATGAAAAACGTACAAAGTGTCAATACTGACATGCCTGACTAAATACATGCTAACCTGAGGATAGTAGTAGTTAGGATTCCCTTTAGTGGTCACTGACTCACTAGATAGACTTTGTACCGGCACAAGAGAGAGAGAGAGAGAGAGAGAGAGAGAGTGGTTCGTGAGCCCATTGACACCACCAAACACAAAAGGGGTTCTTGTATCCATCCATGAAAAATTGGATTTGTTGGGTGTTTATAGCCATTAGATCTAAGGCCATAAAATATATGGCTGATATAGAAACTCGTTTACCTATTGTCCATTTCATGGCCTCAATTTGGACAGTCAGCAATGTCCAGCAGATTTTTTTTTTAATTGTTGCCTAAATCCAAATCCATAATTGTCCATTTCATGTCCTCAAATTGGACAGCCTGGAATGTCTAGCAGATCCCATTTTTAGTAGGTGCCGAAACCCTGATCCATAAACCCATTTTTAGAGTGGGCCCTACAATTGTGATACGTGTCTTATCCTTTGTTGCTAGTCTCGGAAGTCCATGAGACTGCGGGAGAGGTCTGGCTCATATTGGAATCATCATCAACATTATCAAAGCCTTGTCCCAAAAATGTTCTGCCTCATGTTGGAATATCTGAAACAAAACCATTACTTTGATCCATTCTTGTGTTGTTTGGACTTTGGAATCTTCTTTGTTAATATAATGTTGACCTCTTGACCTTCATTTTGGTTTGGTAGGACTTGTTTATTCAATCCATGAGTCCATGTTTCTTAAAATTCAAAATGACCAATTTTCATGAAATTATGACAGAAACTAAGTTGCTACTACTTTTAGTGATGACATACTGGAAATCATCTGTCCTTCATTCAAGGGTGCTGGTCAGCTTTCTAAGAACTCGTGTAGTGTGTGTGGATCATGAGTTCGAGTTGTCTATAAAGGAAAATATGTAAATATATATCCTTCTAGAACAGTGTCATATTTAATTCCTGAAATTGGTTCTATTTTTACATGTTTATTGTGCGCACAATTTTTCTATTTTTTTTCATGCCAATAATGTTTACCAACAACTGCCATAATATATGCAGATTAGTAGTTGCAACTTGGATCGTGTACATAAGTTGAAGCGTGCAATGACTAGGTTGACTGCTCGGGCTCAAAAGGTTTGGTTCTTCCTTTTGCACATGGCTCACTTCCTGTTAACTTGTATGTAATTCATATATGTGGAAATTATTCTTTATTGGTATTAAGTAGAATTGTAGCTTGCATAACTGAATTTGCTAACCATCACCAAGAATCTATGTTTTATTCTCATGCCTTTTAATGCATATTCTATTACTTGATTTTTTTTATACAGTGAAAATTTTAATTCACCAACAGAACATACACAACCAAAATAGGAACACAAAAAAGGCTAACCAACCAACCAACCAACTGTCAAATACAGGTCGACCATAGCCCAAAGCCCACTTGTGGGCTTAAATTAGATCTGGGCTCAATACTGAACTCAATCTGTAGATATGATTTAGTCAAATGCATGTATATAGTTTCCTAGTATAAAGATATTCTTTGGTTATATTTAGATAAATAAATAATTGTAAATGGAGAGAGATTCTGATATGTAGCCTTGATTAAGGCATTTTGATCTTATTTAATAGAAGGTCGATCCATGAAGGAGATACACAAAATTTATAGAAAAATCCAAATCTTATTTTTTTGATATGGTATCAGAGCTAGCCTTGCTGATACACATTGTGGAAAGTCTCTGGTTCTAAGTCTTTTTGATACAAATCGTGGGAAGTCTCTTTGTTTTTGTCTTGAAGGCCTGCTGTTCTGAAACAGCTCTTTGGAGAGACAAGATCAGTAACTTTGAAAGCAACCAAATCAAGGATCTGTGTTTTTGGAAACAATCAGGCGGTGGAAACCTCCTCTATCACGTTGTGATCAACAGTGGCCCACCTACGATCATCACAACATCTTTGAAGATTTCTCTCGAATTGGTCGACTCTTTCTCCTGGTAATTCTGGATATTTTTTTCAACATTTTTCCAAGATCAGGGGTAGGCCATTTGCTCAGGCTTGTGATTCTTAGTTTTCTGAAATAGTTTTGATCATAGCCATACAAAATCTTGGATTATGGATGGATTTTGATAAAAATTGTATTGCTGGAAAGAGATTTTGACTCTCCTTCAACCTTCTTGATCTGATCCTCAACCGGATCAAGCAGTGGGCCCCATGCAGAGAATTTGTGGTCAAAATACAAGTTGCCTGGACTTGTTTTTATCCAATTTGTGCAGTAATTTCGTGATCTACTCTCGGTTCCTGTTTTCTGCACTATTTGGCATATCTAAAATCAGCCTATTTGGTTGTTTGATATCATTACTGCACTTTTGGGCCTGTTTTTTCTTGCATTCGCTTTATTTCACATTTAGAGATGGAGAAATCTGAAGTCAAATCGGTTCAATTCAATGGGAAAAATTACCCAACTTGGTCGTTTTAGTTTCAACTATATCTTGAGGCCAAGGAACTATGGGGACAGGTATCTGGTACTGCTCCAAAACCTACAGAAGATGACAAATAAATTTTTGCATGGAACACCAAGGATGCCAAAATTAAAACATGGATTCTTAGGTCTGTTGAACATCATCTCATTTTGAATCTTAAACCATATAACACTTCCAAAGGAATGTGGGAGTATTTACATATGGTTTATCATATTCCTCAGCGCAGGCCATCCCAGCCCCCTATGGGTGACACTCAAAATCTAGTCACTAAAAACAGTTGTTTTGCTTGGCCTTGCAATGCCCATCTCCATCCTGAAAAATCAAACTGCTCAGGTAAACAACAAGGTGTATTCTATTGTGCTCATCCATTTGATTTGTTAACTAATATTATTTTCTATTATATTTGATTTATAGGGCAATGTCTCTTGGGAAGGATCCTGCATGCCCTGGCTGTACAAGGGATGATGCCATCCCAGAATCCGAAATTCAGGATGATATTGCTTCAACTTTCAAGTTTCAAAAAGGTATTCTAAGGACAAATTGCATAGACTGCCTCGATCGTACTAATGTTGCCCAATGTGTGTATGGTTGGGCCGCTCTTTTGCGTCAGCTTCATGCCTTGGGCTTCATAGATGCCCTAAGAGAGGATCCAAATGGCCCTTTGGCCGATGAATTGATAAGGATCTATGAGAGAATGGGTGATTCTCTTTCAATGCAATATGGTGGTTCTCCTGCCCAAAACAAGGTATCCACCTGACATGTACTCTTAAACTATTCATGAAATGTTGACTTCTGTATCATATTATTATTTATAACTAACTAAAAAATGGAAATTGTGTTGAACTTATTTCTTTAGTGGATTCTTTCTTCATGTATTTATTTTGAAATTGACGAGTGTTATATTTGAAATTACAATGCCAGTTTGAATTCTAAGCTTGGGTCTCTCTATCTATGTGAATCTAGGCCCAAATAAGATTGGTCCTCATCTTGCAAATCAGCACATACGTTGAATGTGTACAATTGATTTTATCCAAGCCAATTATTATTTTGGATGATTGCCCGCTCAAAAGACTAGTGGGATATAGGGTCTATTGGTTTGCATAATACGTAGTAATTCATGTTGAAATGAACTCCTTTATAAGGTGGAGATCGTTAAACTTTTCTAGCTATCTATCGAATAGGGAATAGGGTGATGGCTCGATATTCATTTTTATATTTTTTTGTTCAATTCCCATTGGAGGAGATGTCATTTTATGTTCATGTTTTAATATTCGCGTTCAATTTTTCATTTTCTGAGCATTTATTGGAAGACTGGGCATTCAATTATGTGAGACAAACATGAGCTAGATTCTTCGTTGGAGTTCCTCCTTGTAGATGTCTTTATTTAGGACATACACATAGGTGCTAATTTGAATATTTAAATGTTGTCCTTTAAACTGAGTGAACATGATTACGTGAGCATTCCCTTATTTGACTTCGCGCAGTTATTCTTTGAAAGAAGAGGTGATTGGAAAGCCACCATTCTATCCCAGTGAGTCTTCCGGACACTTCAAAGATTTTGTAGCAATGTATACTTTGACGCTCAGAAGCAAAATGCAATTAATTTATAAATGGGCACTTTTCTGTGTCTATGGCAAAGATAGAGACTTTCTATGGCTTAACTTTTATTATCTATCATTTATTATGTTTTTTTTCCATTTCTTCCTAGATAAGCAGATTCCTAGGCCACTTCGAGCCTCAGCAGGGGACACCAACAATTTGGGAGCTAGACTCAGACCAGCATCACAATGTAGGAAGGTCTGCTAAAGACAGAGCAAGGTACTATTTGTGGAAATTATTGGACACTTTTTTTTACCATTTATAGTAAGGAAATGGAATTGGCTGATGTGTTAGTATAACTGATTAAATCAAAATGAGATTTGATATTCCCTATTCTCAGGGCCCAGGTGGCCCACAATAGTGCGCACAGTGAGGGGAGTAGTCGAGGATCACATGGTAAATATATATAGTTTACTCAAGGTCAACAAATACTCATGAAAAGAAGTTTATATTAAATGAAAACATACTAATGACATACACCTTTTTGAGTGAGATATGCTCAATCTGATTCCGTGCTTAGCTTAAAGCTGCCTAGGGCTTGGCACAAGAGACAATCTTCCATGCTTGAGCTTGAGCCTAAGCCTGGTTTAGCTAAGTCAGTTGGCTTTTGAGACCATGCCCTACTTGGGGTTACAAAATAATTATGGCAAAAGGTAGGGATATATAGTGCATGTCATGGTGAATATAGCAAACTATTGTGATTCAAATAAAGTCATCTTTCTATGGTAGTTGCATATTTTCTCAAAAAACACTGATCAAGTCCATCTGATTGGACTACAATTGTGATTCAAAGCGTTTTGTTTTGCTCACTTCAATTGGCTATATCTGTGTTCAATGGATGGAAAAGAATGTTCTATTGTTATATAAATTTAAATCTGTGAATGATTGGCTTCGTCTGGAGACTATAACTCTCTCCTAATGCCCATCAGAAGTAAACCACTAAATCAGTTTGAATTAACCATTTGTTCAATTAGATTATCAATTTGTTCTGAATTTTGTACTTTTATGATTTGGTTTACCTCCCTTTTCATATTGAATAAAAGACATTCTAATTTTTTAGCTTTCTTTGTTGCGCATTGGGCTTTGCTGTTTCATTTGCAGTTTTTGCATGTCTTCCTTTCTAACCATATTTCACGTATTGTTCATAGCTTCACTTGAGAACACATACTATTACTGCCTACTTTTAGATTATGGACATTGAAAGCATTAGCTTTTAAAGTCTTCATTGAATGACAGTTTGTATGGAAAGATGCCCAGTTGGCCATTATTTATATCAAGATCATGTTGGTTTTCTTGCAATGAAGTGTAAGTAAGTTCCAACTGATCTCTATACAAAAAGCATTGTGAATCAAACTACAGAAAACCATTTGTTTGACTAGATCTTTATCTTTTAAGAATCTAGTAATGGTATGAATTACCTTCCTCTATCCACATTTGGATAATGTTTTTTTTTTTTTTTGGGCTTATTTTGGCTTTCTTTGTTGTGCATTAAGCTTCTTTGTTTTATCTGAGGTTTTTTCATGCCTATCGTTTGTGTTCGACATATTGTTCATGATTTTGGTTGAGAGAATGCTTGCTTTTATATTACTGGGTTTGGAAGAATAAGTTTCTAAAGGTTCATTGAATGACTGCTAGTAAGATGTTAGATTTTCTATTATACATACGATGATCGTTTTGGTTTTCTTACTATAAAAGTGTTGTTAAGTTCTAGTTCATCTCTAGACAATATGAAGTGCTAAACCAATATAAAAAATGAAATAATTCATTTGACTAGATTGTTTTAATTTATTTTGATTATGGTTTACCTACATCCATCCATATTGAATGATTCATCTATGTCATGTGGCCATCTAATTTCTTTCTCCATAAAGGAAATATCTTTTTTTGGGTGCAGCATTTTTAAAAGATCCTTATCCGATGGACAAATTCTGCATGGAACTAATACTCCTCCACTGGCTGTGAGTTCTAGAACTAATACACCTCCACTGGGTATGAGTCCTAGACTAGCAAGACTTCGTAGTACTGCATTTGTTGACGGAAGACTTCAAAAGGGAGCTAATAGGTATATATCTGATTCATTGCTCAGATATGAATCTCTTTCCTCAAGATTTTATATTACAGGATTTGAAATGCAAATGACAAAATAAAAATGACAAGAATGCTTGCACCAATTATTAGAAATAAAGATAAAGCATTGTGTTTTCATGTGTGGAGAATGTCCTCATTGCCTTTCTTGCTTCATCATAAATCATGCTTAGCATTTGTTTGTGATTTGACTCTAGGAGCACATTCTCAAGGGCTCTCAATCAACTTTCTAATGAACAAAGACAAGGATTCTTTGGAAGTGATTCTAGCTATCCCGGATTAGGAGATTCAAATTCCTTGACCTGGAATGGCTTACGTCTTCTGGAAATTCAATTGATGAAGAAACACAAGTGGGGTATATTCTGATAACTTATGTCATTGATTATCTTGCTTAATAGTTAATAGTGTGTCAGTTTTCAGATTGCTTTATTTCAACTGTGTGGTGGATGAATTTTGATAGTTTAAATCAATTAAAAGTCTGTCTACATATTGGAATTCAATACCCCACAGCATTCATTGCTCTTCTTTGAAATGAGTGTCACAATACAAATATAATAGCATGTTTTCAAATAAGAATTCTATCATTCTAGCTTCGTGGCGGGGCACTTTCCTCTCTACAGAAACAACCAAAGGTCCTTATCTTTAATTGTAGCGGTGCTGGTTATGGGAGTTAGGTAGGGTCTAATGGCCTCCATACCCTTCTTCCCTGTTTTTTCCCATCCCCGGTATTCATTTCTGGGCCTAGCCATTGTTCATGAGTGTAGCCATGAAGTGATGTAAAACATTCATATAGATGGCCCCTCTTTGGATGTGTTGGTTCCAAGAACATTCCATATAGAGTCAGGAAGATCCTAGCTCCCCAAGCTTTTTCCTGCTATTTGGTTGTAAAAGAATGCATCAATTGCTGAAGAAAGAGGTCAAATATTGGATAGCTACAATTCAATCCTGAAGAGTTTTTGGGCAATAAATTTCCATGATGGTTCTCATTATATCAATAGGTCTTGATTGCCACAGTAGTGGTCCCACTTGTATGATGGATGTGCCAAATTAGGGTCTCACTTGGACGCATATTGATCTATCCAGAGTTGGTAATAATTTTAAACGCATTTTCTAGATCCTGTAAATTTTACTAAAATGCCTCACATTTTTTCCTGCTGCAGGTCGTCCTCATTTTCCAACTCCACAAATCTTAGCCTATCATCAAAAAATAACGTCAACCACTTCAATGGTCAGCCGGTGTGTACTATCTTTCTTTTTTTTTTCTTTTTGAATGGTGGCCGGTAATGTACATATCATAACTACTTAACAAGAACTAGTAACAAAGGAAGCTTATCATTGCAAGTTTTAATTCTCTCTGAGTAATGTTAGTGTTTCTTTGGGACAAAAAAAATGAAGCTTATCGTTGCTAGTTTGCATCATAGTTTGCCTCCATCTCTCTTTCAATGTGTTTGTCCCTTTGGCTGTATTAAAGTAACAGATGGTCTAACCTCAATGCACCGAGCGTCCGAACTAACCATGTGGCAGCTCCCTTGCTCTGGCTGAGCCATGATTGCCCCCAAAAAAAATAAAGAAAGAAAGAAAGAAAAAAATAAGCACTTGATTGAATTACATTTGAGATAAAAAGGAAGTGGTGGTATCCTGATTCAATGGTTCTATGTCAATGGGCTCCACAACTATATAATTTAGATGCTTTTATTTTCTTATAGTATAGGAGCCTTCTCAGGATCAAGTTTGGGATAATGCCTCTATAATATGATAATATTATGTACTCTATTTTCAAATAGGTTTGAAGCAACACAAAATTGGTTCCTTTTGATTTCTTATCAAATTACCTAGGGTTGCAATCTCTAAACTTCACATATTTTGATATAAATTTACAAATGTTTTAAAATCATTGTCGTCATCATCATCTTATACCATCAATCCACTCAAGAGACAAATAGAAAACCGTGTGTGTGTGTGTTGTACATGAGTCAATTTCATCATTGTTAAAATAGTATAAATATGACTTATGTAGTTTCCACACAACCTTATTCTAGGCCATATTCACAGTAGTTTGACATTCTAATGCCTTTCCTCACTGGTGCACTCAATGTTCTAGGAACCCTCCTCACAAGTCTGTTAAAGTACGAACCCTTCAACACGTTAGATTCAGGTTCTTTACTTATGCCCAAACCATTTCAAGCGTTATTCTTTGATTATTTTTTTAAATACAGAATCTGGCTTTAGTTTTCTTTTGGTCCCCCATTCCTCATTCTATCCATATTAGAATTCATATTGCTTCTTCATTGCCCTGAATGCATCTGCTTGAAGTGTCACTCTAGGATCTACCACATGGATCCTGTTTCCCATATCTAACTCAATCGAAATTTGCCAAACTATATTACTAAGTTACTTCAATTTGGACCACTAGCATTTTCTATTCATCCATTCATTTGTAGTTCATTTTACTCAAATGTCATTCTCCAAGTTCTTAGTATCATTGATTTGCCTCTTGTTTGACAATTAAGTAGTCACCCACAAACAATACACAACGAAATTTCATATTGGTTATTTTTTGTTATGTTATCCTTATTTGAGGCCAATGAGTAGAGTCTCAAGGTGGACCCTTGGTGAAATTCCTCCAACTGGGAATTCAATCATTGCACAATTTTCATGCAAGTGTGAGCAGTGCTTGGATTTGCAGAATCATGTTTGTTTACTAGAAAACTTGACTATAAGCTGTTCAGTAGCTTAAATTTTGTGGCATCTCAATTTTCAACTCCATTGAGTCCCAAGAATTGACAAGCTAATTTGTTGCGATGACTACAAATTAAAAATGTGGAGGAGACTGAGATAGAGTAAGATTTGTACATTAGTTTTTTGTTTGTGTTATTCTTTGTATCTTATTTTTATTTATTAATATTTGTTTAAAGTTATCTTTTGCAAATTCTATTATTTGCTAATCTGCAAAAATCTGACACCCCTTACTATTGGATTCTTAATGCACATGGCCAATTCACTGGTATCTCAGTGGTCAGGTACCTCTCTCTCCATAGAGGTAATCCACAATCCATCCTTGGTTGTCATGCTGATGGTTGAAGGAGTTAGGGTGTGCGTATAGGCATGAGTATTTTTAGGGTGTGCGCATAGGCATGAGTATTGTTACCCAAGAAAAAAAATTAATATGCTCATGCAACTTACTCGATAACTATAGCTCTGTTAACCCAGCTTGTCATTTAATTGTACTTCATCTGAATGCATATCTACATTATATTCAAGTCGCTATTGGCTTGTTGTGCCATTATTGTTGGTTCCTTTAACTGTTCTGACTGAGAGGAGCATGAAAAAAAAAAGCACTAATACTTGATTTGACAGGGTTTTCTTCAGGTAGTTGATGAAGTAGTTCATTCATGTTTGCCACTCTACGGGATACTTGGTAGAAACATGAATGATAAAGCATTATTTCTTGATATTCTACTTGGAAGAGGATTTTCTTTACCTGAGAAAAAAAATTAATATGCTCATGCAACTTACTCGATAACTATAGCTCTGTTAACCCAGCTTGTCATTTAATTGTACTTCATCTGAATGCATATCTACATTATATTCAAGTTGCTATTGGCTTCTTGTGCCATTATTGTTGGTTCCTTTAACTGTTCGGACTGAGAGGAGCATGAATAAAAAAGCACTAATACTTGATTTGACAGGGTTTTCTTCAGGTAGTTGATGAAGTAGTTCATTCATGTTTGCCACTCTACTGGATACTTGGTAGAAACATGAATAATAAAGCATTATTTCTTGATAATCTACTTGGAAGAGGATTTTCTACAGACAGAAGATGAAATATGGCATATTAGTCTAACCATCTAATGGCCTCCAAGTTTTTGTAGACTTTTGCGCATTGGATTATAAGGAGAGAACTTATGCCCTGCGTAAACTAGTTGGATTTTCTGCTTTCTATTGGGTTCACTTATATTGTCTAACCATTTGCTGACAAAGGATGCCTGTTGTTGATTAAGGGAAACAACAGTGGCAGATTCTTCCTGGAGTACAATGCACACTTCGCATTTTACGAACTTATAAGTACATGTAAATACATTTATCTGCAATGAAATTGGAATTCTCTTTGATTTTACTTTAGTGTGTTTTGGTTGTGTTGTGAGGCTTTTCTCTCTTCTCCATTTTGAATGCTGCCACATGAAATATTTGGTTGTCCCTTTTGATGCTTCATACTGCTACTTTTGTGTGATTACTTGTTCAGAGATTCAAATTTTCCACCAGCTGATTTGGAAATCGTTTTCTTGTTTATGGGATGAATCTGGCAGCAAGCAAGCAGTGCTGCTGCTATCCCTACGCCCTATGCAAATAAAGTACTCAAGCCTTTAATACTAACACTTCTAATTCTAAAAGCACTCTGTACTTGATAGGCCCAAAGATTTGATCAGGATTTTTTTTTATATTGAGCTTTGAGAAACAATCCTTTGAAACACTTTGATATTGTATGCAAGGTTTCGTTTGATTTTTCAGGCTTGATCAATGTCTTCAGTTGATTTTTTATCTATCTAATCTTAAGCGCTGATCAAAGATTTCCACTTTAAATGTGTCAAACTGCATTCTTCAGACCCCAGCTTTAGCCTTTAGCTCAGCTGCTTACATGGGTGTAGATGCATGAGTTCAAGTCCTACTGCAGAAAATATATTTATCTTGATTATCTTGACATCTCCTTTTTTTTTGAAATATATATATGTTTAACAAAGCAAGAGAAATCTTTGCAATTTTTTTAACGCATTACATCCTTTCAATTCTAAAAACCTTATCTATAGTGTTTCTTTATATTCCCTTCTTTTTTTTCAGTGAAAGACCACTCATGAATGGAATCCTCTCCGATGAAAAAACAGAACAGGACCATCTCATGTACCATTGAACTAATCATGTCATGCATTCATGTCATAGTTCTCAAAAAATCTCAAAACTGAACTACATGAACATGATAAAAAAAAAAAAAACAACATTTGGGGACAATCCTGTAGGCGTCGGCTGCTAGCCTGCTGCACAGCCATTACTTTATATGTGCCGTCAATGACAACCATAGAAGAAAAAAATCCTGCTAGTGCACAGCAAACTACTAATAAATAGATTGGGCCTTGCAATAAATGGGCGCCCATTTACATCTCAACATATCCAGCTGGAATGGAAATGTACTGATGTTGTTTAGCCTTTGAGCGGCCAAATATTTCTGGCCCAATATCTGCACAGCCCTTTGGTCTTGGATTGTCTGCGCCGGCTAGCACGAATCGTGGGTCGAATTCATCTAACAAATCTAGTTATTGCTTCGTAAGATACAAGGAGGTTTATAAATTGTAGATGACTACTACTCAAATCTAGTTAATTGGAGAGGAGCCCCAGAAATCAATAAGTAGGAACCGCCTTAGAACTAAATATATTTTAATAGAGTGGACCCCAACGTCACATCAATCACATGGAAAGCACATGATTTCACATCAACACATCCTTATTGGGTTTTAATCATGTGCTTTTACCATGATATCCAGGTTAAGCCGATTCTGACAACTTAAAATTTGGCCCAACACTTTTTATATGAGGTTAGTGCATGGAGTAGTTGGTATTTGAGAGATAAACCCACTTAAGGATTTATAAGAGCCAAGTCAAATATTTGATGGACCCTCCATTCAAGGGATCCATTTCAATTTTATGTTGAGAAAGAATCATTTTGACTCTGTACGTATACCCATAGTTTTAGAACTCACGCCAAAACCAAGTTCTATTGTATCATGCATAAAGGTTTCTGCCATGCCCATTTCAATTTTCTTTAGAATACGCAGCTTACATTTGTCAAACAAATCATGAAGGAAAGCATTGCTGCTTCTCACGAAGTCTAAAATTTTGACACTTGGCAATTGTAAATCTGAGAGTTTTTGGGCGAATAAAATCTTCATTTTTAAGGATGTATAACCTTCTTCTGTAAGATTTGAAAATCCTCAATTTTATAGTGATGTACAGCTAAAACAATCTTTCTTAGTTAGACGCGTCATATTTAGGGTGGACCCAAGACTATACCCACGTGATTCGAGAAGAACCTTATATAACACCAAAAAAATTTTAATTTTATTCTTTAACTTCTCCACTTGACTATCTCCCGCACCGTCCAAACGAAAATACTCAGTAGTGAGTCCGCCATTGATCATATGAATGCAAAATCCTCAATGAGAAGTGGTTCAATTGGAGGAAGCGATTCCTCTTGTGATTCCTTACCTGTTCCAAAAGTGTTGATATTGTATTGAAACTTTATTCTCACTATTTTCCTGCTTTTTTAAATGTGTTAACATTCCAAAAGGGATGAATGTGAAGGTGCAGAAGATGGGGTGTTTTGGCACTGATGAAGTTGCCATCAAGATGAGATTATACTAGTCGTCGCCACTTCTACAATCATTTTTCTTTACTTGGAGATGAAGGAGGAAGAGGATCTAGGCTTCTTGTTGTAGAACCCAACAAGGGAGCATCGAATCTGATGGTGGGGATAAAAATAGCAGCATTAGGTCCAATGCTTCCCCACAGAGCTAAAAAAAATACATCGGAGTGGTCAAATATAACTAGTCTGATGCACCTACTACTTTTTTTTTTTTTTTTTGCTAAGAGGTGACCTATCATGATTTTTTTGGTAAAATCTTCTAAAAAACATATATTGGGTTTTCATATAAGCATATCTAATGGTGGGCCTCCCTATTGTGTTGGATTTAAGTTTATTTTATATAAAATAATATGTATTTCTTTTATTTAGTTAAGTTTTTTTTTTCTAGGTTCCACCGTTTGATTGATAATATGCATTAATCATTTACTCGTATGCTCAATCTTAGGTTGGAGTTAAATCCTTTCAGGGTAATATTTGGGGGAAATGCCATCAATTTGGGAGGGAGTTCATTTTGTGCAGCTTTGATTTTATTAGATAAACTCCAATCAGGGAGATTCACTCTCTTTTTTTTTGTGGAATGTGAGATATTTTTGCTTAAAGGCCATTTTTTCCTTGCATACCTCTACATCATTTAGAGGATACCTTGAACTTGCGTATATGCTATGCTCATGAAAAAAGGACACAAGATAAAAGGTAGCTCTTTCCTATCCTTAGAAAATAAGTCGTCATCATCATCAAAGCCTTATCCCAACCATGTTAGGATCGGCTACTATCCTTAAAAAATAAGTACAAAATTAAAAATGCAATATCGAATTCGTAAATTTCTCCTTTCTCATAAAGAAAGAGAATTAGGGAGAGGCAAAATCTAAGGAATAAATATTGTTTGAACAATTTTGAGATTTCTTCTTTATTATATATATATATATTATAACAATACTCCTTTTGTCAGAGAGCGCAGGAGAACAACATGTGGTACTCCCTTTGCATGACAAGTGGCTTCTCTTTTTTCTTTTTTAATTTAGTTTTCAATTAGAGATGACTCCGTCAATTAAGCCCTCACTCAGCTTATCCCTAAAGTATAGGGATCTGTATAGTAGCCATCAAACTATCCTCTCTCAAACATGCCTTCCTTACCTATAACTTTAAATTTTGGAAGTCCTAAGCAGATGATGAATATAGAGTCCGGATCCTTTGGTGATGCATATGAGACATAATAATGCTTATTAATGATGGGTCAAATCATCCTGGCAATGTTTTCCAATCACTAAAAAACTTAAGACTATAAGATTTTGTTGCTTTGGATTGGTTGATATTGGATAATGACAAGAAGGTGAGGCTGTGTAGGGCCAGCTGGCCAACTTATATTAGAATAAAAGGAATAAAAATAAGAGCAGTTAATTTTAAATGTGTAGGGCCCAATATGGGGTATGTAAATTAAGGGAAATAATATTTAATCATGATCTTAAAGCGAGGCCAACTTGAGTAAGGCTAGGATTTTAAATGTTCAAGGCCCACTATAGATAAGATTTTAAATGTCCAAGACACTGTAAAATTTAAGTTGCTAAGATTGTATATTTGTAAAGGCCACCAAAGAGTGTTTAAGGAAAAGGGAATCCATGTATTTGAGATAAGATTACGCGGCGAATTATTAGGAAACAAAGTGTTTCAAACCTTCTGGGATTATTAATAAGAACATGAAAGAGGAAACATGTGAAAGGTGGTTTAGTATGAGATATTATATCTATCTGTGGATTTATTCTTAGAGAAGATACTAATTAAAGATATCTATCTTTCTAATTCTGAAAGATGAAAGCCTTGTAGGGATTAGAAAGGAAGTTCATGTAGGGATTAGAGAGGAAGTTCATGTAGGATTCTTTCTTTAGCATATTATTATATAAACAGTTAAAAGTGTCCACTGTAAAGTTTATGCTGTGTGATTCAATAGTTTGCGTAATCTAAAGAAAACAGAGTTTTATCTTCCTAAAGTTGGACCCAAAAGGTATATCCTATTGTAAACAAAAGGAGTTAGCTGTTGTATGTTGAATCTCTTAACGTCCTCTTTTCCTCTTGCATCATATCATAGCCATAAGAAGAACACTTCTTCCCTTTGGAAAGGCACTTTTTTTTCTATTTATCATTTGCTAAT
Source organism: Sextonia rubra (assembly GCA_037013555.1). Lineage (NCBI taxonomy): Eukaryota > Viridiplantae > Streptophyta > Magnoliopsida > Laurales > Lauraceae > Sextonia > Sextonia rubra. The sequence goes on along the minus strand of JASUAD010000024.1, from coordinate 4,497,575 downwards.
CCGTGGGAAAGATGTTATTTCCTCCATGTAATGCATGCTTTTTCTTAGTGATGATAGAAACATAGATGTCTTGCTAAAACCTATGATCATCAATATTAGTACCTAGCCAGGCAATATCGGCTGCCTTTCTCACGTTGATCAAGCTCTTCATGTTCAGGTGCTCTTTTATGAATCTTACATACTTGAGGCCTTTGTACACAACATGATGCAATCATTTTTTTGCACTTTTTTCAACATAAGGAAATGCAATAGCAATGAAAATTTAATAATTGTATGCTCCTAATCATTGCATTATCATTATTAAAAAAAATCTATAATTATGACATATCTATCTATGTTGGGAACTTTTTAATTTGTTTTTGAAAATATTTATATATTGGAGTTTTACATGGCCCATTTTGGGAACGGGCCTTAAAGCGCTAAGCTTAACTAATTTTAATGTGGTGGACCACACATGTGATGACCATCTTCCATGAGTATCCACTTCAAGTAATAGTTTTATTCCTTTGAGCAATGGCTAATGAACATCAACATTTAAAATTGAACGAATAAGATTGTCATTAACTAAACATTACTAATTCAATTCAGTGGATCAAACCCAAATTCAAATATTATAGGGTATCATTTTTCCCTTTATTTAACTATTAATCTAGTTATATATATACTGGCATAGTTTTCTCATTGTTCTTTTGAGCTGGCAATGCCCGCAGAAGAGCTCAAATGTAAAGGATGAAAGGTTTGCCTGGAATTGGAGCTGAAAGGATTGCTGGGTTTGTAAGACACCATTTAATATCTTGAAAGGCTTCTTCACAAGCTTTATATCACGCAAATTCAATTCCTTTCTTCATGAGTCTAGATAATACTCTACATTTTCCAGATATGTTTAAGATGAACCGACGAATGTAGGCACGTCTGCCCTGTAATCCGTTGAGTTCTTTAAGCGTATTTGGACAAGGCATCTCCAATATAGCTTTGACTTTAACTGATCTCTTTGAGGGTCAGTTCTACATCAGTTGCAATTTCAACCAATTGGGCCAAAGACTTAGTTTTGTAACTAAGTATGATAGCCTTGATTTCTGATCGCAAATTAATTTTGCACATTTTGATCGTTGCCCTTTGAGATGGTTGTTTCAAGCATTTGTAGGATAATGCTTTCCATCTATTGATAAAGGCATGTGCAATTTCATTATTTCCCTACCTTGTATTGCTGAGCATAGCAAAGGCGGCTGTCTGATCTTTTTCCTGTAAATGGAGTAAGAACTTTTCTTTTGTGATTGGCCATGTCATGAAGGAAAGTTCTGGCAATTGTTTGTACCATTCGCAGGCAACTCCTTTAAATGTGCCGACGAATAGCCTTATTTTTAGTGCATCTAAATTTGGCAGGCTTCCAAGGAGTGATTTGAAATGCACAATATGTTGATATGCTGACCCCTTCCTAAGGTATGGTTGAAAAGTCGGAAGTTGATAAGTAGCATAATTTTTCTCATGTTCCTTAAGTTGTCTGAACCCGTAGGCCACCACTTTTTCGTCTTGCGTAAGTACACAACCCAATCCAACTCCTGAAGCATCTGTGTAGATCACAAATTTGCCTTCTCTTATAGGAAGTGTTAGCACTAGAGCTATAGTCAATTTACTCTTCAACTCCTGAAAACTAGCCTCGCATTCTTTAGTCCATACAAAAAGTACATCTTTTTGTGTCAACTTAGTCAGTGGTGCTGCAATCATAGAAAATCCCTTCACGACCTCCTGCAATAACCAGCCAAACCTAAGAAACTACGGACTTCAGATACTGACGTCGGACTTTGCACTTAACCACTGCTTTTATCTTTGTTGGATCCACTACTAAGCCTTCCTTATTGATAATATGGCCCAAGAAAGCCGCTTGCTCCAGCCAAAATTCATACTTGCTCAGTTTGGCATAGAGTTGATGATTCTTTAATGTTTGCAGTGATGTCCTCAAATGCGATTCATTCTCCTCTCGAGACTTGGAAAAAAACAACACATCATCTATAAACACAACCGTAAACTGCTCGAGAAATGGAGCGAAGATCTTGTTCATCAATGCCACGTAGACTCCTGGAGCATTCGTCAATCTAAAAGGCATCATTGGAAACTCATTGGCAATATCTGATCCTGAATACTGTCTTCTGAATGTCCTGCTCTCTAACCCTGAGTTGATGATAGCTTGATTCTTCGAAAAGAATTTAGCTCCGTGAAGCTGATCAAACAACCCATCGATCCTTGGGAGTGGATATTTATTATTGATTGTGACCTGATTTAGTTGCCTGTAATCAATGCACATTCTCATAGAACCGTCTTTCTTCTTCACAAGGAGTACTGGTGCACCCCAAGGTGACACACTAGGCCTTATAAAGCCTTTATTTAACAAGTCTTACAACTGAATTTTCAATTCCCTCAATTCTGCTAGTGCCATTCTGTATGGAGCCTTCGTGTGAAGTCAACCTCTCTGATCGGTGGTAAGCCTAGAATCTTCTCTGGAAAAACATCCGGGAACTCACGAACTACCGGTATCTTAGATACATCCTCCAACTCTTTGACTGTTTATCCTCCGTGATAAATGCCAAGTATCCTTCACAACCACTCCTCAATAAATTATCTGCCCTCAAGGCTGATGTTCTACTCATATGTATTTGCTTGCGCTGCCCAACAAACTCAACACTATTTGAATTAACCTATAACTTCACTGTCTTGTAATAACAATTCATTACCGCTCTGTAGGTAGATAACCAATCCATGCCTAATATGACGTCATAGTCATTCATCATGAGGATAATAAGGCATTTGGTAGTCAAGATGGGTCTGGATCGGTCGAGGTAAAAAGATAAGGTTAATGAAATTAGGAGAGCTACCCAATGAGCCCAAACCTCACATTTCAAAAAAGCTACGAATAAGGCCTCTACAATTCCTAAAATTGCTAACCACCCCATACTAATCTTAGACTCAAAATGCAATGAAACTACGCACACACGATCCTAACGCTAAACTGGACACACTTAGACTCTAAGGGATTATTTAGCTATAATACAGCTTAGTCTATAATCATAATATAATTAAAGTGCGGAATGATAGCAGTCATTCCTAAATGGTTCCAAGAAGAAGGGCTGACAGTTAGGAATATAAGGGATAAGTTGATGATAGCAGTTACAAAGAACACAGATGAAAACAAAGCTGATGTTGTTAGATGAATCACACTTTACAGGTGTGTTGCCTTATTTTTTTCAAAGACATCACGTACACTTACGTGGGTGTTTGTGAAATTTGTCGAAGATCTTGCCTAGATAGAGAAGTATAATTGGTCAAAAGCTATAAGTGACTATATAATGCAAATGATAGTCAAGAAGTTTACAGATCCAGCTACTGTTACAGGATGCTCTATAGCACTACCGGTGAGCACATGCTTTTATCTGCTAAAATCTTATCCGTTGTTATATTAAACAGATAAATTATTGTAACATTCTATGATAACATTCTATTTTAACATTCAATCTTCTTTCATCTGTTTGATGTTTGGAATATATCTGTCTCATTTCTAATGATTTATCAATTATATATTTCATATGTTTCAAGTTTCATCTGTCTCAATCTTGTATTTTTCTTTTCTTTCAATTTCATCTGTTTCAACCTCTGTATTTCAGTTCTTTCAATCTCATCTGTTTTCAACCGTCTCTCTTTCAAATTTATCTGTTTTAATCTCATCTGTTTCATTTTTTTCAATCTCATATGTTTTCAAATTAATCTATGTTAATCTTATCTGTTTTAAATCTCATCTATTTCATTTCTATCAATCTCATTTGTTTCAATCGTCTCTCTTTCAATTTCATTTGTTTCATTCGTTTCAACCTCATCCATTTTCAAATTAATCAATGTCAATCTCATCTGTTTCAATCTCGTGTCTTTCAGTTCTTTCAATTTCATCTGTTTTCAATTGTATCTATTTCAAATTCATCTATTTAAATCTCTCTCATTTCTTTCAATCTCACCTGTTTTCAAATTAATATGTGTCAATCTCATCTGTTTCAATCTTATGTCTTTCAGTTCTTTCAATTTTAGCTGTTTTCAATCATCTTTTTTTCAAATTCATCTGTTTCAATCACATCTATTTCATTTCTTTCAATCTCATCTGTTTCAATCTCAGCTCTTTTAATTTCATATGTTTAATTGCATCAGATTCAAACAACTTATCTATTTGTATACAACAGATTAAAATTAACTCTATACTAACTAATTTCTTTAAATTTATTTATTTATTATTTAGGTTAATGATGAACAACTTGAAAAAACCTTGTCAGAAGAACAGTGCATCAAATTTGTAGCAACTATTCCTTTCTTAAAAATTCAAGATTTCATTTGCATGCTATTTCAAAAATACGAGATTTCATCTGTGTATATTTGTTTGTTACATTCTCGATTTCATCTGTTTTCTCCTTTAACAAATCCGGATTCCATCTATTTGGTGGATTTACCAAGTCTAGATTTCATCTATTTATATTTTTTTCTTGAATCCAGATTTCATCTGTTTTTATATATGCTCGAGTTCTAGATTTCATCTATTTCCTTCATTAATGATTCCATATTTCATCTTTTTGATGTGTTACAAAGTTGAGATTTCATCTATTTATATTTGCTTCTCGAATTCCAGATTTCATCTGTATGATGTGTACCATTCAAGTTTTCGTCTCTTTCCTTTATTAACAATTCCAAATTTCATCTGTATACTGTGTTACAAAGTCGAGATTTTATCTATTTATATTTATTTCTAAAATTCCGTATTTCTTTTGTTTTCTCTCTTAACAAATCCTGATTTCATCTGTAGTGTGTTTAAGCAATTCGAGATTTTATCTGTTTACATATGTTTGATGAGTTCCAGATCTAAGTTGTTCATCGTCTTAACTATTCGAGATTTCATTTGTTTATTGTTTACAAAATCAAGATTTCACCCATTTATATTTGTTTCCCGACTTCCATGCTTCATCTCTTTTCTGTTCTGACCTAATATATTCCAACTTGTTTCTGTTCAAGCAACGGTTCTCGTTCCACTCTAATAATCAAGATTTTCCTAGACGGCCTTCTTGATTTACTTAATTGTTGTTTAGTACATATAATTCCAGACTGATTTCCAATTCACTCCGTGACAGGAATTGGTCAAATATTTTTCATTTCATAGGGTTTGGTGGAGTAATCAAAACAAAGCATAATCCTATTCTGTAACATATCAATGCCCAAAATAGGATGATTTGTTAATTCTATTGTAACGTCATCTTATTGCCTTAAATACTGATAAAACCACAGAATTGATATTCCAAACAAAAACAATTCTTTTACAAAATTTGGCCGGCCAGGTTGTTTCCTATCTCAAGAAGTTGTTATTGTAAACTTTTTAGAATCACACTCAAACAGATGACATTAATTCAACTTGTCCAAAGCTACCAACACATGCTGTTTATCACAGAACATTTTGCATTTAGAACAACCTTCAGGGTTTTCCAAAAATATGTGTGAAATACATCATTGGCAACTTAATCTGGATAGCTGTCTCAAGCATAAAAAGCTAGGACAATCACCAATACACACATTGCAATTATGAGAGCAACAAGAACAATGAGTAGGCATAATAGTTTCTCAAGCCTAATGTAAGCTGGCTTAATTTTTTCTACTGAAGTAGGAACCCTTGAATGATGATGCTCAATTAGCTTTCTTTCATTTGCATAAAAATGATCTAGGCCGGTGACAATGTCTTCTGCGGAGTTGAACCTCTTGAACTTTGCATTTGAGAATCTAGTGACTTGTGCCCTGCATTCATCTCAATTATAATAAATACCCGGATGATGACCCCTGTACACCATATAGTAGTGATAACGTAGCATTTTTTGCATTTTGTATCCACTTGAAACAAGAATTATACGTAAGCAACTCCTTGAAGATACAAATGGAATATTTAAGTAAAATATGCTCCATGAGTGATGTTGCATGCTATGATTGTATCCTATAAAACAAATGAAAAGTGACTCACCCCTTGGTATATATGATTCAAATGCCTGTAGAATATTGAGCAAGAAAGGACTATAACATGTTATATTAGCACGCAACATAAGCACAGCAGAATATTAGACATAATTACACATACAAGCATTCATACTAACAGCACATCAGAAATAACATAAATCGTATTTCACAGCCTACATAGACTGTGATAGCGATGCAGAAAAAGTTTAGATTGTTATGGGCCATATGCATAGATGGGCCCATACAGCACACATAATTTTAATTTGAAAAAGGTCTGAAAATGAAGACAACAACTTGAACACCACAACTAAGCACAACATAAGCAGCTAGAGGCAATCGGCCTTAAATCTTTAGAAGTTGCCTGAAAATCCATTGATGCTACCTTAATTCATTACTCTTAAGCTCCATTTATGCTTCTTACGCACAACAACTTGGTGGGAACATGATTTTCATGTAAAGCAATGCCACAAGGGCTTGTTCACTTAAGGTGGGTGGTTTCATCATAAATACAAGTTTATTAAAACAAAGATGAAAACTTTAAAACTCATAACTTAATAAACAACATTATCCACATTGAACTAAAGTTGGGCCCAACATATAGCATGAATGTAGTAAAACTCCCCAAAAATTATAGCTCTTCCAATTTAAGTTTATTTAAACATATGGTTTATTGTTAGCCATGGCAAAGTGTTGGGTGTCTGTTAGGAGCTTAATGGCATTCAGCCCAAGAGCTTTGGCAGCCGAGTAACCATGAAGGTGTTCCACACTTCGATTCCTGCATAATTGAATAGCTCAAGAGGAGAAAGATTGAAACTTTCAGGGCTAAGATCTAGTTCTTTAATAATATGTAGCTTTCAAGTACACAACTTCGAAATCCTAATCCGATATGTGGCTAAAAGGTTTAAGTTTCTATTGTTTGTGTTAGGTAAACTCCTAATATCAACTAGTGGTCTATCTTAATCCATAGAAGCACCACCTGTCTATTATTTTGGCTAGCTCTAAATTACCAATAAACCCAATAAATAATGGATCGAAGAAGAATTTTCTAAAAGAAACAATGAGCTGATGTGAAAAGAACAATAAACTTGGTTGCCACTGCCACATTTTTTATAACCCTTATGATTGACTTTCCATCTTTAATGGCAATAAATAACAGAAAGAAGACAAACCCATTTTAAATGCCACCACGACACTAGTGCCACCAGCGCCAAGCCACAGCCTTCTCTATTACAGTGCCACTGCCAACCTCCATGACAATGTGAAGTAACCTCTAGCAGGGTAATGCTAGAATGGTGGTGCTTGTAAAACTTCTCTCTCTCAATGGGTTTCATTTTCTCTCTTATAACTCCTCCCCCCCCCCCCCCCCCCCAACCCTCTTAATATCCTTATCAGGAGGGATAGAATTGTCATTTCATTTTTTTCGTCCACGAAGTTATGTATCTGTGATCTAGAAAACACAAGGGGGTATACATTTTTAAACATTAAGGAGGTAATGTGTTTCTGGACTAAACCACATGGTAAAGACTGATAATCCATTTCAATAATGATTAGTGAAGTTATCGCACATGTGATTTAGAGGATGCCTAGAAAGAAAAATGGACCACTTTTTTTCTGCAAATTATCCACTAACGGGGAGTTGATTTTGTTCTTGGAAAGTCGCTCTTTATTTTTGAAAAGCCACTTTTGGTTGGTGTTGGCTGGATATTGCTAGAGTAGATGGGGACTTGAAAAGGCGAGGGGCTTGGAGATGAGAGAAGCTAGTCATTTTTACAAGCTGCTGACTTGATGGGCTCGTTCACATAAAAAATGATCTTAAAGGGCTGGTTCTAACACTCAATTTGGTTAGGGTGGCATCCTAACTTAGCCGATTGGGAGTGTGGAGCTTGTGTAGTTATGTTTTCTCATGTGAATCTTGTATGTCAAACTATTGGGGGTCTAATTTCCTTACTAACTAAATAAATTCTTGTTCCACTCTATTTAATAATGGGTGGGAATCACTGAGGTATTTGTATGAATGGGTATAAGCCATGAAATAGTAGAAACACTAAAAATGAACAGCTATAACACAATTTACGACAATGCAATACCATATAGTTCATGCAAGATTAGGCGCCAATATCATGAAGGGTGGTCCACTCCTAGTGGCCCTTTCCTTAAGGGACAACTAGCTTTTGTTGTTTTGTGTTGGAAAGGGGAGGGGCGGGTCCTGGCTTATCCTACTTGAGATTGGACGTAATGAGTTTTGCATTTTACCGGAACGCATGTAGGGGATAACGGTCTGTTGATGGAGGGGACACAAATGGATTCGAAACTCGGTACAAGTACCGAAAGAGGTGTCATAATGGGTCAGAAAGAAATTGAAGCAGCCTAGATTGAAATTTGGTGCCTCACAAGAAACATGACAATCATCATCATCATCATCATCATCATTATCAAAGCCTTATCCTAACCATGTAGGGGTCAGCTACATGAATTTTTTTTCTCCATTCCATTCTATTTTGGGCCAAATTCTTAGATAAGTTAAACTTGTTCAAATCTGATTCAATGACCTCCATCAATGTTTTCTTTGGCCTACCTCTACCTTTTGATGGGCCATTTGTCACAACCTGAGCCCAGGAGTTCGGGGGTTAGCAAAAGCCAAACCGATGACACATGTACTCCCGTGCCTATACACGTAGACCTGGTCTAAATGCACACGCACAAGGGAAGGTTCACATGCACCAAACATGTACGCGGAAGCTGTAGATATCAAAACATCACACTAAACATGTACCGAAAATAGAGCTGACACATATCGATAAAGGTTTACAAAATGAATCAAAATAAACATGTACAAATCATGATAGGATTCAATCATGACAAATCTCAAAATGATGAAGACTCATATGCGATGATGTCCATGACGCTCTCCGAGGGAGTGACTACATCCACTTCTCTAGTCCTGAAGGGACCTCGGGGGCCTCACTTGGAGTCTGGTCGACCGACGAGGGGTCGGTCTAGGTATCTGAGCCTACAACACCAAAGACAACTCGTGAATACAACGATTTAGCAAGGTATAAGCCATAACAAGTTAACACATGTTGTATCTAAGAGAATAAGGAACATCATGTAAATCATAACCGGTCACATTCGTATACTAAGCTGTCGTGCAAGAAAGAAACATACTATGTGAATCAATGTATACATGCTGTGTACATAACTAGTTGGCGACTACATTACCATATGTTCCCAAAAGAGGGATCTTATATCCGTGCAGAGAACACCATTGACTGGGCCAAAGTACGAATGGGTCTCGGGTTCTTGGGGTCCGGATCCCCCAAGACGTTTCCTTACTGCAACAAGGCCATGAAACTACACCAAATTCACCCCGTCGGGATCCTAAAGCTGAGGCTAAGTAGTGCATGACCATATGGACCCAATTATGAAAACCCTGAGTAGATCGTGACAAGCATATCATGCGTGCATATGTGAGAACATATCTTATATGTGTAACATACATGCATACTCAAGGTATAGAAAACATAGTAACATAGTCAACAATGTGAAAGTCGCTGAAACAAGTAATCATGCTAAAGAGGGGAGATCAATGATTGTCCTACGACATATCATGCAAGCAAATCTTAACATATCGAATCACGTTCATTTACTAGCTAATTCTAATCTAATGATCCAATGTTTCTAACCGTGCATGTTGATGTAGTTTTAAGTTATTCGCTGCGCCGTTGTCTAGTGTTACATGGTAGCATCTGGTGCACCGAAGTCTCTTAAACCAATACCCATGGGGAGGTGCTTAACAACTGGCTAATTAACATGAATGATTCGCAGCCCTCGAGATCATTCACGTATGTTTACATAATCCGTTGGGCAAGTCCATGTTGCCTACCTTCTATAGCAAAGGTCCTACAAGTCTGAGGTAACTTTCTCAAGGGTTATGTCTTCTGGCTCAGCCGTGGGTGACCTTACGGCTTAGCCGAAGACACTTTACGGCTTAGTCATAGAAGGCTTCACGGCTTGGCCGTGGTTGGGCCGTAGAAGAGTTGCGGATTTGTATTCTCTCAGTTATTTTTAGGTGTCACCCTGTATTGATCTATGGATGGGTTCACGGTTTAATCACGGCTTAGTCGTAGTAAACTTTACGGCTTAGCCGTAGCACATTTTACAGCTTAACCGTGCATGCGCTGGGTTGATTTTGGAATCAACTACAGAAAAGTTGTATCGACAAGATATAAGCAAAATCTCAATAGAGAAAGGGGGAATAAGCTCAAATTGGGCTGTAACCATACTGTACATATAAGATCATGAGAATTATACACAATCATACATCTACCAACATGGGTTCATGCAAATTATGCTTATACTTGCCTCAATTGAGTTCTAACACACCAATTGCTGTCCTTGGCTCAATTCACGTCCATACACACACACCTAAGCCATCATGCATGAGAAAGAAAGAGAGAATTCATGAGCATAGTCATGGGAACGAGAGGAAGGAGATGCGGGAGATGAAAGAGACCGAGAACTCACCTCAACCGTACACCAAGGGATGAAAGAGCACAATTCCCTCTTCTAGGCTTGGTCGGTGGAGGAGAAGAACCAAGAAGGAAGGTGATGGAGTTTCCTCACGTTGGAAGAGAAGAGAGTGAGAAAGAAAGAGTCGATGGAGGCTTATATAAGATAAGTTTCAAGGCAAAATTGCAATGGAGTCCAAGGTATAAACCAATTTACAGTTCAAGTCAAATCCAAGTCCAACCGAACCATACGACATCTATTGCAAATGACGTAGTTACGAAAGTTAACGAGCTCAATGAAAGACACATGTTGACACCAAGATGATGCAAAAATGACCACGTCTTATAAAAGCTAAAATTACGAAAAATGGCTTAGTCTACCAACCTATGTCAAATTCAACCTAACTACCTATCCATGACCCGCAACAAAAGCAAAACAAAATTAACAACTAAAACAACATTAATCAGTCGCTAAACGAAGTCAAGCTGGGTCGGAGTGTTACATCCTCCCCTACTTGGGAATTATTCCGTCTTCGGAATGAGCACTCATACCTGCGTAAACAGATCGGGATACTGTCGCGCCATCTGCTATTCTAACTCCCATGACTATAAAACTCCCATAGCACCTTGACCCATCAAATTGTCCTAGTGCGCAGAATCTGCTCTCTGGTTCCCACGATACGAAGCGGTCGCTCAACATGTGGGGCATTCGGCTAGATCTGAACGTCATCGTAACAAATGACATGGGAAGGATCATGAACATATTTCCGAAGCATCGAAACATGGAAGACATCATGCACTCTTGAAAACTCCTCGGGAAGAGCTAATCGGTATGCCAGATCACCAATTCTGCTCTTGATCTCGAATGGTTCGACATATTATGGAGCTAACTTGCCTTTCTGGCCGAAACGGATTGTGCCTTTCATGGGTGAGACCTTGAGAAAATCCCACTCACCAACTTAAAACTCTAATGGTCTTCTGCAAGTATCTGCATAACTCTTCTATATGGACCGAGCAACTTTTAAATTCTCAATTGCTTTTTGTACTTTCTCTGTAGTTTCGGGGATGATCGTCGGTCCATGAAAACTCTGAGTTCCAACTTCTTCCCAACATACCGGGCTTCTACACTTGCGGCCGTATAAAGCTTCATATGGTGCCATTCCAATACTCTCGTGGAAGCTGTTATTGTAGGCAAATTCGCACAACGAGAGCTGGCTATCCCATTCCTTCTCATAGCTCAACACACTGGCTCGTAACATGTCCTCCAAGGTTTGAATCGTCTACTTTGACTGTCCATCCGTTTGTGGGTGATATGCCGTGCTGAAGTTCAATTTGATACCCATAGCCTTTTGGAATGCTCTCCAGAGCAACGAAACAAAGTGACTGTCACGATCGGATACAATTGTTACGGGCATACCATGGAGCCTGACGATCTCATTCACAAACTTGCTCGCCATATCTGAAAACGTCATACCCTTCCGAAAGGGAATGAAATGAGCTGATTTCGTCAATCGATTTACAATTACCCAAATGGCGTTGTTCTTCTTGCTAGTCGGAGGTAATCCTGAAACGAAGTCCATGGTGATGTATTCCCAGTTCCACTGCGGTATGTGTAAAGGATGCAACGAGCCTAGAGGTCTCTGACAATCTGCTTTCACTTTCTGGCATGTCAATTATCGAGTAACAAACCCTGCTACTTCCTCTCTTCATATTGTTCTACCAGAAGTGATCCTTGAGATTTCGGTTCATTTTCGTGCTTCCTGGATGCATCGCATAGCGAGCATTGTGTGCTTCATTCATCAATTTCTTTTTGAAATCATCAACCGCTGGCACACACAACCTACTCCGAAAATAGAGTACACCATCCTCCAGTCAGAAATCAGGTCTGTCTCCAATGTGATCACGAATGCGCTTCAAAGTGAGATCTTCAAATTGCCTGTCTTTCATTTGCTAAATCATCTCAGGCTGAAAAACTAGCGTACTAGCCAAAGTCACATACTCATCCACAAGTCGCACCTCAACAGGTAGATCATTGTAACACTCCGACCCAGCTTGACCTTGTTTAGTGGCTAGTTAATCTTGTTTTCGTTGCTAATTGTGTTTTGTTTGTGTTTTGTTTTCGTTACGGGTCATGGATAGGTAGTTGGGTTGAGTTTGACCTGGATTAAAGACCAAGCCCTTTTTCGTAATTTTAGCTTTTCTTAGACATGGTCATTTTTGCATCATCTTGATGTCAACACGTGTCTTTCGTTGAGCTCGTTAACTTTCGTAACTACGTCATTTGCAACCGAGGTTGTGTGATTCGATTGGACCTTGATTTGACTCAAACTGAAAATACACCTTTCATTTGGACTCTCTTGCAAATTGGATCACCCATTGACTTGTATATAACTTCACATGATCGACCATTTTGTTCTCTCTCACGTTCTCTCTTTCATTTTCCTGCACTGCACGTGGAGCTCCACTCTCTCTCCCCCTTCTTCACTTGAATTCTTCCTCCATCGATCCAGAGAGGAGGTTGGTTTCTTGCATGTGAAGTAAGTGAGTTCTTTCCATTCCTCTACTCTCTATTCTCTATCTCTTCTCCTTCTTGTTCTTATTGGTGTGTATGTCTTTGGAATTTCTCTCCATCCCTCATGCATGCAGGTGGTTTTGGTTGTGCTAGGTTGAGATTTGGGCTTTAGAACTTCGAGTGTGCATTTGATTTCCAAATTTGAGGCAAGTATAACCATAACATTGAGAACCCATGTTGGTATGCATTGAATTGGGTTGATCTTACATGTATTGATATGGAAATAAGTGTTTACAGCTCACTTGATACTCATTGCTTCAGTTCTTGTGTATTCCCATTGATAAATTGCCCCTATGATGCATTCCCAGCTATTCTGTACATGTTTCAGGAAATGGAATTCGTACAGGTACGGCTAAGCCGTATGCTTCTTACGGCTCACAGTCCAGAGAGGAGAAAAACCCAGTTTTTCTCTACGGCTAGGACACGGCTAAGCCGTGGAATGCCCTACGGCTAAGCCGTAGCTCAGCCGTGGCCCAGCCGTAGAACAATACAGGGTGCAATTTCTGGAATAACTGAGAGTCAGCAACTGACAGACCTTCTACGGTCCAGCCACGGCTAAGCCGTAGACCACACACGGCTAAGCCGTAGCACACACACGGCTAAGCCGTAACCACACATGAAGAATAAGGCTAGGTGTAACGATAAGACCTATATGACCTTCATGATAGAATGTAGAGCACCTAGACTTGCCCAACGGATGTGATACTACGCGTGAATGATCTCGAGGGCTGCGAATCATTCATGTTCGTTATCCGGATGTTAAGCACCTCCCCATGGGTGTTGGTTTAAGGGACTTCGTGCATCGCCCGATTCCAGGCAACACTAGACGACGGTGTATCGAATAACTTAAAACTACATCATCATGCACGGTTAGAAACACCGGATAATTAGATTAGAATTGGTTTGTAACCTAAGATGATTCGATTTCGCATGATTTGTTGCATACCATATTGCATTCGATCATTGATCTCACACTCTAACATGATTCCGTATGTTTCGTTTCGTTACTTTCACATTGTGGTTTATTTACCCTGAGTATACATGTATGATATGTTCACTTCCAGATATGCACGCATGATATATGATCACGATCTACTCAGGTTTTCTTGATTGACTTTGTATGGTCAGGCTCTACTTAGCCTCAGCCTTAGGATCCCGACGGGGTGAATTTGGTATAGTTATAAGGACCTGCTGCAGTATGGATTTTGTCTTGGGGAACCGGACCCCAGGAAACCGAGACCCATTGTACCCTGGCCCGGACAATGGTGTTCTTTGCATGTTATAAGATCCCTCTTTTGGGAGCACATGGTAATGTAGTAGCCACTAGTTATGTACACAGCATGTTATCCTTGATTCACACAGCATCTTTCTTTCTTGCATGATAGCCTAGTATACGAAAATGTTTTCTTTAATCACGTGATGTTCTTATTCTGTTAGATACATCGTGTGTTAACTTGCTATGGTTTATACTTTGCTGAATCTTCGTATTCACAGTTGTTTTTGGTGTTGCAGGCCCAGATCCCCCTGCCGAACCCTCGCCGGTCGGCCAGGCTCCAGATGAGACCCCCGGGGCCCCATCAGGCCTAGAGGAGTGGATGTGATCACTCCACGGGAGCGCGTTCATGGCATGCATCATGTTGGAGTCATGTTTTGGGGATTTTCAGACTTGTATTTGTCATGACATGTCACTATTGTATTTATCCTTTTGTTCTTTTGTAAACGTTCATATGTAATTATGACAGTCCTTTCATTGTATCCTCTTCTTGCATTGTTAGTTTTATGTTTCTGATATTTACAGCTTCCGCATACTTGCTTGGCACGTGTGCTTGTTCCCTTGTGCGTGTGCATTTAGACTCAGTCTACGTGTGCATGCACGGGAGTACGTGTGTCATTAGGTTTGGCTTTTGCTAACCCCCGAACCCTGGGCTCGGGTTGTGACATACGTATTGTATGGTATCAGAGCATTCCTTGCTCATTCCTTGTTCTAGATGATAAGCATGTAGGCATGTAGGATCGTGGTGAGGATACGGTTATTTCTTTGTGCTCTTTCTAGACTTTGGGGTTTGTTGGGCGCTATTGTTTTGTGTTTGTGTCTGACTCTTTTCATTTTACAGGATGGCATCAGGTTCGGGTTCTCAACAGAACGCCGGAAATAACGAGAGCGGATCTGCCCCGTCACCGCAGACACCGAATACCGATGAACGTATTCTTATGCTATTCCAGTCCCTTCAGGCACAATCGCAATCGATGCAGAACTTGCAAGCCCAAGTTACCACTATGTTAGACCGACAAAGCCAAGCCCCAGTTCAGTCGCATGTAGACCAGCAGGTGATCTTACAGCCTCGAGAGAGTGACCCGAATGCCCTCTATGGGAAATTTCGCAAGCGAGGAGCTATTGAGTTCTATGGAACCGAAGAGCCATTGAAGGCAGAACAGTGGTTAGAACAGACAGAGGATGTCTTTGAGACCGTTGTGTGCACGAACCGGCAGAAGGTCGGATTAGCAACTTCTATGTTCAGAGACGTCGCAAAGACTTGGTGGAAGAGCGTGAAAGATTCATACAGAGATATCCCTAGTGCGACGGTGTGGGAGATGTTCAAGCAATAGTTCAGGAGGAAGTTCATCCCGGCTCATGTGTTTCGAGCCAAGGAGGTTGAGTTCCTAGCTCTCCGCCAGCAGCAGATGACAGTAGCAGAGTATGTAAACAAGTTTATGCAGTTGTCGCTTTTTGCTCCGGACATGATCAGTACCGAAGAGAGGAAGGTGAACAGGTTTGTGGAAGGTTTGCATCCCCGGTACATGCACCACGTGACAGCGTTTCAGCGTCCGGCTACGTTCGACGATGCAGTGGACAGGGCCTATTCTGCTGAGGCCATCCACCAAGCTGCTAGAGCCGTTGAGCCCAAGCGACAGCCGCCTTTCAGTGCACGAAGACAAGTACAGAAGAAGACCAAAGGCCAGCAGAGTACTTCTAGCTCCAGTGGAGTGACTTGTGGATATTGCGGCAAGAGCCACACGACCGAAGCTTGTTGGAGGAAGGCCGGTGCTTGTTTTATTTGCGGTTCGAGGGAGCATATGATCGCCAATTGTCCTCGACAGAGAGCCTCCGGTGCAGCTCCATCTGGTCCTACTTCCGGTGCAGTTCCTAGCAGACCCAGTGCACCTACAGCTCCGAGCAAGTCACAGTCAGCTCGTCCAGGCTCGAGACAGCCTCGCCAGACAGCCCGTGCTTACGCTGCTACTCACGAGAGTGCCGAGGATCCACAGGTGGTTGAAGGTACTGTTTTGATTTCGCGCGTCGAGGCTTTAGCTTTGTTCGATTCGGGGTCTACACGGTCTTATGTAGCACCTCGTTTCGCCGAGCGGTTGCATCAGCCGTCTAAGCCGTTGCCATATGTGTTGGTTGTATCCACCCCAGTTGGCAAGCGAGTGGAGTGTAGTATGTACTACCCCCATTGCGACGTGCAGATTGCAGGTCATCAGTTACCTGTTGATTTGATCCTGTTGTCGATGCTGGACTTCGACGTGATCCTTGGTATGGATTGGCTCGCTCGATATCGTGCCTGTGTTAACTGTTACAACAGGACGATCTTCTTCGATTTAGGCAAGGGCTTCCGTTTCGAGGGCAGTCAGCAGAGATGCCCCAGGCGTGTGATTTCGGCGTGTAAGGCAGATCGCTTGATCCGCCGAGGGTGTGAAGGCTTCATTGCCTTTATCTCAGCGAAGAAGGAGACGAAGCAGCTAGGTGAGATCCAGGTGGTCTGTGACTTTCCCGATGTCTTCCCGGACGATGTACCCGGCTTACCCCCGGTTCGGGATGTGGAGTTCGCCATTGAGCTTGTTCCCGGCACGACACCGATCAGCAAGGCTCCATATCGCATGGCCCCAGCAGAGTTGTCTGAGTTGAAGAAGCAACTACAGGAGCTTTTGGATAAGAGTTTCATTCGCCCGAGCGTTTCACCTTGGGGAGCGCCAGTCTTGTTTGTCAAGAAGAAGGATGGTACTTTTCGGATGTGCATAGACTACCGCCAGTTGAACAAAGTGACGATCAAGAACAAGTACCCCCTACCCAGGATTGATGAGCTGTTCGATCAACTTCAGGGCGCAGCATATTTTTCGAAGATTGATTTGAGGTCTGGTTATCACCAGTTGAGGGTCAAAGAAGATGACATTCCCAAGACTGCCTTCAGGACGCGTTATGGCCACTATGAATTCCTCGTGATGCCTTTTGGACTAACCAACGCACCTGCAGCTTTTATGGCATTGATGAATCAGATTTTTGCTCCTTTCTTGGACCAATTCGTAGTTGTGTTTATTGATGATATCTTGATATATTCTAAGTCAGCAGAGGAGCATAGAGAGCATTTGAGAAAAGCCTTGTCGTTGTTGAGAGAACATCGATTGTTTGCTAAGTTGTCGAAGTGTGATTTTTGGCTTGAGCAGGTTGCATTTTTAGGTCATATCATTTCACGAGAGGGATTGGCAGTTGATCCATCTAAAGTAGAGGCAGTGGTGAATTGGCCTAGCCCCAAGACAGTGACAGAGGTTCGCAGTTTCCTTGGTCTAGCAGGTTACTATCGCCGATTTGTCCAGGACTTTGCTAAGATCTCTTCTCCATTGACGAAGTTGACCAGGAAGAATGTACCATTCGATTGGAATGAGGAGTGTGAAGCCAGTTTCCGGACTTTGAAAGAGAAATTGACTACAGTTCCAGTGTTAGCCTTGCCAGATGGTTGTGAAGGATTCGTGGTTTATTCAGATGCTTCTCGAGTTGGTCTGGGCTGTGTGTTGATACAGCATGGGAAGGTTATTGCGTATGGATCGAGACAGTTGCGAGAACATGAGAAGAATTACGCCACCCATGATTTGGAATTGGCAGCCATCGTGTTTGCGTTGAAGCTGTGGAGACATTATCTATATGGTGTGCAGTTTGAGGTTCGTTCTGACCACCACAGTTTACAGTATTTATTCACAGCAGGAGTTGAACATGAAACAGCGGAGATGGCTTGAACTTATTAAGGATTATGATTTTCCAATCAAATATCAGCCAGGCAAGGGGAATGTGGTGGCAGATGCGCTCAGCAGGAAAGCAGAGTCAGTGCAGCTTTTGAGCAGTTTCCTCTTAGAGTTCCATGGTCTCCCTGTTGAAGTTAAACTAGTGGATGAGTGCGTGACTTTGGCTAGTACGCTAGTGTTTCAGCCTGAGATGATTCAGCAGATTAAAGACAGGCAGTTTGAAGATCTAACATTGAAGCGCATTCGAGACCACATTGGAAACAGACCCGATTTCAGACTCGAGGATGGTGTACTCTATTTTCGGAGTAGGTTGTGCGTGCCAGCAGTTGATGAGTTCAAGGAGAAGCTGATGAACGAAGCGCATTACGCTCGCTACGCGATGCACCCAGGCAGCACGAAGATGTTTCGGAATCTCAAGGATCGCTTTTGGTGGAACAACATGAAGAGAGAAGTCGCAGGATTTGTTGCTCGCTGTTTGACATGTCAGAAGGTGAAGGCAGATCATCAGAGACCGCCAGGCTCGTTGCATCCTTTGCATATACCACAGTGGAAGTGGGAACACATCACCATGGACTTCGTTTCCGGATTACCGCCAACGAGCAGGAAGAACAACGCCATTTGGGTGATTGTAGATCGCTTGACGAAGACAGCCCATTTCATTCCTTTTCGGAAGGGTATGACATTTTCAGAGATGGCTAGGAAGTTCGTGGATGAGATCGTCAGACTCCATGGTACCCCCGTGTCGATTGTATCCGATCGTGACAGCCGTTTTGTTTCGTCTTTCTGGAGAGCATTCCAAGAGGCTTTGGGCACGAAGTTGAGTTTCAGCACGGCATACCACCCACAGACAGATGGACAATCAGAGCGGACGATTCAGACTTTGGAGGATATGTTGCGAGCCAGTGTGTTGAGCTACGAGAAAGAATGGGATCTTCATCTATCGTTGTGCGAGTTCGCCTACAACAACAGTTTCCACGAGAGCATTGGGATGGCACCATATGAAGCATTGTACGGGAAGAAGTGTAGAAGTCCGGTTTGTTGGGAAGAAGTTGGAACTCGAAGTTTTCACGGACCGACGATCATTGCCGAGACTACGGAGAAGGTACAGAAAGCCATTGAGAACTTGAAAGTTGCTCGGTCGAGACAGAAGAGTTATGCAGACACCCGCAGACGACCCTTAGAGTTTCAGGTTGGCGAGTGGGTTTTTCTGAAAGTCTCGCCGATGAAGGGTACGATCCGTTTCGGCCAGAAAGGCAAGTTATCTCCACGCTATGTCGGACCGTTCGAGATCAAGAGTAGAATTGGTGATTTAGCCTATCGATTAGAGCTTCCCAAGATGTTTGCAGGAGTGCATAACGTTTTCCACGTTTCAATGCTTCGGAAATATGTCCATGATCCCTCCCATGTCATTCGTTACGATGAGGTTCAGATTCAGCCGAGTGCTGCATACGTTGAGCGACCGCTCCGTATCGTGGGGACCCGAGAGCAGATCCTCCGCACCAGGACAATTCGATGGGTCAAAGTGCTTTGGGAGCATCACGGTCCCGATGAGGCTACGTGGGAGTTAGAAGAGCAGATGGCACGTCAGTATCCCGAGTTGTTTTCCCAGGTATGAGCGAGTTAGTGTTCATTCCGAGGACGGAATGATTCTCAAGTAGGGGAGGATGTAACACTCCGACCCAGCTTGACCTCGTTTAGTGGCTAGTTAATCTTGTTTTCGTTGCTAATTGTGTTTTGTTTGTGTTTTGTTTTCGTTACGGGTCATGGATAGGTAGTTGGGTTGAGTTTGACCTGGATTAAAGACCAAGCCCTTTTTCGTAATTTTAGCTTTTCTTAGACATGGTCATTTTTGCATCATCTTGATGTCAACACGTGTCTTTCGTTGAGCTCGTTAACTTTCGTAACTACGTCATTTGCAACCGAGGTTGTGTGATTCGATTGGACCTTGATTTGACTCAAACTGAAAATACACCTTTCATTTGGACTCTCTTGCAAATTGGATCACCCATTGACTTGTATATAACTTCACATGATCGACCATTTTGTTCTCTCTCACGTTCTCTCTTTCATTTTCCTGCACTGCACGTGGAGCTCCACTCTCTCTCCCCCTTCTTCACTTGAATTCTTCCTCCATCGATCCAGAGAGGAGGTTGGTTTCTTGCATGTGAAGTAAGTGAGTTCTTTCCATTCCTCTACTCTCTATTCTCTATCTCTTCTCCTTCTTGTTCTTATTGGTGTGTATGTCTTTGGAATTTCTCTCCATCCCTCATGCATGCAGGTGGTTTTGGTTGTGCTAGGTTGAGATTTGGGCTTTAGAACTTCGAGTGTGCATTTGATTTCCAAATTTGAGGCAAGTATAACCATAACATTGAGAACCCATGTTGGTATGCATTGAATTGGGTTGATCTTACATGTATTGATATGGAAATAAGTGTTTACAGCTCACTTGATACTCATTGCTTCAGTTCTTGTGTATTCCCATTGATAAATTGCCCCTATGATGCATTCCCAGCTATTCTGTACATGTTTCAGGAAATGGAATTCGTACAGGTACGGCTAAGCCGTATGCTTCTTACGGCTCACAGTCCAGAGAGGAGAAAAACCCAGTTTTTCTCTACGGCTAGGACACGGCTAAGCCGTGGAATGCCCTACGGCTAAGCCGTAGCTCAGCCGTGGCCCAGCCGTAGAACAATACAGGGTGCAATTTCTGGAATAACTGAGAGTCAGCAACTGACAGACCTTCTACGGTCCAGCCACGGCTAAGCCGTAGACCACACACGGCTAAGCCGTAGCACACACACGGCTAAGCCGTAACCACACATGAAGAATAAGGCTAGGTGTAACGATAAGACCTATATAACCTTCATGATAGAATGTAGAGCACCTAGACTTGCCCAACGGATGTGATACTACGCGTGAATGATCTCGAGGGCTGCGAATCATTCATGTTCGTTATCCGGATGTTAAGCACCTCCCCATGGGTGTTGGTTTAAGGGACTTCGTGCATCGCCCGATTCCAGGCAACACTAGACGACGGTGTATCGAATAACTTAAAACTACATCATCATGCACGGTTAGAAACACCGGATAATTAGATTAGAATTGGTTTGTAACCTAAGATGATTCGATTTCGCATGATTTGTTGCATACCATATTGCATTCGATCATTGATCTCACACTCTAACATGATTCCGTATGTTTCGTTTCGTTACTTTCACATTGTGGTTTATTTACCCTGAGTATACATGTATGATATGTTCACTTCCAGATATGCACGCATGATATATGATCACGATCTACTCAGGTTTTCTTGATTGACTTTGTATGGTCAGGCTCTACTTAGCCTCAGCCTTAGGATCCCGACGGGGTGAATTTGGTATAGTTATAAGGACCTGCTGCAGTATGGATTTTGTCTTGGGGAACCGGACCCCAGGAAACCGAGACCCATTGTACCCTGGCCCGGACAATGGTGTTCTTTGCATGTTATAAGATCCCTCTTTTGGGAGCACATGGTAATGTAGTAGCCACTAGTTATGTACACAGCATGTTATCCTTGATTCACACAGCATCTTTCTTTCTTGCATGATAGCCTAGTATACGAAAATGTTTTCTTTAATCACGTGATGTTCTTATTCTGTTAGATACAGCGTGTGTTAACTTGCTATGGTTTATACTTTGCTGAATCTTCGTATTCACAGTTGTTTTTGGTGTTGCAGGCCCAGATCCCCCTGCCGAACCCTCGCCGGTCGGCCAGGCTCCAGATGAGACCCCCGGGGCCCCATCAGGCCTAGAGGAGTGGATGTGATCACTCCACGGGAGCGCGTTCATGGCATGCATCATGTTGGAGTCATGTTTTGGGGATTTTCAGACTTGTATTTGTCATGACATGTCACTATTGTATTTATCCTTTTGTTCTTTTGTAAACGTTCATATGTAATTATGACAGTCCTTTCATTGTATCCTCTTCTTGCATTGTTAGTTTTATGTTTCTGATATTTACAGCTTCCGCATACTTGCTTGGCACGTGTGCTTGTTCCCTTGTGCGTGTGCATTTAGACTCGGTCTACGTGTGCATGCACGGGAGTACGTGTGTCATTAGGTTTGGCTTTTGCTAACCCCCGAACCCTGGGCTCGGGTTGTGACAATCATGGAGCTTCAAAAGGAAACTGCTCAACATCTGTACAGAGTCTGCTTTCCTGCTAAGCCCATCTGCCACCACGTTCCCTTTTTCTGGCTGATATTTGATTGGGAAGTCATAATCTTTGATGAGCTCAAGCCATCTGCGCTGTCTCATATTCAGCTCCTGCTGCATGAATAAGTACTGCAAACTGTGATGATCGGAATGTACCTCAAATCTCACGCCATACAGATAATGTCTCCAAAGTTTCAATGCAAACACTATGGCTACCAGTTCTAAATCATAGGTGGCATAATTCTTCTCATATTCTCGAAGTTGTCTCTCAATCCATATGCAATTACTTTCCCGTGCTGCATCAACACACAACCTAGATTAACGTGAGAAGCATTTGAGTATATCACGAACCCTTCGCTACCATCTGGCAAAGCTAACACTGGAGCCGTGGTCAACTTCTCTTAAGATCCGGAAACTGGCTTCACACTCTTCAGTCCACTCAAAGAGCACATTCTTTCGAGTCAATTTAGTCAAATGAGAGGAGATCTTAGCAAAGTCTTGGACAAATCGACGATAGTGACCTACTAGACCAAGGAAACTACGAACTTCTGTCACTGTCTTCGGGCTGGGCCAATTCACAACTGCCTCTACTTTCGATGGATCAACTGTCAATCCCTCTCGTAAAATGATATGACCTAAAAATGCCACCTGCTCAAGCCAAAAATCACATTTCGACAACTTGGCAAACAAATGATGTTCTCTCAACAGAGTCAAAGCTTTCCTCAAATGCTCCCTATGCTCCTCGGCTCACTTAGAGTATATCAAAATATCATTAATAAAAACAACGATAAATTGGTCCAAGAAAGGAGCAAAAATCTGATTCATTAAAGCCATAAACGCTGCAGGTGCATTGGTTAGTCCAAAAGGCATAACAAGGAATTCATAATGTCCATACCAAGTCCTGAAGGCAGTTTTAGAGATGTCTTCTTCCTTTACTCTCAACTGGTGATATCCAGATCGCAAATCAATCTTCGAGAAATAAGCTGCACCCTGAAGTTGATCAAACAACTCATCAATCCGCGGTAGGGGATACTTATTATTTATCATCACTTTGTTCAGCTGCCGATAGTCGATATACATCCCAAGAATACCATCCTTCTTCTTGACAAACAACACTGGCGCTCCCCAAGGCGAGACGCTCAGATGGATAAAACCCTTGTCCAAAAGTTCCTACAATTGCTTCTTCAATTCTGACAATTCAGCTGGGGCTATGTGATAGGGAGCTTTACTGATCAGTGCCGCACCTGGAGCAAGGTCAATGGCAAACTCTGCATCTTCTTAATTGGCCAACATTCTGCTCCATATGTTATAGTTAGTCTAACCACTATCCTGTAAAATTTGCCCTTCAATTTCGTTGGCATTCATCTGTCACAAAGCACTCCAAAAGCTAGTCTCCACTTCAGCCATCCAACTTTTATCCTATGCTCCACATTTTCATCAATCTTCCCATCCTTACTAAGTACCGAAAAAAATTTTTACATGGCATCTCATGGGTTTCAATTTTGACAGTGGTTTTAATACTTTGTATATATTAACTGAAGTTGCAATCCATATATTCTATCTTTGTATGACTTATTTTAAAGCTTCTAGATTCTAATGCCCCCCCCCATCTCTCGAGTTTTGCATTTACACCATCTCTTGATTCATCCACCAATACTATATCATCTGTAAACAACATACACTATGGTACTTCTTCTTGAATATGCACAGTTAACTTATTCATAATTAGTGCAAAAAGAAAAGGGCTTAACGTTGATCTCTGATGCAAACCTATAGTCACGGGGAATTCATCTTTTTCTCCACATGTGGTTCTCACATTTGTTACTGCCTCTTCATACATATCCTTAAAATTTTCAATTAACCTCTAGGGATATTCATTTTCTTCAAAACCCACTCAATTAAATCCCTCGGTACCCTATCATAGGCTTTTTCTAAATTGATAAAGACCATTTGTAGATTTTTTCTCTTTGCTTGATATTTTTTCATTAATTGCCCAAGTGAAAAGATAGCTTCCATAGTTGACCTCCCTGGCATAAAACCAAATTGATTTTCAACGATCTTGGTCTTTTGTCTCAGTCTTTGCTCCATTATTCTCTCTTATAACTTTATATAAGTTTAATCCCTCGATAATTGGTACAATTTTGTATATCTCCCTTATTCTTATATATAAATACTACAATGCTTCTTCTCCATTCATCCGGCATTTTCTTTGCCACAAGTATCTTATTGAATAGTCTACATAACCAACTCACCCCAACTTTTCTTAAGCTTTTCCATACCTCTATCGGAATATTATCTGGTCCTGTAGCCTTTTCTGTCTTCATTCACTTCAATGCTTCCTTCACTTCCCCCCCTCTAATTCTATGGAGAAAAGTATACTCTAGTAATGAAGTATCATCCTTAGCTCTTGTGTCCCCCATGTGTTCTTCATTTAAAAGTTTGCTAAAGTATTCTTTCTACCTTTCTTTAATATCGTTGTCTTTCACTAAAACATTTTCTTCATTGTCCTTGATACATTTGACATAATCTAAGTTTCTACTTTTCTTTTCTCTTATTTTTGCAAGCTTAAAAATATCCTTCTCTTCTTCTCTTGTTCCCAACCTATTATGGAGGTTATCATATGCTTTGAACTTTGTACTACTTGTTACTTTCTTAGCTTCTTTCTTTACCTTCTTATACAGTTCAAAATTTTTCATACTTTTAATCCCCTGCCAAACTTTGTAGCAATGTCTTTTCTCTCGAATTATTTCTTGAACCTCCACACTCCACCACTATGTTTCTTTATTAATATGTCTCTTTCCTCTTGATTCTCCAAGTACCTCCTTTATAACTGTCACGACCCGAGCCCAGAAATCGGGGGTTAGCGAAAAGCTAAACCAGTGACACACGTACTCCCGTGCACGTACATCCAAACACAGTCCAGATGCACACACACAAGGGATCTAACACGTGAGAACTAAGCGTACGCGGAAGCTGTACATATCATTGCAAGCAACAAAGGAAAAGCGGAAGCCAAAACAATTGCAGAACAGAAAAGTCCAAGCTACATACAATACACGAAAACCAGATACAAGTCTGGGTACACGACAAAATCAAGATGTACAAATATACAAAGTGACAAAGTCCGTAGTATAAAATACATAGCCCCAAAAACCAAAACCAAAAGCCACTGAAGATATGCATGTACGCACTCGGCAGAGGTGATCAAGCCCACTCTGCCAAACTGGAAGGTGCCTCTAAACTCGGCCCTGCAGCCTCCTCGACCGCCGGGGAGCTGGGTAAGGGATCTGTGCCTGCAACACCACAGACAACACAAATGAATACAACGATCCAGCAAATACAAGTAACAGGGATGAAACACTCATAGTATCAAGTTGAACAATGACAGAATAGAAGTTACAGAGTTTCATCTTAGTATGCTAAGCAAATCGTGCATAGAAGTAAAGCATGATAAGTGAATCAAAGCATAGAAATACTGAACTAGGTGGCTACTACGTTAACCATATTCTCTCAAATAGAGAGCAGAGCAGAGGAGAACACCACTGACCGGGCCAGGGTACAAGTGGGTCTCGGTTTCCTGGGTTCCGGGGTCCCAAGACAAAGCGACACTGCAGTGATACAGAGATATAGAGATCTAAGCCAGAGGTAACCCCGTTGGGCATCCTAGGGCTGAGGCTGAGTAGAACCAGACTAATACCAATCAAATCAAATCCAAAAGAAGGGAGATTATCCGCTTTGGACTCACCGATGGCAAAGACCGGATCTTATCCTCACGTGTTAATCTCTGGGCAGAGTCACCAGGGAATACCCAATAAATCAGAGATATACAAAGCCAGAAATATACAAATCATAGCCAAAATACAGATCATAGCATAGATTAAGTCAAAGCACAGCATAGATCAAAGCATACTGCAGATCAAAGAGTAAAACAGACATACAGGACGAAAGCAAAATGACTGCGGAATGCATAGACATAGATTGGCAGAACAGAGGGCAAAACTGTAAACAATATGCGATGCATCTCAGATTAATACGGAGTCAAGGTTCATTACAAGCCAGTCCTAATCTAGTTGTTCACTTTCACTAACCATGCATGTTGATGTAGTTTTAAGTTATTCAATGCACCGTTGCCATCAAAGTGTTGCAATGTAATCCTCACGTGCACCGAAGTCTCTTAAACCAACACCCATGGGGAGGTGCTTAACAGTAAATCAACGCTCACATGAATAAGTCACAGCCTAACAGACTATTCATGCGGTCCAAAGAATCCATTGGGCCGGTTTACATGGGTGGTTAACCTGTATTTGAGCCCTACAAGTCTCACCATTATCTTAAGTTTTATTTCGGATTTGCCATGCCTTATGTTTTAGCCATGGGTGACCTACGGCTTAGCCGAAGACATCATATGGGCTAGCCATAGCATGCACTATGGCTTCACCGTGGTTCCCTTCCAAACACAGCTAAACTGGTCATCTTCCACCTCTAATCTGATACCTTTTATGGCTGAGCTACGGTTCAGTATACGGCTTAGCCGTAGACCAATCCACGGCTTAGCCGTAGCCACACCGTAGGAGTACTGTATCGGGAAAGTTTCGACTGATCAGAGATTTAATTCACGGCTTAGCCACGGTTGGGTCACGGCTAGCTTACGGCTCAGCCGTAGGACAATCTACGGTTCAGCCGTAGCCTAGCCGTAGAACAAAAGGTGAAATTTCAAGTCTCTGGAATGTGAGCCGTACAAGGTTACGGCTTAGCCGTACAATACAGAGAACCAATTCGGGTTGCGTACAGAAACTGGAAATTTGCACAGAATGTCATCAAAACAAACTCATCTGATCCTAATCACCTTAGAAATTGGCTGTAAAACATTATATACAAAGAATAAGAATGAATCAAAGCAATCAAACAAAACACCCATATGTGTTAAACAATCCTGTACTTATACTTGCCTCAAAACTCTGTCAATCCACTGAATCAAGCTCCAAATCAACTAAAATCAAAGCAAATCAAAGAAACAACCCATGCATGAGATGAGGACACAGCAACAGAGAAGGAGAGATACAATTGGAGAAGAAGAAGGAAGAGTTGCAGAGAACCCACTTACCTCAAGCAATAGACAAAGATGAGAGAGAAGAGAAAACCCACTCGGAAGAGATGTAACTCCCACACCAACAAGACCGAAGTAGAGAATGAAGAGGGGAGAAGAAGTGGAAGAGAAAACGTGGAGTGCTCTGGAGTTGCATGCAGTCGATCAACGAAATGAACAAGACATCTGGCTGATGAGTCAACATATATAGGTTTTGGAGTTTAAAACAAAGTTTAGTGAATTTTGGTTATTTACAAATCAAGTCACACGAGGGTCCAACTTCTCCAATTGACTCCGAATGAGTCTGAAATAGTTACGGAAATTGACGAGCTCAACAAAATACACATGCTGACACCAAGATGATGCAAAGATAATGCAAGCAAAGCAAAAGTAAAATTACGAAAAAGGGCTTAGAACTACCTATCTCAGGTCAAAGGTTACTCAACTACCTATCCAAGACCCAAAACCAAGTCCGAAAGAATAAAACAACAGAAAAACACACTAATGAGCCCCTAATCCGGCTCAAAGGGGATCGGAGTGTTACAATAACCTTCCTAATGTAATTAGCAATTTGATTCCATAATACTGTAGTTTTTCCTTCAAGATTCCATTCTCCCTTCTCAATCATTTTGTCCTTAAATATATTTGCTTTTTCCCTCTTCAAATCTCTCTACATTGTTTTAGGGTCCATTTTGTTTATTACTGCTCTCTTTTTACTTTTAATGCAAGTATCTAAAACTCTAAGCTTATGTTGTGTAGTTAAACTCTCTCCTGGGATAACCTTGCAATCTTTACAAGCTAATTGGTCTTATTTTTTAATTAGAAAAAGTCTATCTGGCTCCCATTACTCCCACTTTTATAAGTAATTAAATGCTTATCTCTCTTTATAAAGTAAGTATTTGCTACTATAAGATCAAATGTCACTGCGAAGTCCAATATAGTGTTTCCGAATTCATTATTTTCTTCAAATCCCTGCCTCCATTCACTCTCTCATATCCTCTATTATCTCTTCCAATATATCCATTTAAATCCTCTCCAAGGAAAATATTATCATTATTTGGGATTTCTCGTATTAAATCATCCATCTCCTGCCAAAATTGTCTTTTCACACTTTCCTCTAGTCCTACTTGGAGAGACAAGAAACATGACAATGCATACATGAAATTGTCTGAAGACATTTAAAATACTTGGAAGGCTAAGGAGAGGCAGTAGGGTAAGGGAAAAGTAGGTTATAATGCTAAGATGTAGAGAGAAATAAAAACTGGATTAGTAAAATGTAAGTTGAAAAGGAGAAGGGAGCATTTCATGAGCGTGGTGGTTCTTTCGTTTTTAAATGAGGCCGCAAGTATTTTTTTGGAGTTTTAGGTGCCTAAACAAGCCTAGGCGAGGAAAGAGGGTTGAAGGAAAGGTAAGGTTGGTTTTACCACCAAGTTGTGGAGAGGATTTAAAATTGGACTACTACATTAAATGCAAGTTAAGAAGGAATGGGGAGCATTTTTAGGCGTGGGGGTGTTTTGTTGTTTAACTAACGTTGAAAAATGCCTAAGTATTCTTATAAGAGGGTGGTGGTGAAAGTGTTAATAAAGAAAGGGGAAGTAAATGTGGCATGCCTTTGGGAAACTAAAATGTGGGTTCATGTCTAGGGAAGTGGCAAAGAGTATAGAGTGAGGTGTTAGTCAAGGTTTCTAATGGCTCGAGAGTTGAGAGTCATAATGTTGAAATAATTTAGAGAATTAACAATAGTACAGAGCATGAGGATGTGATTCCAGATTTTAAGCTTTAAAAAGTAAAATCAATTTTCTGGTGGAGTTGATTAGTTTAGCTTGCATTTGAATTTAGTTGTAAATACAAAAATAGTTTGTGTTAATTTCATTTGTTTTCATAAGCAGAATTCATTTGTTGATACCATATGTAGGACTTTCGTTCAAGTTGAAGCAACTTCTTATTCGCGTGCCAAACAAAGTTGAACTTAAGGATTATGAAATTGGATATCCAATTTTTCATGTCTTTGGATAGAAAGCCAAACTTTTTGCACTCCAAAAAGTTGGAAGTTTGAGTTTTCCTCTTCAAACTGTAAAAATAGTGAAACATGCCGATCGCGCTTAAAAATTGGCGTGGAAATGTGTAATGGATTTGTCACAACCCAAGCCCAGGGTTCGGGGGTTAGCAAAAGCCAAACCTAATGACACACGTACTCCCGTGCATGCACACGTAGACCGAGTTTAAATGCACACGCACAAGGGAACATTCACACGTGCCAAACATGTACGCGGAAGCTGTAAATATCAGAAACATCAAACTAACAGTGCAAGAAGAGAAGACCAAGAAGGAACTGACATAATTACATATGAAAGTCTTACAAAAAGAACAAAATACTAGATACAATCATGACATATACACAAGTGAGCAAATCCTCAAAACAAACAAGAAACAAGACTCCAATGCTATGCATGCCACGAACGCTCTCCCGTGGAGTGATCACATCCACTCCTCTAGGCCTGATGGGGCCTCGGGGGTCTCATCTGGAGTCTGGCCGACCGGCGAGGGTTCGGCAGGGGGATCTGGGCCTGCAACACCAAAAACAACTGTGAATATGACGATTCAGCAAAGTATAACCCATAGCAAGATAACACACGCTGTGTCTAATAGAATAGAGAACGTCATGTAAATTAAAGAAGGCATTTTCGTATACTAGGCTGTCATGCAAGAAAGAAATATGCTGAGTGAATCAATGAATACATGCAGTGTACAGAACTAGTGGCTACTACATTACCATATGCTCCCAAAAGAGGGATCTTATAACGTGCAAAGAACACCATTGTCCGGGCCAGGGTACAATGGGTCTCGGTTTCCTGGGGTCCGGTTCCCCAAGACATATCCTTACTGCAGCAAGTCCATATAACTATACCAAATTCACCCCGTCGGGATCCTAAGGCTGAGGCTAAGTAGTGCCTGACCATACAGAGTCAATCATGAAAACCCTGAGTAGATCGTGACAACATATCATACGTGCATATCTGTGAACATATTATACATGCATACTCAAGGTAAAGAACCTCAATGTGAATATAACTGAACACAAGTAATCATGTCAGAGAGTTGAGATCACTGATCGAATGCAATATGTTGTGCAACAAATCATGCGAAATCGAATCATCTGTATTTACAAACCAATTCTAATCTAATTATCCGGTGTTTCTAACCGTGCATGATGATGTAGTTTTAAGTTATTCGATGCACCGTTGTCTAGTGTTGCATTGAATCGGGCGGTGCACGAAGTCCCTTAAACCAACACCCATGGGGAGGTGCTTAACATCCGGATAATGAACATGAATGATTCGCAGCCCTCGAGATCATTCACGCGTTGTATCACATTCCGTTGGGCAGGTCTAGGTGCTCTACATTCTATCATGAAGGCCATATCGGTCTTTTCCTTACACCTATCCTTGTTCTTCATTATTCTAGTGTGGATACGGCTTAGCCGTGTGTGTGCTACGGCTTAGCCGTGTGTGGTCTACGGCTTAGCCGTGGCTGGGCCGTAGAAGGTCTGTCAATTGATGGCTCTCAGTTAAATCCAGAAAATGCACCCTGTACTGATCTACGGCTGGGCCACGGCTGAGCTTCGGCTTAGCCGTAGGGCAATCCACGGCTTAGCCGTGCCCTAGCCGTAGAGGAAAACTGGGTTTTTCTCCTCTCTGGACTTTGAGCAGTAAGTGCCATCCGGCTTAGCCGTACCTGCACGAAGTCAAATTTCTGAAACACATACAGAATGCCTGTAACACCATCAAAATTGCAATTCTCCAATGGAGATAGACAAGTACTGAATCAATAAGTAAGCAAATGGGCTGTAAACACATTTTTCCACATCAATTCATGTAAACTAACCAAATCAAATGCATACCAACATGGGTTCTCACAAGTTATGGTTATACTTGCCTTAATGGGAATTCAATTGCACAATTTGTGGTCCTAAAGCCCAAACACAACCTAACACAAATCAAACCACATGCATGCATGAGAATTGAAATCACAGACACACCATGCAAGGAGAAATAAGAAGGAGAAGAAATAGAGAAAGGAGATGAGAGAAATGGAAGGAATTCCACTCACCTCACATGCAAGACCCAAACGTCTATCAATAGAGCTTGATCGATGGAGGTCGATGATCGAGAGAATTCAAGAGAGAGAGAGAGAAAGAGAGAGAGAGAGAAGTTTCCACGTGTAGTTGAGGAATAAAAAGAGAGAGAACGTGTGTTTTGGTCGATGGGTGAGATTATATAAGCTCATGAGGTGGCCAAATTACAAGAGGGTCCAAGTTAGAAGTGTATTTTCAGTTTGAGTCAAATCCAGGTCCAATCGAATCACACGACATCGGTTGCAAATGACGTAGTTACGAAAGTTAACGAGCTCAACGAAAGACACATGTTGACATCAAGATGATGCAAAAATGACCATGTCTTAGAAAAGCTAAAATTATGAAAAAGGGCTTGGTTTACTTAATCCAGGTCAAACTCAACCCAACTACCTATCCATGACCCGCAACGAAATTAAAACACAAACAAAACACGATTAGCAACGAAAACAAGATTAACTAACCGCTAAACGAGGTCAAGCTGGGTCGGAGTGTTACAGGATTCAATGTCCAGCATTTACGCACTTCAAGCGTTAAGAAGAATGGGAATCAATTACAGTTCATCATTGAGTTTCCTTTTGTTTACATGGGTTCTAATGCCCTGACCGCGAGGATGTAAGTTGTTTACATGAGTTTACAAAGTTTACAACCCCTCCCTCAAGTCTTAGATGTGATTTCAATTTGGAAATTACAAGAAAATGTACATAAAGTAGGAAAAAATGCGAAAAAGAGGAAAAATTGGGGGGTGACCGTGACCCGCGGTCACTGTTCGCCTCCGTTTTTTGTGCTGCTCATGTTGGTTCTTCTTCCAAACTTTTTCAAGTGTTGAAACTCCCTTTTCATGACATCTTGGGGTGTTGGATGACCATTGAGAAGATCAAATTCAACTACGGAATTGATTGAAAACTTTGTAATTCATCATTCTTGTTTACGGACTGTCTTTTGTTCAAGTCCAAAAAGGGCATCACAGGAAGCCAAAGTTGTGTCATTTTGAACCTATAATTTTCAAGGAAAGAAATGAGGCCCAAAGGGGCTCATTCACAACCTCTGTAATGGCCAAGAAATCCCCCCGGATGAGAAAAACAAAGATGACAACGTCATCCTTCGAATAGCCGTTACCACACGTACATAGTGCCTTTTGTAATTACCCCACCCTTCTCCTCATCCTCTGAATCTTTTTGCTCACCTTGGTGACTAAAGAAGGAAGGGAATGGTCGTGGGATACTGCTTTTCTTACTTGAATGCTCTTGTGTTCGTTCAATTCTATCTTTTTCTCTCTCTCCTCGTTCCTCTCTCTCTTCCTTCAAACACTCTTCTTTTTATAGAGGTCCCAGGTGGTTTTTGGTGGTTCTTGGGAGTTGAAGGGAGTTGTGGGAAGTTTGATTTCGAAAGGGAGTGGAGAAAAACTGCCCAAAACCACAGGAAGTGTCCTTTGGGGGTCCATGACCGCAGCCGCGGTCACGGACAAGGCCCAATTTCGGGTTTTTGCAGTTGTGGACTGTTTTTACTTGTTTGGGGTCCAAACGAAGTCAATCGCCACGAAACTTGGAGGGATGCTTCTTGAAACTATTTTGACCATGTCATAAAAGTTTCAACTCGTTTTGACCATCAGAAGTTGGTCAACTCCCTTGATGACCAGGCCACGGTCACAGACAAGGCCCAATTTTGGATTTCTGTATTTGTGATCCGTTCTCACCTGTTTAGGGTCCGAACGAAGTCCGATCTTCACAAAACTTAGAGGGATGTCTCTTGACACTATTTTGAGTGTGTCATAGAAGTTTCAGCTCGTTTTGACCATCTAAAGTTGGTCAACTCCGTTGATGAACAGGCCACGGTCAAGGGCAAGGCCCGATTTCGGAGTTTTGTATATGTGACCCATTTTTGCCAATCTAGGGCCCGAATGATGTCCAGCCGCCACGAAACTTGGTAGGATGCTTCTTGACACTATTTTGAACATGTCATAGAAGTTTCGACCTGTTTTGACTTTTTGAAGTCGGTCAACTCTCCAGTTGACTTTTTATGAAAGTGGGCCCTTTTTTCAGCTGTTTCAGGCCCAAATGACCTCGGTTTGGTTTGAAACTTGGAGGAACTGACGTCAAGAACATCTTGGAATATTCATCCAAATTTCATGCAGTTTGGATTTGAGGAAGTAGGATTTCGAACAGCGGCCTATTCATTACATGTGTTAGGTCACTATTCACTCTACATTGAGGTAGTTAGCCTGTTTTCTATCCGAACAGCCTCCACTTGAATTGAGACTTTGGGAGAATAACTTGGGGCCTTCTTTGAGCATTTGTTCCAAACTTTATTTGCTTTGGCCTTCTGGAAGTAAAATCTTAGACGATGACCTCCATACTCGGTGTCACTGTCCTCTAAGCTGACATGTAGTGAAATTCAGACCAAACGGAGTCCTTTTAACTTGAAAAATTGCAGAATATCTTCTGAGCATAACTGAAGCTTTGCGCCCAAATCTCATCAATTTTGGACATCAGGAAGCAGGAATTTGGTCAATAACCCCATGGTTTGAGGAGGGATTGACCTCAAGTTGACATGCTTGTAGCTTTTGGGTTCGGTGATGTCTGTTTAACTTGGAATTTTGTAGGGCCTGTTTTGGGCATCATTTGAATTTCCTCTGAGAGTTCCAGCTAATTTGATCTTCATGGGATGTCATTCTACACAGGGACCCACAGAGCATGGTATATGATCATATGGACCAAATTTGGATCTAAATGATATCCAAATGCTCTGAATCCTTGAGGAGCAGTCCTTAAATGTACTTGAAAACATTCCATTAAATAGGAACTTGCTTTAACATGTGGAAGTGTCAGGCCCCGCAGTGATTCCCAAAGAGCTAGCAAAGAGTCTCTGAAGCTGATTTGAGCCGAGATGAGGTTCAAGTGCTTTGAAAATTTTAGAAATTTATTATCCAAAGCTTGTAATGTCTTCATTGCATTGTTTGCAATTTTTTTATGGGTCAACAAGAGCCCCCTCGAGGTGCAATGATTAGTGTAATAATCATTGTGCCTTAAAATAGCCAATCTGTGAGAATGATGAATGTTTCAATGAAAGGACAGCATGTCAAGATTTGTTGTAAGTCCAAACTTGGGATTTTGAAAATTTTGATGAAAAATCATGAAGGATTTGATAATGGAATTTGGCAAAAACATATGAATTCCGAATTTCTTTACCCAATTTCACAGATATCCAAAATGGCGTTTCTGTGAGGATTGTGGGGAATACCCACAAAAGAATCTCTGAGGTATTTGGAAAATTCAGAAGTTTATGAATTGTTTTGTTTGGATTTTGGAAATGGATTTGATTTTCTCATGACCTATTCATCACGGATATCCAAAGTGGTATCTCTGTGGGGACTGTGGCGAACACCCACAAAAGAATCCCTGAGGTATTAAAAAAATTCAAAGTTCGAATTTAAAATGGATTTTTGGATGCCCTAGGGGCTGAATTTATTTTTGGATTCGATCGATCGTTTGAGAGACTGATCTATTTTTCTCGATCATGGATTCGTGGCTGCGCCACTTGGCGTATAAGTAATCTTATCCTATATAATGATGATTATGCTTCATTGTAAAGACCGATTCTGATTATCAATAACATTTAAGTCATGAGAGGTTTCTCATGGTTGTGGTATTTTCTCCTCTTATGAAGGTGCCCTCGAAGCTAAACCCATCTTTGGATTCAATCAAACCGTCGGAAGATTGGTCTATTTTATCGATCGTGCATCGTGGCTTGGCCAATTGGTATCAAAGACGAAAAGTGATGGCTAGGGAGACATCTGTCCATCATTCACGATCCCTCATCGGCACCACACCATCCACGATCCCTCCATCTCATCAATCTCTTTCATCAAATCCCATTTCCCAGACGAACCCTATTGCAACCCACCCGTGTTCTCAAATCATCCCAACCCAAAAATCCGTAACCTTGTCCGCTATCAGAAAAGAAACCCCTCTTCAGCCACAACCCCAAAACCCCTCAATCTACTTGTCCCAGCCCTTTTCACGAGCCGAACCACCACAGGTCATCCCCCTCCACTTCTGCACTTCCTAAAACCCTAACCACTTCACCGGCCATCTCGCCCCCTTCATCATCCCAGCCGACTGCACACCGCCTCCCAGAACACAAATCCCATTCCATCCTAAACCAAGTACGCTTGTCTAATTTTAGACAAATTTTTTGATTACTTTTATCATTCTAGTTGGCTTTTAGAAAAAATCTCAATTTTTTAGGACCTTTATTTTTTGTTGGCATTTATTTATTATTTTTATTTTAGAAATGAGAAAATTTTCAAAAGAATTGAGGCTACTTGAAGATATATAGAAATCTGAAATTTTCAAACTTTTGGAAGGAAGTAAAAAGAAATTTTGCTTCTTCTAAAGGAGGAAAGCTATCGGAAGAATACTAAAATTTGTTTTCCACAAACACACATGTATGCATTTTTGCGAAATTTTTGAATAGGAAATTTTAATGCTGTTATTGAAATATTTTAGCAAAGTACAATGAGAAATCATTGAAATATTTTAGCAAAGTACAATGAGAAATCAAAATTTACTTTGTAAATATCTTTTGCTTCCTGATTCATGTGGGTGGC
The DNA here is from genome assembly GCA_037013555.1 of Sextonia rubra. NCBI lineage: Eukaryota > Viridiplantae > Streptophyta > Magnoliopsida > Laurales > Lauraceae > Sextonia > Sextonia rubra. The sequence goes on along the minus strand of JASUAD010000024.1, from coordinate 4,461,436 downwards.
TTTCATGAGACTGCTAAAACTAGTTAATTCATTTGGGCAAATTGGAAAATGGCTACCGTTTGTTTAGGGATCAATTTTCTTTTTCATAATAGTTATGTTATGTGACTAGTTTGGTTCGTTGCCTTTTTAACTCGAGCTAAAAAGCGCGTAGGGGTATGTCTAAACCTAGCGCCCTAAAGCCATATAGTTTGAGAGTCATTGGCCTAACGCTCGTTACATGGGTTAATTAGAAAGCTTAAGGGATCTAGACATTGCACTATTACAAGAGATTAAAAAAAAAGGTCCAATGTGATTGGTAGAGATGGGGAAGAAGTAGGTACTGCCAGAGTACTAAATAATTTTCCTGGACAAAGACATTCATTTAACTGTATCTATTATTATTCCATAACTACCCATGTCAGTTTCTTAACAAGTCCATTTACAATAATACTCCTATAAATTCTCAACTTATAATATAAGGTGGGCCTCATGTATTAAATTCTTAAAAGTTAAGCTCAAATATAATTCCTAAAGGTAGGGCCAAGTAAGAATTAATTAAGATATAAAAGTGGGTCTTATTAACTAAACTCATAAGTGCTTAGACTTAAGCGTAAGACTAAAAGGTCAGCCCAAGTTTGAGTTTTTAACAATGGGACCCAAGTTCACTTCACAAAAGGTATTTTATGTTGTAATTCGTATAAATGCAGTCCCACCTGGATAAAATCTAGGAGGCTTAAGAACAACTCCAACACCATGGCAAAGCAATGGAGTAGCCATTTTTAACTAGCCGTGCTCCAATAGCCTAGCAACAAGTTTTGTAAAATAGAGTTTTTGCTACAGTAGATCGGTATACATGATGAGCGGCTGTTCACTTAATATTTCATTTACTTTTAATCACAGCCCTCTCGTTGGACTCATAAGCAATAACGGTTGCATAGTAACCTTTTCTTAGTATGTTACGTTGATTCCAAATTCCACTTAAACTGATGTGTTTAAGTAAACTTGCTACATCCCCTGGTTTAGGCTGGATAAATGTGTCACTCAAACTCGTGCGCCTCATCTGGTTGTGTAACACGGGCACCGTTAGATGATTTGTCTTATTCCATCCATTTTGTATACTTTGATTTCAAGGGCAATCAAGGAGGTTTAGTGTAAAAATTAGAACTACGAGGTGAGGTGAGGTGAGGTGATAATAAGGGGATAATGTGTACGTAGCTTGTAATTTTCCAAAGAATAAAAAAAAGGAGCGATCCGTGGATTCCCATCAGACCGTCTATCTCATCATCAGCATGAATTCATCCTGGTAAAAAAAGGAATGTGAAGGGCCGCACGGGGCAACATTCCGCGCAGGTTAGGGTTGCGAGCTGAGCCTGGGAGAGAGAGAGAGAGAGTTTTGACAAGGCAAGATTCCTTCCGTCGCTGGTTCGTTCGTTATGGAGGAGAAGAAGGTGACGACGTATAAGTGTTTGTATATGCGGTCGGAGCGTCGACTATACCGCGCACGCATCCTTGATGCGCCTTTTGACCCTTGGTTTGAAATTGTGCATGAATTTTCCGACGGTAGGTTGCCGATCGGGATGGGAGGTATGGTTGTGGATTCCAGAGTGTATATGGTTGGGGGTGAGAAAGCGAAGAGGGACAGCAATCTGCTCGAATGGGATCCAGAAGAGCGCTTCAATTCAGATTCTTTTGTCTTGAATTGGATTGATGGTTCTTTGGATCGCGTTAGGGACGGTCACTTCCCCAGCCCATCTGGTTGTAAGACCAAACCTGTGGTGGTCACCCTTGAGAAGAAAATTTATCTTCTGTCGACAGTAGGCCATTTCTGGCCTCTCCAAGAAGAATGTTTCGGGGGGCCCTTGTTTGAGGTTTTTGATCCCGTGAAACGATCTTGGAAAAACCTCCCTCCTCCCCCCTGTTACCCAGTATATCCTATCTTTGGCTACTTTGCTTGGGGCCACAAGCTCTTAATCTACCCGAAGAACCTCATTTTTGACGCTCGTAAAGGGGAATGGGAGGATGGGAGGACTTTCGCAAAGCGCTTTGCTGCCAAGTCTGCAGCTGTCCCCCATGGCGCTGCAGTCGAATTCAAGGGCTATTTATTTGCGACCTCATATGAGATGGACGCGGTCGTTGCATTTCAGCTTGGCCCCAATGGGCTCGTCGAGTCTCACTGGGTGCTACATGAGTTAGATTGGGTGTTCCGTTTTCTTTCAGTGGACGAATATGGCCGTCCAACAAAGAGCACCTATGGCCAGGACTTTCTCACCGACCTCGGTGATGGCCGTATGTCTTTAATGTTGGCCGAAAGCAGGCGTTGGCATCTACATTCAGTCATCTTTCGGGTTTCCATATTGGATGGTTGCGCGGACTATCCCTTCTCAATACATGTAGAGAGTCGGTCTGGCTTTTCTCTCCTACAATATGATCTGATTGACTCCGTGTTCATGTAAGCAAATATGTTCCGATTGATGCCTTCAACACCCCTCTACTTGCATAACGAGAATCCCTATGTTGGCTTTGTTGTTTTTTTTCAACTTTTGTATTTTCATTTTGATGATGGCGACGTATAGGTTGTTGTTGTTGTATGGCATGTAATTTGCCCCTATGTCCACATTGTTGATTGGCTGACTTGGCGATTTATGCAATATCAACATATATTTGTTTGCCTTCACACGTTATTGTGTTCCTCATGTATTGATGTGCGCTCGATGCCGAGGCAAAAATAGCTTGGGTAGGATGAGCAATGGAAGACACTATATGCTACATTGCATCCCTCTTGTACTGTGCACCGTTATCTGGTTCAGTCCATGTCCATGCCGAACTGCATTTAAGAGTGCAATTACACAAATCTGTCACTTTACTAATTGCTTGTTAGCTGTTACTCTTGTCTATTGAGTTTTGATTTAAAGGTGCTACCCTTCCACTAATGATATTAACTGGTATGCATTTACAGAAGCTTAATTCTACTAAGCCTCTTTTGATGAACTGCCTACTGTCAACTTTGGTGCTGCTGTGAGGTTGTTTTTGAAGTTTGCTGGCATGTGAAACTTAGTTATAGTTGAAAGGAATAAGCCCCTATAATATTCAGGATATTATCCAAATGGAAGTGCTTTTGTTTTTGGTGGGGGTCAACATCCAGATGAATGTTAATGGCCACATTATTGCTTGCAACAAATGCTTTTGGCTGCTAAATGTTCCTTCTTGTTCCTTATGTTTTCACCTCCTCTTCTTGGTTAAACACGGCAAAACCTGAATTATTTCAATTTGGTTAAATGATGTCTGAGCACTCTTATCAATCGAGCCTAGAGCATGTGAAGCTATATATAGTAGTTTTAATAAAGGAAAAAGTAGCTTTGGTTGAAAAGGTTTTATTGGCTTCATTTTATTGCGATTTGATTGGTCAACGCAAACTTCCAATCTCCATTTCATTTTACTTTGTTCGCTCTCTCTTACCCTCTATCTTGATGAGTAGTGCAATTTTTTTTTTTTTTGTAGGTGTGATCATCGGAATGCTCATGATTCTGAGGGTGATTCAAGTTTCACGAACCTAAATCCTTCTGGACTGGATAGGTCTGCTCCTTGTGATTGCATTTAGTACTTGTCATTGCATGTGCTTTTAAATTAGATTGTGAACTTGATAATATGTCTATGAGTATGCAGCGTATATTCCTATTCGATAATATTCTGTATTGTGGCACTTTTTTCCAAAAGAAAAGATTCCTATATCATGGCATTTTCTTCTTCATGAAATTGAGCTGTATGGCAAAGGAGACTAGCTTGGGTAGGATGAGCAATGGAAGAAATTATGACTGCATCCCTCGTAAGCGGCATTATGTGGTTATAGGCTTGCTTACTTTTAGGCTGTCACGAATGTGTTTGAGATGGCATTCATTACAGCTATTAGATATTTTGTCCAAGGATCTTCCTCTAGCAATTGGTTAACGTCTCGGGCTCTTTACACGAAGTGTAAACTTGACTACGTCCCATTCGCGCGGTATTTCTTTTGTTCATGCTGCTCAGGGAGGTTTAGGAAAAGCTGCGATCAATAGTATTTCTTTCAAAAAGCTATTCATACTATGTTAGATGGCAGACAGTTGGGCAAGTATGCCCCCATTGTCTACATAATGTAGCACTGGTTAAGTACTTTTTACTCCCTTGTGTTATGGCCTAGGAGCACACTACCTCTCTAATGTGTAAAAATGTACTCATAATGCCTTCTTGCTTTTGGATCAAACTGAAATTGTTAAGTTTAGGCACAAAGTGCCGGAAACGTGAAGTAGGTGTTGGAGGGAATTGTTTTCCTGCAAAATATTCCTTTTTAGTGATAAGGTTGCCCCTTGTACATAATTATAAGCCCCAATTCTTCCTTGAAGTTTGGAAAAAGGTACGGGATCATTAGAGCAACCAAAACCAAAACAAAAAACATGTAAACTATGACACTTACCTATCTTCTCTCTTATTCTTAACAGAGAACTGCCCTGTTAAGCTCTCCGATTGTTGCATGATACACTATATTGTTAGCCATGGCAAAGTGTTGGGTGTCTGTTAGGAGCTCAATGGCATCCAGCCCGAGAGCTTTGGCAGCTGAGTAACCATGAAGGTGTTCCACACTTCGATTCCTGCATAATTGAATAGCTCAATAGGAGAAAGATTGAAACTTTCAGGGCTAAGATCTAGTTCTTTAATAATACGTAGCTTTCAAGTACACAACTTTGAAATCCTAATCCGATATGTGGCTAAAAGCTTTAAGTTTCTGCTGTTTGTGTTTGGTAAACTCCTAATATCAACTAGTGGTCTATCTTAATCCATAGAAGCGCCACCTTTCTATCATTTTGGCTAGCTCTAAATTACCAGTAAACCCAATAAATAATGGATCGAAGAAGAATTCTTTAAAGGAAACAATGAGCTGATGTGAAAAGAACAATAAACTTGGTTGCCACCGCCACATTCTTTATAACCCCTATGATTGACTTTCCGTCTTTAATGGCAACAAATGATAGAAAGAAGACAAACCCATTTTAAAAGCCACCACGACACCAGTGCCACTAGTGCCATGCCACAGCCTTCTCTGCTGCGGTGCCACTACCAACCTCTGTGACAATGTAAAGTAATCTCTGGCAGTGTAATGCTAGAATGGTGGATTGGTGGTGCTTGTAAAACTTCTCTCTCTCAATGGGTTTCACTTTCTCTCTTATAACTCTCTTAAATGTTTGTGATTCTTCGCTTTCTCTCCCTTGATGGTTTTGGTTTCCTCTCTCTCTCTCTCTTAAGATCCTTATTAGGAGGGGTAGAATTGTCATTTCATTTTTTCGTTAACGGAGTTACGTATCTTTGAACTAGAAAACACAAGGGGTTTATACACATTTTTAAACATTAACGAGGTAATGTGTTTCCGGACTAAACCAAATAGTAAAAACTAATAATCCGTTTCAATAATGATTAGTGAAGTTATTGTGCATGTGATTTAGAGGATGCCTAGAAAGAAAAATGACACGTTTTTTTTTTCTGCAAATTATCCACTAATGGGGAGTTGATTTTGCTCTTGGAAAGTCGCTCTTTATTTTTGAGAAGCTACTTTTGGTGGGTGTTTGGTGGATATTGCTAGAGTAGACGGGGACTTGGAAAGGGGAGGGGCTTGGAGATGAGAGAAGCTAGTCATATTTACAAGCTACTGACCTGATGGGCTCGTTCACATAAAAAAAAGATCTTAACGGGCTGGTTGTAACACTCAATCTGGTTAGGGTGGCGTCCTAACTCAGCCGATTGGGAGCATCGAGACTGTTTAGTTATGTTTTCTCATGTGAATCTTGTATGTCAAACTATTGGGGGTCCAATTTCCTTGCTAACTAAATAGATGCTTGTTGCACTCTATTTAATAATGAGCAGGAATCATCAAGGTATTTGTATGAATAGGTATAAGCCATGAAATCGCAGAAACACTAAAAATGAATAGCTATAAAATAATTTACGATAATGCGGTACCATATAGTTCATGCAAGATTAGGCGCCAATACCTTGAAGGGTGGTGCATTCCTAGTGGCCCCCACTTGCTGTTCTGGTTTCCTTAAGGGACAACTAGCTTTTGTTGCCTTGTGTTTTGTTTTTTTTTTTTTTTGGGGGGGGGGGGGGGGGGGGGGGCGCTTATCCTGCTGGAGATTGGAAGTAATGAGTTTTGCATTTTACCGGAACGCACGTGGGGGGTAATGGCCTGTTGATGGAGGGGACACAAATGGATTCGAGACTCGGTCCAAGTATCGAAAGAGCTCTCATAATGGGTTAGAAAGAAATTGAAGCGGCCTAGATTGAAATTTGGTGCCTAACAAGAAACAGGACGATGCATCCATGAAATTGTCTAAAGACATTTAAAAGACTTGGAAGGCTAAGGAGAGGCAGTAGGGTAAGGGAAAAGTAGGCTATAGTGCTATGACGCAGAGGGAAATAAAAACTGGATTCATTAACTGTGAGTTGAAAAGGAGAAGGGAGCATTTTATGAGCGTGGTGGTTCTTTCATTTTAAAATGAGGTCGCAAGTATTTTTTTGGAGTTTTAGGTGCCTAGACAAGCCTAGGGGAGGAAGGAGGGTTGAAGGAAAGGTGAGGTTGGTTTTAGCACCAAGATGTGGAGAGGATTTAAAATTGGACTACTACATTAAATGCAAGTCAAGAAGGAATGGGGAGCATTTTTGGGCGTGGGGGCGTTTGTTGTTTAACTAACGTTGAAAATGCCTAAGTATTCCTATAAGAGGGTGGTGGTGAAAGTCCTAATAAAGAAGGGGGAAGTAGATGTGGTATGCCTTTGAGAAACTAAAATGTGGGTTCATGTCTCGGGAAGTGACAAAGAGTATAGAGTGAGGTGTTAGTCAAGGTTTCTATTGGCTCGAGAGTCGAGAGTCGTAATGTTGAAATAATTTAGAGAATTAATAGTTGTACAGAGTAGGAGGATGTGATTGTAGATTTTAAGCTTAAGCAAGTGAAATCAGTTTTCTGATGGAGTTGGTTAGTTTAGCTTGCATCTGAATTTAGCTGTAAATACAAAAATATTTTGTGTTAATTTCATTTGTTTTCATAAGCAGAATTCATTTGTTGATACCATATGGAGGACTTTCGTTCAAGTTGAAGTAACCTCTTATTCATGTGCCAAACAAAGTTGAACTTAAGGATTATAAAATTGGATATCCAATTTTTCATGTCTTTGGATAGAAAGCAAAACTTTTTGCACTCCAAAAAGTTGGAAGTTTGTGTTTTCCTCTTCAAAGTGTAAAAATAGTGGAACAGACTAGGTGATGCTTTGAATGAATTGACTTTGTTTTCCCTTTTATTTATTTTTTATAATTTTGACAAGCAATATATATTTGAGCATATGGAGATGCAACTTTAGCTATCCCACAGCTCGGTCTCCAATGTCCAGTGAAGGAGATTGCAAGAGACCTGCCTTTTGCATTTACGTGGGGCGGGGCGCAAGGTTCAGAATTTATTTTATTAATGTCTCTATTAGGCTTAAGCATAGGATGTTATTATGTAAGTTTGGTTAGGTGATGCAAGCCAAACCATAGTTTGGCCAACCCATTGGGCGTAGTCCATAAGCCCAATAGCACATTCAATCATTTAGGAATATTATTAATTATTAAGTAGTTTGCTTTTATTAGAATTAATATTATTGAGTTTCCTTTTATATTTAAGATTATTCTGATACCATGAGTTTACTTAATTTGGATTGTTTAGTGATTTTGTTTTCTTTATTGTTTAGGAGAGTCTTGGTGATGTAGGCTAGACTATAGGTCTAGCAATGGCCAACCTGTTCGGCCTAGTCCATAAGCCCAATAGGACATCCAATTATTTTGGAATATTATTGAGTAGTTTTCTTTTTATTAGAATTAATATTATTGAGAGTTCTTTTATATTTAGGATTATTCTAATATTAGGAGTTTACTTAATTTGGATTGTTTAGTGATTCCTTTTCCTTTATTGTTTAGGAGAGTCTTAGTGTCTAAGTAATCTTATCCTTTGTAAGGATGATTATGCTTCATTCGAAAGACAGGCATTGATTATCAATAATATTTGAGTTATGAGAGTTTTCTCTTGGTTATGATGTTTTCTCCTCATGTGAGGATGCCCTACGGGCTGAATCCTTTTTTGGATTCGATCAATCCTTCGAGAGATTGATCTATTCTTCTCAATCGTGGATTCGTGGCCGTGCCACTTGGTATATAAGTAATCTTATCCTATATAATGATGATTATGCTTCATTGTAAAGAGAGATTCTGATTATCAATAATATTTGAGTGATGAGAGGTTTCTCATGGCTATGGCATTTTCTCCTCTTGTGAGGGTGCCCTCGAGGCTGAACCCATCTTTGGATTCGATCAATCCTCCGAGAGATTGGTCTATTTATCGATCGTGGATAGTGGCTGTGCCAATTGGTATCAGAGATGAAAAGTGATGGGCAGGGAGACATTTGTCCAGCATTCACCATCCCTCATCGTCACCACACCATCCACGGTCCCTCCATCTCATCAATCTCTTTCATTGAATCCCATCTCACAGACAAACCCTACTGCAACCCACCTGTGTTCTCAAATCATCCCAACCCAAAAATCTGGAACCTTTCCTATCATTAGAAAACAAACCCATCTTCAACTGCAACTCCCAAACCCCTCAATCTACCTGTCCCAGCCCCTTTCATGAGCCAAAGCACCCGAGGTCGTCCCCCTCCACCTCTGCACTTCCTGAAACCCTAACCACATCGCCGGCCATCTTGCCCCCTTCATCATCCCAGCCGACCGCACGCCACTTCCCAGAACACAAATCCCATTCCCGAGTCTAATCCTCCTCCGACATTAGTCGCTCCAAATAATAAAAAATAAAAAATAAAAATAAGAACCCCACCGAATCTAAGCCCCTCCACTGAAATCCCATCAACGAACCAATTCCATTCTTAACCAAGCCGAACCCATCTCCAACCCATTCCCAATTCTTGCATTATCGACGACATCATCTCAGACGTTCTGAAAAATTTCGAAACCCCAAAACCCCCCATTCCCGACCACCAGCATCACTCCGATACCCTAGAAATCCCTTTTGATCATCCCTAATCTGTAGCTATTGAAACCATCCCTGTCAACTCAAATCCCATTGCGCGAAAACTATCTTCTTCGAGCTTCTGTCTTCAGCCCCAAACCAGAGTGAAAAAGAAGAAGAAGAAGAAGAAGAAGGGCAGAGAGAGACGATTGTGTACCTGGCACCATCAATCGTCGGCATCACAGCACAACCATCGTCAAAACTACCTTCTCACGGCAATCGTTTCACATTGGGCTCTTCCACTTCGTGCGTCAAGATTGCTGGAACCTCTCACCTATTTGTCTTGTTGTTGCAGTCGAGACAAGTAAGAAACTTCTTCTTTTCTTCCTGCACAGAGGCCAAGGCAGCACAAAGGCCAATTCTAGACACGTGCTACTTTTTTTGGTTAGATTTGGGCCTCTCTGTTTGGGCAAAATCATCAAAGTTGGGTCTTTCCAAGTCAGGGAGAGTTGATGCAGGCCAGATCATAGGTCAGCCGACCCGTTGGGCCTAAGTTAGGTCTTTTCCCTTGTCTCACTTTGATTAGATTCACACTCAAATGCAAGAGATACTACTGCAGCTAGGTTGCTGTCTAGCTCACTAGTGCGTCGGCTAGACCACTATTCTTTGGAGTTTATGCAATCCGGGTACTGTTTTGCATTCAAACACCCTTTTCAACATTCATACATTTGCAAAACACTGTGCGAGTCAAAGTACGTGTCACAAAACATATTTAGGAGTGTTGGAATAAGACAACTCAAATCTTGCATTCATTAAGATAGAAAGGTTACAACTTCAATATGCAAGAGTTTGAATGTCAAACATCCTTGGAACTGAACTTTCATAGTATAACATGTTAGTGCCATAGTCTGACCATCACTGATTTCTGTTGTCAATTTTGTGTCCAAAGTTAAATATGAAAGTCGTAGTCCAAGTCAAATATAGATAAAGGCCGTTTATCAAGTTCGATCAAGCTCGTTCAAGCTCATTATTTGGAAGATTCTCATGAGCGCCAAGGTAATCTTGACCCCTCAGACCCAATTTAGGAAGACCTTAGAAAAACTTAAGTTTTATTAGAAAATACTTTGCTTAAAAATTCATTTTTCCTTGGTATTTACGGCTTCGAGCGTGGCTAAGCAGAAGAACCCACGGCTCACTATATCCAGAGGAAGCTTTTTGGGCTCCCTTCGCTTATGACTAACCTTACGGCTAAGTCGTAGGAAGATTTATGGCTAAGCTGTTGGCCTGGTTGCAAAGTGCGAAAATTTCGGATCTTGGTCAAATTGACTGCTGTGTATGAGCTGGTCTACGGCTAAGTCGTAGAGCAACTTTAGTCTAGCTGTAGATCAATCCGTTGGAGCAAATCTTTATTTAAGAGAAGCCCTTTTCTTCCCCGTACACAACTTTTTCTCCTAGAAAATCTTTTCGAACAACAAGCCTCAATTAAATTCTATACGAAGCTCTAGCCGCCATCTTCCCTTTTATCTAAGATCACTCAAGGGCATTAATCTTGAAGAAAAGAGGAGATACTCATCTAGGAAAGCCCTAAACCCAATCTAGAAAAACCCTAGCTTTCCGAAATCCCAAAACCTCTTTCTTTGGCTGTGCACTCATTGGAAGATCAACATCACCAAGGAGCAATTACAAGCTATGATGCATGGATACTTCAAAATGGGCAACGTATCGTATCTGATACGTCACTTTTTACATGTAAGATCCGTGTCCTTGGGCATCATAGATTACGAGAGGTCAAAGTTTGGAGTTCTTCATTTAAGCTTCAAGAGCACCAACCAAGGCTAAGGTAACATGTTTTGTGTTTGAGTGCTCTCTTCATATTTATTTATCTGTTGTTTTTGGTGGAAGACAAACCACCGCATCAATATTCATTGTTATTGGTGGAATAAATCTGAGATCAAACCATCATCATCATCATCATCATCAAAGCCTTATCTTAACCATGTTGAGGTTAGCTACATGAATTCTATTTCTTCATTCCGTTCTATTTTGAGCAAATCTGAGATCAAACCACCGGAACAAAAACCCATATTGGTGGAAGACAAACTACAGTATCAAAAAACTATTGCAGGAGGTGTACTTATGCAGTTACCTCAATGTTAGGGGAACCAAGAGTGTTTGCTCTTGAGAGTGGTTGTTGGTTTGTGACTGAGCCACTATAAATTCTTTGTCTTGTGGATTGTTTTATTTTGTGGTGGATGAATTGAGGATAATGCATGTGTTGTGGTGGATGATGTACTGTTGATAATCATACTCTCTTGTGTTATTCATCACACTTGTGCTAAATCAACTTGATTCTATTAGAATATCTGCATATTACTAGCACACACGAACGAACTGGAGCATTTCACTTGATCAATTTGTGCTTCTTAGTTTAATTCTGTTTTCAATCTAGTGGTAATTGAAGTTGAGGCTTGTTCCCCACACCCCCCCCCCCCCCCCCCCCCCCACAGACTTGGTGACATCTAGTTTTTGCACTTTCATAACATTCATATTCATCAATTTAAACCGATCACGCAATGAACACCACAATCGATAGTGGTTTGGCCACACCCTTGGTGACCTACGGCCACTCTTCACACTTCACTAAACCAAAGGTTTTGGCAGATTTCCCAAAGAACTGGTGGTTTACAACCAAGCAAACCATGACTTACCACAAAGTCTGTTCAACTCTACTACACTTACTTGGAATGAGACTTCCTTCCTAGTTCAGGCTTACTACACTCTTCAGAGTGAAATCTCCTTCCTAGTTCAAGTGTGGTACACTCCTCCTAAGTGAGACCTCTTTCTGAACTTAAGGGATCTAAACCAAATACCAACAACTATACGAACACAAACAAACTACAACGAAGGACTTAAATGGTCACTAAAGCAATGCTAAACACTAGAAGTTGGTGTTTAGGTCTAATGTGGTAATGCATGTGTCTAACAATAACAAATAACATGATTCAAGCACATGCAAAAGATATACCATAGCCCAAGAGGTTACCTTCTAAGTCTGGCTTCAATTTGGTCTCTTGTATGATAGGGAAGAGAGAGAAACTCCCTTCTTAAGCTCCCTTAAGCCCCAAAGGATGTTATTGAATGTACCCTAAAACCATCATGAACTTTCTGAAAATGTGAGTTTTATTTATTGTCAAGTGTAGTCCAACGCCCATAAACTGGCTAGCATTTTGAAATTTGGAGCACCCTAGTTGACTAGAACATTTCCTGGTCAACTTGCTAGTTGGCTAGCTTAAGAGCTAGTCGACTATACTTGGTTTAAATTTCTGGTTTTGACACCAAAACTCTAAAACATGTACTAGTGTTTAAAGGAACGTATCCTATGCCTAGGTATGACACCCTAAGACACTATATGCCTGACCCTTGATGTGTGAAGCCTTCCAAATGCCAAGATGCTTAGATTGCTGTAACATTTTCCCAAAGATTGTAACCTTACCATGTTGTTAATTGAGCAAAAACACCCCAGTACTCATGAATGTATAGAATTAGGCGCTGTTCTTCTTTTCCTTTTCCTTTTTCTTTTTCTTGAATTCCAGTGGTGTATGCTGATCCCACCGTTGCAAGGGTGGCTACGCCATGGATGTGTCTGATAGTGGATAATATATAACAGTTGTGTATCCCTGTATGTACGTTATGCCATGAATGTCAAATCCAAAAAATTTAGTCCCAAATCCATGGCCTGTTGTAATCCTCTTTTTCAGTTGAGTTAATGAAGTGCTTTTTGAAAGGGGTTTTCTCATAGTGTTGGTGTTTCCGATGTTGTGTGCTTATGCTCTTATTGCTTTGGTGAGTGTTATCAAATCTGCGGTAGTGATTGGGTGGATCACAGCCTATGGGAGGCAGGTGACTGGGATCAGGTCTGAGAGAGGTAGTATCATTACTGCCGAAAAATGTAGGGTTTCTCTGTGATAGGTAGCAGTAGAGCATTTGTTGTTACTTTACATTGTCATTTTCTGCAGACATTAGAAACATAAATCAGAATCCTTGTGGGACCTCTATTTCCCTTGTGTCATTTCTTTTGTTTTGGCTGATATGTTTTTATGTAGGCAGTGAATGGAAATAATACTGTGATAGCTCACATTTTGATACTAATTAGTTGAGCTTCTCTTATATATGATGCTTAGATTGTAATTATGTTTATAGTAGTTGAAAGGCGTAATAAATCTTCCAAGTCTGTAGTCTAATGAAGTGTTTATATTCAAGATTCTTTTGGTTCCTTGTATTCTGTTTCTCAGTCTCTTATGATACTAAGCATTCGGACATTGTGCTTGTTTTCATGACAGTTCTGAAGACTCGAAGAAGCGTGTTGTTGATTAGGTCCCACAAGGGTAATGGTGCATTCAAGAAGGCAAAATCCTGCATTGCCTGAATAGGTTAGTTACTTGAGTTTAAGCATCCGTACATCTAAGTGCTAAGTTGCTTCTAATGTTTTATGAGTTGGTTTCCATTTCTTGTGTTTTTTGCCATGTAGGTTCGTTTAGTGTATGCAAGTTTAGTTTTCATCGAGGTGTTCAGTTTGATAGTGGTTCCATACTTGGTCACTCTCTCTCTCCACACACACAGAGGGGAGAGCATTTTATATGGAATTGTTCCCAAGTCCTCACATCATTTTAAATTAAAACAAAGCTCTCCGGATGCTTTCATTCTCCTACAAACCACGTATGTGGGGAATTTTTTTCTTTTTGGATGGGGGAGGAGGGAGGAGCGAGGGGTTCTTTCTATGTCTCTTATGCGGGGCATCTCAAAATTTGAGCACCTTAGTGGGATAGGTTTGCTCGGTCAAGTATTGCAAAATTAGGTTGTGGTCAGGAAAGAACTGGGGTTTATGGGGCGCTATTTCAATGGTTACGACAACGTTTTTTTTTAAACTTCAAGATGTTACAAGGTGGGAAAATTTTCTTCTTTATTGATTCGTTATTCACTTCATCTTCCCTTGATAAGCGATTTGTTATTTAATGCATTTTATATATCAACATGACTCTCCAAATCATTAAATGGTAAAAAAATCTCCCTATTGTTTGTAAATAATTAAATATTCATTCGAACCTACCTCGAGAATGGTGAACCTACGATTCAAAATTATGCCTATGGGTATGTTAGCCTGTTTCAGAGCATAACTATTTCACCTGTTGGATCCAACCAAAGGGAAAAAGTGAAGATTCGCTATTTCTTAAAATTCGTGTGTGAGCCTTGTGGCAGAAGTTACGCCACTTCTTCGGGTAATCACATGAAGAGTTAACATGAGTCAAACAATAATTAACTTCAATAGGAGTCATCCCAGAACTATGGCTTCCACTTTATGTAAAGGGTGGTTTGCTTGAATTGATATATATATTTGAAAAAAAAACGTAATTGAAGGTATGTATGAGGAAGTTGTAAATGGGACAATTATGTTTTTGAGAGGTATAAATGGGTCATCAACTATAAAGAATTCAGAAAAGGAAAAAAACACAAATTTAGCTTCGAACAAATTCAACATGTTTTAAAATGGAAGACCCATTTAAGCTTACAATATATGTGTCATGCATTTCGTAATGATCTAGGCCACTTTGTAATGATCTAACCATTTCTCATTATATTTTGTTTCCATTAGAATGGGTTGCCCATTTCAATAATTAAAATCTACAATGTCGACTTTATTATGTAATGATGAGACCTATTGACTGGTACGGAGGTCTCCAACTTCGTATGACAAATGCCAAAATGAAAGGATCAAAAGAGTTAGGCTCCACAGAGAGCTTACAGAACTTTTGGCCGAAGAGCTATGTTGAAATATTGGGTTGAATTGTTTTCGCGAATGCTATTGTCTGGGTTTGATGTCGTGGTATCAGGGATGCATGAGATATTGAAGCTTTTTGATATTTATACAATTGATGGTTTGTTTATGTAATGAAGGTTTTGTGTGCAACAATATTGCTGCATATAGTACATCTTGAATGATACTATTCTCGCGCCCCTCTTCACCTCGACTTTCTATCTGTAATTCAGGTTTCGCCCGTTGTATGCTCTTGCCGGCAAGTTGATGTGTTTGTTTCTCGGCAATTCTTCATCGTTCTCTGCTGACAACAGATTCGGACTATGATCTGCAGAAAAACAGATCTCAAGCTTTTAGGTCTGAGGTTGATCAATTGAGTCATGAGATTGCAGATAAGAATCTGGATTCTGCACAGGACCATGGATTGGAAGTTTATGCAAGAAAGCCCAAGAACAAAGCTGGAAGCAGTGCTGCAAAAACATGGAAATATGAGACTCTAGACATTATTATTTCACATTCTCGAGTTGTGAACAATCCCATCCTTTAGCATTATAGTTCTGTGAACCCCATGGTTTTGCAACACTGCTTCCTGCTTTATTCTTGGGCTTCCTTGTATAACCTTCCAATACATCAGCCTGTGCGAACCAGATTCTTACCTGCAATCGCATTACTCAATTGATCAAGACCGGACCTAAAGGCTTGGGATCTGTTCTTTTTGCATGAGTAGCAAAGTGCTGAAAGGCTTTCCACCCTATTTGCTCAAACTCATCTTAGTTTAAAATGTAGGTCATAGTCCAAATCTGAAGTCAGCCAAGAATGGCGAGGGAATTGCCGAGAAACGTTGGGTTAGCATACGAACCCGCTGGCAAGCGCGCCAACCATCTTCCTGAAATTTTATTTTCTGCTTTTTCTCCCCTTTCTTGCTCATCTTATATCTTGATAGGCATAATCTGGGTGCAAGTATGGTTATCATTTTGTCATAGCATGGGTATATTCTTCACGCAGTATGCATTTGGATATTATTGGCCATTCATGTTTGGTAGCCATTCTCTGTAAATCGTTTTTTAGATTCACCAATGAAGTGTAACTGCCTTGTTTGTCTGGACTGATTAAGTTGTTACCAATGAAGGTTCAATTTGCGAGACTGCTGCAACAGAGATGGGGAAGGATTCCGCAAGAGGCTATTGATCGACTTTTTATTTCTGAATGTTGCTAAATTTTGTTAGTTGTATGCTGGGAATTAATGGTTTGATAGCCGTTGAAAGTATCAAGATTGTTGGGATTCTTTCTTTGTTATTTTTTAAGGAATGTGAAAAAATGTGCATGCATTAGTTGTCAGGATCACGATGACATTTCTTTTGTTGGGAGGCGTTTAGATATCTATATTATTATAAGACACAATGGGTTTTAAAAATATAGTCCCCATGAACACTATATGCTGCTGGTATGGCTTCTACTTATGATTCAAGCGTCAAGATTTAGCGGGAAGGCTTGCGCAACGTTGCATCTTAATATGAGAACAAGCACACTTGTCTAATTTTAGACAAAAATTTCTCGATTACTTTTATGATTCTAGTTAGCTTTTAGAAAAAATTTCAATTTTTGAGGACCTTTATTTTTTGTTGGCATTTGTTTATTTATATTTTAGAAATGAGAAAATTTTCAAAAGAATTGAGGTATTTAAAGAGATATAGAAATCTGAATTTTCAAACTTTTGGAAGAAAGTAAAAAGAAATTTTGCTTCTTCTAAAGGAGGAAAGCTATCGGAAGAATACTAAACTTGTTTTTCACAAATACACGTATACATTTTTATAAATTTTTTAAATATGAAAATTTAATGTTGTTATAGAAATTTTTTGAAAAAGTATGATGAGAAATCAAATTTTAGTTTGTAAATATTTTTTGCTTTCTGATTCATGTGGGTGGTTTTCATGAGATTGCTAAAACTAGTTAATTAATTTGGGCAAATTGGAAAATGGCTGCCTTTTGTTTAGGGTTCAATATTCTTTTTCATATTAATTATGTTATCGATAGAAAAAAGGTTGTGAAAAAAAAAAAATAAAATACACCAAGCTATGCAGTAAGCAATCTTAGTAAGAATAATGTTTTGTAACTAATTTGGGTTCGTTGTCTTTTTAACTTGAGCTAGTAAGTGCGTAGGGTATGTTTATACTTAGCGCCCTAAAGCCATTTAGTTTGGGAGTCATTAGCCTAATGTTCGTTACATGAGTTAATTAGAAAGCTTAAGGGATCTAAACATTGCACTGTTACAAGAGATTTAAAAAAACAATGTCCAATGTGATTGGTAGAGAGGGGGAAGAAGTAAGTACTGCTAGAATACTAAATAATTTTCCTGTACAAAGACATTCACTTAGCTGTATCTATTATTATTCCAAAACTACCCGTGTCAGTTTCTTAACAGGTCTATTTACAATAATACTCCTATAAATTCTCAACTTATAATATAACGGTGGGCCTCATGTATTAAATTCTTAAAAGTAAAGCTCAATTATAATTCCTAAAGGTAGGGCTATGTAAGACTTAATTAAGATATAAAAGTGGGTCTTATTAACTAAACTCATAAGTGCTTAGACTTAAGTGGAAGTCTAAAAGGTTAGCCCAAGTTTGAGTTATTAACAATGGGACCCACGTTCACTTCGCAAAAGGTATTTTATGTTGTAATTCGTATAAATGCAGTCCCACTTGGATAAAAATCTAGGAGGCTTAAGAGCAACTCCAATAGCATGGCAAAGCAATGGGTTAGCTATTTTTAACTAGCCGTGCTCCAATAGCCTAGCAACAAGTTTTGTAAAATAGAGTTTTTGCTACAGTAGATCGGTATACATGACGAGCGGCTGTTCACTTAGTATTTCATTTATTTTTAATCGCAGCCCTTTCGTTGGACTCATAAGCAATAACGGTTGCATAGTAACCTTTTCTTAGTATGTTACGTTGATTCCAAATTCCACTTAATCTGATGTGTTTAAGTAACCTTGCTACATCCCCTAGTTTAGGCTGGATAAATGTGTCACTCAAACTCGTGCGCCTCATCTGGTTGTGTAACACGGGCACCGTTAGATGATTTGTCTTATTCCATCCATTTTGTATACTTTGATTTCAAGGGCAATGAAGGAGGTTTAGTGTAAAAATTAGAACTGTGAGGTGAGGTGAGGTGAGGTGAGGCGATAATAAGGGGATAATGTATAAGTAGCTTGTAATTTTCCAAAGAATAAAAAAAGGAGCGATCCGTGGATTCCCATCAGACCGTCTATCTCATCATCAGCATGAATTCATCCTGGTAAATAAGGAATGTGAAGGGCCGCAGAGGGCAACATTCCGCGCAGTTTAGGGTTGCGAGCTGAGCCTGGGAGCGAGAGAGAGAGAGAGAGAGAGAGAGAGAGAGTTTTGACAGGGCAAGATTCCTTCCGTCGCTGGTTCGTTCGTTATGGAGGAGAAGAAGGTGACGACGTATAAGTGTTTGTATATGCGGTCGGAGCATCGACTATACCGCGCACGCATCCTTGATGCGCCTTTTGACCCTTGGTTTGAAATTGTGCATGAATTTTCCGACGGTAGGTTGCCGATCGGGATGGGAGGTATGGTTGTGGATTCCAGGGTGTATATGGTTGGGGGTGAGAAAGCGAAGAGGGACAGCAATCTGCTCGAATGGGATCCAGAAGACCGCTTCAGTTCAGATTCATTTGTCTTGAATTGGATTGATGGTTCTTTGGATCGCGTTAGGGACGGTCACTTCCCCAGCCCATCTGGTTGTAAGACCAGACCTGTGGTGGTCACCCTTGAGAAGAAAATTTATCTTCTGTCGACAATAGGCTATTTCTGGCCTCTCCAACAAGAACGTTTCGGGGGGCCCATGTTTGAGGTTTTTGATCCCGTCCAACGATCTTGGAAAAACCTCCCTCCTCCTCCAACAAGAACTATCTTTGGCTACTTTGCTTGGGGCCACAAGCTCTTAATCTACCCGAAGAACCTCATTTTTGACGCTCGTAAAGGGGAATGGGAGGATGGGAGGACTTTTGCAAGTCGCTTTGCTGCCAAGTCTGCAGCTGTCCCGTATGGTGCTGCAGTCGAATTCAAGGGCTATTTATTTGCGACCTCATATAATATGGACGCGGTCGTTGCATTTCAGCTTGGCCACCATGGGCTCGTCGAGTCTCACTGGGTGCTACATGAGTTAGATTGGGTGTTCCGTTTTCTTTCAGTGGACGATTATGGCCGTCCTTTATTGGACGCCTATGGCAAGGTCTTTCTCACTGACCTCGGTGATGGCCGTATGTGTTTAATGTTGGCTGAAAGCTGGCATTGGCATCTACATTCAGTCATCTTTCGGGTTTCCATATTGGATGGTTGCGCAGACCATCCCTTCTCAATACATGTAGAGAGTCGGTCTGGCTTTTCTCTCCTACAATATGATCTGATTGACTCCGTGTTCATGTAAGCAAATATGTTCCGATCGATGCCTTCAACGCCCCCCTATATGCATAATGAGAATCCCTATATTGGCTTTGTTGTTTTTTTCAACTTTTGTATTTTCATTTTGATGATACTGACGTATAGGTTGTTGTTGTATGGCATGTAATTTGCCCCTATGTCCACATTGTTGATTGCCTGACTTGCCGATTTATGCAATATCAATATATATTTGTTTGCCTTCACACGTTATTGTGTTCCTCGTGTGTTGATGTGTGCTCGATGCCAAGGCAAAAATAGCTTGGTTAGGATGAGCAATGGAAGACACTATATGCTACATTGCATCCCTCTTGTACTGTGCATCGTTATCTGGCTCAGTCCATGTCCATGTCGAACTGCATTTACGAGTGCAATTACACAAATCTGTGACTTTACTAATTGCTTGTTAGCTGTTACTCTTGTCTATTGAGTTTTGATTTAAAGGTGCTACCCGTCCACTAATGACATTAACTGGTAGGCATTTAGAGAAGCATAATACTACTGAGCCTCTTTTGATGAACTGCCTACTGTCAACTTTGGTGCTGCTGCGAGGCTGTTATTGAAGTTTGCTGGCATGTGAAATTTAGTTATAGTTGAAAGGAATAAGCCCCTATAATATTCAGGAAATTATCCAAATGGAAGTGCTTTTGTTTTTGGTGGGGTCAACATCCAGATGAATGTTAATGGACACATTATTGCTTGCAACAAATGCTTTTGGCTGCTAAATGTTCCTTCTTGTTCCTAGTATTTTCACGTCCTCTTCCAGGTTAAACACGGCAAAACCTGAATTATTTCAATTTGGTTAAATGATGTCTGAGCACTCTTATCAATCGAGCCTAGAGCATGTGAAGCTATATAGTAGTTTTAATAAAGGAAAAGGTAGCTTTGGTTGAAAAGGTTATATTGGCTTCATTTTATTGCGATTTGACTCGTCAACGCAAGCTTCTGATCTCCATTTCATTTTACTTTGTTCGCTCTCTCTTACCCTCTATCTTGATGAGCAGTGCGATTTTTTTTTTTGCAGGTGTGATCATCGGAATGCTCATGATTCTGAGGCTGATTCAAGTTTCACGAACCTAAATCCTTCTGGATTGGATAGGTCTGCTCCCTGTGATTCCATTTAGTACTTGTCATTGCATGTGCTTTTAAATTAGATTGTGAATTTGATAATGTCTATGAGTATGCAACGTATATTCCTATTCGATAATATTCTGTATTGTGGCTCTTTTTTCCAAAAGAAAAGATTCCTATATCATGGAATTTTCTTCTTCATGAAATTGAGCTGTATGGCAAAAGAGACTAGCCTGGGTAGGATGAGCAATGGAAGAAATTGTGACCGCATCCCTCATGTAAGCGGCATTATGTGGTTATCTAGGCTTGCTTACTTTTAGGCGGTGCACGAATGTGTTTGAGATGGCATTCATTACAGCTGTTAGATATTTTGTCCAAGGATCTTCCTCTAGCAATTGGTTAATGTCTGGGCTCTTTACATGCAGTGTAAACTTGACTACGTCCCATTCTTGTGGTATTTCTTTTGTTCATGTTGCTCAGGGAGGTCTAGGAAAAGCTGTGATCTATAGTATTTCTTTCAGAAAACTGTTCATACCTTGTCAGATGGTGACAATTGGGCAAGTATGCCCCCATCGTCTGCATAATGTAGCACTAGTTAAGTACTTTTTACTCCCTTGTGTTATGGCCTAGGAGCACAGTACCTCCCTAATGTGTAAAAGTGTACATGTAATGCCCTCTTGCTTTTGGATGAAACTAAAATTGTTAAGTTTAGGCAGAAAGTGCCGGAAACGTAATGTAGGTGTTGGAGGGAATTGTTTTCCTGCGAAATATTCATTTTTAGTGATAAGCTTGCCCCTTGTACATAATTATAAGCTCCAATTCTTCCTTGAAGTTTGGAAAAAGGTGCGGGATCATTGGAGCAACCGAAACCAGAACAAAAAACATGTAAACTACGACACTTACCTATCTTCTCTCTTATTCTTAACAGAGAACTGCCCTGTTAAGCTCTCCGATTGTTGCATGATACACTATATTGTTAGCCATGGCGAAGTGTTGTGCGTCTGTTAGGAGCTCAATGGCATCTAGCCCGAGAGCTTTGGTAGCTGAGTAACCATAAAGGTGTTCCACAGTTTGATTCCTGCATAATTGAATATCTCAATATGACAGAGATTGAAACTTTTAGTGCTAAGATCTAGTTCTTTAATAATACGTAGCTTTCAAGTACACAACTTTGAAATCCTAATCCAATATGTGGCTAAAAGCTTTAAGTTTCTCTTGTTTGTGCTGCATAAACTCCTAATATCAACTAGTGGTCTATCTTAATCCATAGAAGCACCACCTTTCTATCATTTTGGCTAGCTCTAAATTACCAGTAAGCCCAATTAATAATGGATTGAAGAAGAATTTTCTAAAGGAAACAATGAGCTGTTGTGAAAAGAACAATTAACTTGGTTGCCACCGCCACATTCTTTATAACCCTTATGATTGACTTTCCGTCTTTAACGGCAACAAATGACAAAAAGAAGACAAACCCATTTTAAATGCCACCACGACACCAGTGCCACCAGCGCCATGCCACAACCTTCTTTACTGTGGTGCCACTGCCAACCTCTGTGATAATGTAAAGTAACCTCTGGCAATGTAATGCTAGAATGGTGGATTGGCGGCGCTTGTAAAACTTCTCTCTCTCAATGGGTTCCACTTTCTCTCTTATAAATCTCTTAAATATTTGTGATTCTTCACTTTCTCTCCCTTGATGGTTTTGGTTTCCTCTCACTCTCTCTCTCTCTCTCCCCCCCCCCTCTCTTCAACCCTCTTAATATCCTTATTAGGAGGGATAGAATTGTCATTTCATTTTTCGTTAACGGAGTTATGTATCTTTGAACCAAAAAACACAAGGGGGTTATATACGGTTTTTAAACATTGAGGAGGTAATGTGTTTTCGGACTAAACCACATGGTAAAAACTAATAATCCGTTTCAATAATGATTAGAAGTTATTGGGCATGTGATTTAGAGGATGCCTAGAATGAAAAATGGACCACTTTTTTTCTGTAAATTATCCACTAATGGGGAGTTGATTTTGCTCTTGGAAAGTTGCTCTTTATTTTTGAGAAGCTACTTTTGGTGGGTGTTGGGTGGATATTGCTCGAGTAGATAGGGACTTGGAAAGGTGAGGGGCTTCGAGATGAGAGAAGCTAGTCATATTTACAAGCTGTTGACTTGATGGGCTCGTTTAGAAACACTAAAAAAGAACAGCTATAAGACAATTTACGATAACTCGGTAACGTATAGTTCATGCAAGATTAGGTGCCAATACCTTGAAGGGTGGTGCACTCCTAGTGGCCCCCACTTGCTGTTCTGGTTTCCTGGAGGGGCAACTAGCTTTTGTTGTCTTGTGTTGTTGTGGGGGGGGGGGGGGGGGGGGGGGGGTGCTTTTTCGCTTATCCTGCTGGAGATTGGAAGTAATGAGTTTTGCATTTTACCGGAACGCACGTGGGGGGTAATGGCCCGTTGATGGAGGGGACACAAATGGATTCGAGACTCGGTCCAAGTATCGAAAGAGCTCTCATAATTGGTTAGAAAGAAATTGAAGCGGCCTAGATTGAAATTTGGTGCCTGACAAGAAACAGGACGATGCATCCATGAAATTGTCTAAAGACATTTAAAAGACTTGGAAGGCTAAGGAGAGGCAGTAGGGTAAGGGCAAAGTAGGTTATAGTGCTATGACACAGGGATAAATAAAAATTGGATTCGTTAACTGTAAGTTCAAAAGGAGAAGGGAGCATTTTATGAGCGTGGTGGTCCTTTCATCTTTAAATGAGGTCGCGAGTATTTTTTTGGAGTTTTAGGTGCCTAGACAAGCCTAGGGGAGGAAGGGGTTGAAGGAAAGGTGAGGTTGGTTTTAGCACCAAGATGTGGAGAGGATTTAAAATTGGACTACTACATTAAATGCGAGTCAAGAAGGAATGGAGAGCATTTTTGGGCGTGGGGGTGTTTTGTTGTTTAACTAACGTTGAAAAATGCCTAAGTATAAGAGGGTGGTGGTGAAAGTGCTAATAAAGAAGGGGGAAGTAGATGTGGTATGCCTTTGGGAAACTAAAATGTGGGTTCATTTCTAGGGAAGTGACAAAGAGTATAGAGTGAGGTGTTAGTCAAGGTTTCTGTTGGCTCGAGAGTCGAGAGTCGTAACGTTGAATAATTTAGGGAATTAATAGTTGTACGGAGCAGGAGGATGTGATTATAGATTTTAAGCTTAAGAAAGTAAAATCAGTTTTCTGATGGAGTTGGTTAGTTTAGCTTGCATCCGAATTTAGCCGTAAATACAGAAATAGTTTGTGTTAATTTCATTTGTTTTCATAAGCAGAATTCATTTGTTGATACCATATGCAGGACTTTCGTTCAAGTTGAAGTAACTTCTTATTTGTGTGCCAAACAAAGTTGAACTTAGGGATTATAAGTTTGGATATCCAATTTTTCATATCTTTGGATAGAAAGCCAAACTTTTTGCACTCCAAAAAGTTGGAAGGTTGTGCTTTCCTCTTCAAATTGTAAAAATAGTGGAACAGACTAGGTGATGCTTTGAATGAATTGACTTTGTTTTCCCTTTTATTTATTTTGTATGATTTTGACAAGTAATTTATATTTGAGCATATGGAGATGCAACTTTAGCTATCCTACAATTTGACAAGTAATTTATAGTTGAGCATATGGAGATGCAACTTTAGCTATCCTACAATCCGGTCTCCAATGTCTAGTGAAATAGATTGCAAGAGACCTGCCTTTCGCATTTACATGGGGCAGGGTGCGAGGTTCAGAATTTATTTTATTATTGTCTTTATTAGGCTTAAGTGTAGGATGTTATTATGTAAGTTTGGTTAGGTGATGCAAGCCAAACCATAGTTTGGCCAACCCATTGGGCACAGTCCATAAGCCCAATAGCACATCCAATTATTTAGGAATATTATTAATTATTAAGTAGTTTGCTTTTATTAGAATTAATATTATTGAGTTTCCTTTTATATTTAGGATTATTCTGATATCTTGAGTTTACTTAATTTGGATTGTTTAGTGATTTTGTTTTCGTTTTTGTTTAGGAGAGTCTTGGTGATGTAGGCCAGATTATAGGTTTGCCAACGGCCAACTTGTTGGGCCTAGTCCACAAGCCCAATAGGACATCCAATTATTTTGGAATATTATTGAGTAGTTTTCTTTTTATTAGAATTAATATTATTGAGTTTTCTTTTATATTTAAGATTATTCTAATATTAGGAGTTTACTTAATTTGGATTGTTTAGTGATTCATTTTCCTTTATTGTTTAGGAGAGTCTTAGTGTCTAAAAGTGTCTAATTAATCTTATCCTATGTAAGGGTGATTATGCTTCATTGGAAAGACAGGCATTGATTATCAATAATATTTGAGTTACGAGAGTTTTCTTTTGGTTATGATGTTTTCTCCTCATGTGAGGATGCGCTAAGGGCTGAATCCATTTTTGGATTTGATCAATCTTTCGAGATATTGATCTATTCTTCTCGATCGTGGATTCGTGGCCGCACCACTTGGTGTATAAGTACTCTTATCCTATATAATGATGATTATGCTTCATTGTAAAGACAGATTCTGATTAGTAATAATATTTGAGTTATGAGAGGTTTCTCTTGATTAGGGTATTTTCTCCTCTTGTGAGGGTGCCCTTGAGGCTGAATCCATCTTTGGATTCGATCAATCCTTTGGGAGATTGGTCTATTTTATTGATTGTGGATCGTGGCTGCGCCAATTGGTATTAGAGACGAAAAGTGACGGCCAGGGAGACATCTATCCCTCATCGTCACCACACCATCCACGGTCCCTCCATCTCATCAATCTCTTTCATTGAATCCCATCTCACAGACAAACCCTATTGCAATCCACCTGTGTTCTCAAATCATCCCAACCCAAAAATCCGGAACGTTTCCCGCCATCAGAAAACAAACCCATCTTCAACCGCAACCCCAAAACCCCTCAATCTACTTGTCCCATCCATTTTCATGAGCCGAACCACCCCAGGTCGTCCCCCTCACTTTTGCACTTCCTAAAACCCTAAGCACTTCGCCAGCCATCTCCCCCCCGTTCATCATCCTAGCTGACCGCACACCACCTCCCTGAACACAAATCCCATTCCCGACTCTAATCCTCCTTCGACAGTAGTCGCTCCAAAAAATTAAAATTAAAAAGAAAAATAAAACCCCATTGAATTTAAGACCCTCCACCGAAATCCCATCAACGAACCAATTCCATCCTAAACCAAGCCGAACCCATCTCCAACCCATTCCCGATCCCTGCATTATCGACGACACCATCTCAGATGTTCTGAAATATTTCGAAACCCCAAAACCCCCCATCCCGACCCCCGGCATCACTCCGATACCCTAGAAATCCCTTTTGATCGTCCCTAATTCTCCCTTATCCACCTCTGTAGCTATTGAAACCATCTCTGTCAACCCAAATCCCATTGCGCGAAACCTATCTTCTTCAAGCTTCTGTCTTCAGCCCCAAACCAGAGTGAAGAAGAAGAAGAACAAGAAGAGGAAGGGCATAGAGAGACGATTGTGTAACTAGCACCATTGATCGCTGGCATCACAGCACAACCATCATTGAAACCACCTTCTCACGGCAATTGTTTACGTTGGGCTCTTCCGCTTCGTGCATCAAGATCGCTGGAACTTCTCACCTATTCGTCTTCTTGTTGCAGTCGAGACAAGTAAGAAACTTCTTTTTTTCTTGCATAGAGGCTGAGGCAGCACAAAGGCCAACTCCAGCCACATGTGCCACTTTTTTTGGTTAGATTTGGGCCTCTCTGGGTGGGCAAAATTATCAGAGCCGAGTTTTTTCAAGTCAGGGAGAGTTGATGCAGGCCAGATCATAGGTCGGCTAACCCGTTGGGCCTAGTCCATAAGCCCAGTAGGACATCCAATTATTTAGGAATATTATTAAGCAGTTTGCTTTTATTAGAATTAATATTATTGAGTTTCCTCTAATATTTAGGATTATTCCAATATTAGGACTTTACTTAATTTGGATTGTTAAGTGATTTAGTTTCCTTTATTGTTTAGGAGAGTCTTGGTGTCCAAGTAATCTTATCTTATATAAGGATGATTATGATTCATTGTAAAAACAGATTCTGATTATCAATAATATTTGAGCTATGAGAGTTTTCTCTTGGTTATGGTGTTTTCTCCTCTTGTGAGGGTGCCCTATGGGCTGAATCCATCTTGGATTCGATCAATCCCTTGGGAGATTGGTCTATTTTATCGGTCGTGGATCGTGGTTGCACCATTAGGTTATGATCGTTTCTTTGTTTGCATATTTTGACCCATGTTGTAAGCCCATAAAAAATAAGCTTATTTTAATTGAGAGGGCCACCTTTGCTATTGGATATTAGCATTGAAATCAAAATTAGATTTTTTTATTTTAATTTTATATATTGGTTTCCTTCCCTATCGATTGCTGCATACTGTCGTGCATCAATTGGCATCCGGGCCCAACTTCGATTGAATGTTATATATGTTCCTAATCAACATCGAGCGCCCATAATCGTAGTTAATCCATCCTTGACCAGGTCATCTCCATCATCAATTAACATCGTCACTATTCGCAAGCCTTTTCTCTTGGTGCTTCAAGTTGTTCACCAACGGAGGCGCGACTCTGAAGAAGTTGTGTGAACCAGAAAGGTTGGGTCACTAAGCTTCGAAGAAGGTTTGTGAACTAGGAAGGTTGGGTCATGAAGCTTTGAAGGAGGTGGTTGTTATTGCCAGTGTCATTCCTCGTGGTCGGATCTGTTGTCCTTTCTCGTTGCTGGATTCATTGTGGTCGTCAATGGCTGCCGCTGATAACCTCTGGTGTTGTGGATACAAGCTGGTCGCTAGGGTTTGAGTCGAAGACAACCAGATTTTGGATAACCAATTATAACTTAACCTAGCCTAAGTCTATTGCTTCATCGGTATTCCATTTATAAATGGTAGCGTAAATGATTTGCTCCAATTCATCTACTGATTTCCCTTGCATTTCCACTATTAGGACATTCTAAACCCAATGATGTTGGGAACAAACCTAAATCTCTTGATGTCCGATAGCTCACAAATCTTTCATTTCTAACCTTTCGGAGAATGAAATTGCTATAAAAATCATTTTTGCACTGCTCATTCACGAGTTGATGATCCAAAACCACTTTCTTAGTTTGGGGCATTGTGGAAAGAAGATCTAGAAGAGTAAAAATGAAGCACAAGGATGAAGAACTCATCGAAAGAACCACAACTCCTCTAATCGACTAGGCTGCACACTCGTAGATTTGACTCTAATTCATGAGTGATTTTCACTGATCTGCCTAGATCTTGCTTGAAATGGAGTGGGTCTTATGGACTTAGGTTTTGAAGAGGTTTTAGAGGGATATTGGGTTTGCCTAAAGTGTTTGGGGTGAAAAATAACGACCAAAACCCGTAACGCGTCTGTGTAGGCCAGCTGCTACAGCGCTGAGGCTAGCTGGCTTGGCGTGTTCCTAGTTGGTTGGCTGTTGGAGCTAGTTGGCTAGACCTAGTCATTTCCTGATTTTTCTTGTTTTCTACATTTCCTTCCCTCCTAGGCTTAAATAAACTTAGTTATGCTAGAGGATACACATTTAGTTCAGGGTAAATAAGTCTTGACCTCCTATATTCAATAAATTACCATGTTGTCCTCGGATGAGGTTGGAAAGGCTTAAAATATCTTCTTAAAAGCTTAAATCCTAAATTTGTTAATCATCTTTTCAAAGCTTTAATCCACTAAGTTCACATTGTTTAGAGTTTAAGGTCAAGCTAATTGATGCAGGCCAGATTCATGATTGGCCAGCTATTGGACCTATGACCAATAAAGCATAGTAGAATTAGAATAGACTATATTAATAGTAGTTGCTTTAGTTGTTTTATTGATATTTGGCAAGTATAGTTGTATTTGATTTAGGACTTCTTATTTGTTTAGAAGTAGCTATTTCCTTTCTTAGAGAATGTTTTAGTTATAAATAAGGATGTAATCTCTTCATGAGAGATAGACTTTCATATTGAATAAAGATTTTGAGTTGGTTCTCAGTTGAGAGAGTTTATTTGTTTTTGGTGAGGCACCTAGACAATTTATCCCTAAGCCTTTTGGCTTGGAGATTAGCCCGTTGGCTAATCTTCTTCCCCTGTGCCGCTTCAATTGGTATCAGAGAGAAGATCCAAGCTCGGATCGCCGTCTGATCGCCGATTCGAGGTAACCGTTCGTTGGTACAAGTCTTCGTTCATCCTCTCTGTCGTCGGTACCCATCTCCACAGCACACCAACACCCAAATTTTCCAACCCCGTTGACACCCATCTCCTCCACTGCTACCGACTTCACCCCCCGAGTCCCCAAACCCCCTCCGATCCTTGCTGCTCAGCAAAACCCCAACCCAGCCGAACCCACTCCCTCCGGTCCTCACTGCCCCGCTAAACCCCAACCCAGCCGAACCCACCCCTCCGCTCCTCGTTGCTCAGCAAATCCCCTCCGCCCTTTCCACACACCGACAACCCTCGCCCTCTCCCGCATCACCACTGCCCTCCACCACAACCCCTACAGGCCCTCACGCTCATCTCTCTGGACCCCTCACCGGCGACCCCACCGCTCGGTACCCATCTCTTCCCCTCTCTTTCCCGGTACCCAAACCAGACACCACCCCGCGGTTGCTGTCCACCATCCCCACCCCAGCGACGAACAGAACCAAAAAAAAAGAAAAAAAAAGGGCGCACAGCCTGCGACGAGCCCACGCCATCGCCTGCTGGCGTTCTCTCCCTCTCCATCGCCGGCTGGAAGCAACCATCGCCATCGCCCTGCCATCGCCCCACTGCCATTTTTCTCTCTCTCTCTCTCGCCGGCAGAAGACCACCAACGCCCCGCTGTAGTTCTCTCTCTCTCTCTCTCTCGCCGGCAGAAGACCGCCATCGCCCGCGGTAGTTTCTCTCTCTCCCTCGCCGGCAGAGTCTCTCCTTTCCTCCTGCATCCTTTCCTCCTGCATCAGACGAGACAGGTGAGGTTGTCTTTTATTTTCTCCTGTCGTTACTGTAGCAAGAGGAAGATATTTTCGTGTTGGGCCGTACCAGTTTGGGCTGTACCAGTTTGGGCCTGACCTGTTGACCCGACACCCGCCACATCCAACCCACTTTGCTTCAGTCTGGGTCTGACCTGACCCAGATCTGACCCGCCTGCCTGATTCATCCCTCACCGGCAGCTGCCCCTGTTCCAGATCTGACCCGCCTGCCTAATTCAGCCCAGGCCCACAGCAGCTGCCCTGTTCATCCCAGGTCCACAGCAAAAAAATATATATATGTGGGCCCAGCAAAAATAATCCAGTCTTTTTGGATTGATTGATCTCAGCCATTGCTTATCAAATGATGATATTTTAGTCGGATTCACGATCCATCTTCACTTGCGTATTTTTGTCTATAAGATCAAGCCATCAGGTCAGTCAATTTTGAGCATTCAGAAGATTTTTGAATTTCTTATAGTAAAATCAAAATGCAAATCTTTGGACCATCTGATGAAATTCAAAGCATGTTATATGAGTATAAATATGGAGATTGGTATTTTGCAAATAAGGTCTACTTTGAGCAGTTCCTCAATCTCAGACAGGCAAATTCGACAGTTTATGAATATTTAAATCAATTTTCGAGTCTGCACCAAGTTTGTGGCTTAGAACAACATAAGTTGCATGATTTAACTCGCTTTATCAGAGGTTTGAAGCCAGACATTTTTGAGAAGATGAAACCATGTCACAGTGTTCATGAAGCATACAAAGAAGCAATTCATATTGAGCACATGCTTCAATGGTCCCACTTGCAACAAGTCAAGCCTAAGCAAGAACATTCTCCACAACGAATGAAAGATCATCTGATGGAAACAAAATTTGAAGGTAAAGATACTCACACCCTTGTCATTCGCAGACTTCTCACCACCAATGAACGAGAAGACAAAGAGTGGAAACAGACTATAGTATTCCGAACGCGAGTAAGGTGTGAAGATCGATTAACTAATCTAGTTATTGATCATGACAGTACTATCAATTTTGTGGCACAATATATTATTGACAAACTCAATTGGCCTACAGAGACTCTTCCAATGCCTTACGAAGTTACATGGTCTAATGCATCTGTCGTTACTGTAACTCACAGATGTTTAGTATCTTTCAAGATTGGTGTATATGAAGATAAAATTTGGTGTGATGTAATTCCCATGAATATCACTCATATTCTTTTGGGACAACCATGGCTTCTTAATCGGAAAGTGCAATATGACAAAGAGAAGAATATATATTCTTTCTATTGGAAAGGACAATATGTTGATCTTGTTCCATTACAACCAGCAACATTTTCATCTACCTCATCACTATCAATTGAAGTCACAAGATGAACACAGGGAAGAAATAAATTCTAACGATGATGTTGAAAAGCCCATTCATGGAAAGGAAGATCTTATTGCAACTTCAAGTGCGAAGCAAAAGGTACATCAAGCTGATATTGAACATCTAAGAGAATTGATTGTTCTGCCTTTTCCAAAAAATCCAATTAGGACACCAACAGTGAAATTCCTTGTTCCAGTTATCTCACAAGTAGTTCAAGTTATAAAAGTTCCCCACATTGACTTCATCTTCAGAGATCACATATGGATATCTGACTGCCAACACTTGCAGCATTTACTAGTTTTTTCACACATCCAAGATTCATGCAAAGACCCACAGTCGAAAACATTTCGATCTACTATTACACGGAGGAAAAGACTGCAACAAGCTTTCAAGCCATGTCATGAAAATATGGATCTGAAGATAAAACAAAAGTTTGTTCGAATGACTTTCGACCCCGGTGGATATTTACAGAACTCGAGGACGAGTTCTCCTCCAAGCAGGGGAGAACTGATGCAGGCCAGATTCATTATTGGCCAGCTATTGGACCTATGACCAATAAAGCATAGTAGAATTAGAATAGACTACATTAATAGTAGTTGCTTTAGTTGTTTTATTGATATTTGGCAAGTATAGTTGTATTTGATTTAGGACTTCTTATTTGTTTAGAAGTAGCTATTTCCTTTCTTAGAGAATGTTTTAGTTATAAATAAGGATGTAATCTCTTCATGAGAGATAGACTTTCATATTGAATAAAGATTTTGAGTTGGTTCTCAGTTGAGAGAGTTTATTTGTTTTTGGTAAGGCACCTAGACAATTTATCCCTAAGCCTTTTGGCTTGGAGATTAGCCCGTTGGCTAATCTTCTTCCCCTGCGCTGCTTCACTAATAAATGTGCTCGTAGAAGCCTTTTTAACCTGAAAGGGACAATTGCAAACTTACTTCCTGCCATAGTTGAAAATATCGGCCGATACTTGTACGTGTCTGTGACATCCTGGAGTCCCACATCGACTATAGAGAGGAAAGTGAATGGGTTTATATAGAGAGCTTGCACCCTTACCTTGCATAAGGCCTTTTGGTGGGTTAAGGCCCACTAGAAACAAAACCGTGAGGCCCATGGGCCAAAGCGGACAATATCATGCATGTGTGAAGGGTGGGGCGTGACAAATGGTATCAGAGCCGACTCTCGACTAGTTCGAGTGTGGGCCCCTGCCGTGACCTGGTGCAAGTGGGCGGGTTCTTATGTGGGCGGGCCAAGAGGGCTGGCAGGCTACAGGAACTGGCAGGCTACTGCACAGGAACGTGCAGCCCTAAGGGAGGTGGATTGTGACATCCTGGAGTCCCACATCGACTATAGAGAGGAAAGTGAATGGGTTTATATAGAGAGCTTGCACCCTTACCTTGCATAAGGCCTTTTGGTGGGTTAAGGCCCACTAGAAACAAAACCGTGAGGCCCATGGGCCAAAGCGGACAATATCATGCATGTGTGAAGGGTGGGGCGTGACAGTGTCGGCCGATACTGAACCAATATTTGGCTGGGAATCGGTATTAGTATCGTCTAGCCAAATTATCCCCAAAATATCGAGATAAAATCGGCCACAAATCTTTAAAATTGTTTATTTATTTTAGGATTTTTTAATAATTTAATATTAAAATAGGATATTTTGAGGATTTCATCACAAATTTGTTTTTTAAGTAAGCATGATTATTGTGATAACTTCTCATTATTTTTTCATGTAATTAGTTTTATATTCTCAAATTTATTTTCGGATTTTTTAATAATCCAATATTAAAATAAGATTTTTGAGGATCTCATTACTAATTTATTTTTTAAGTAAGCATAATTGTTGTAGGCTTCATGTATGATAATTTTTTCATTGTCCTTTTATGTAATTAGTTTTATATTTTAAAATTCATTTTTTGATTTTCTAAATATTTAATATTAAACTATTATATATTTAGGTTTTCACTATAAATGTGGTTTATTAATTTTATATAATTGTTGTATAGCTCACATATGCTAAATTTTTACTGTTGTTTTATCATTTATGTGGTTATGTCAATATTTTTTGGATTTGTGAATTTATTTTTGGATTATTAAAACATGGTATTAGGAAAAAAATTAATGTATCAGTTAAATGTGCCCTTTTGAGATTCCAAATGCTAAAATGATATGTCTTAGTTTCTATTATTTTTTGGAGCTTGGCTCATAGGCAAGGACAAGTGGCAAAGTATTCTAAAAATAGTTTATAAGATATAATTATTATTCTTACAAAAAAAAATCACAGTTTTTGACAAGACGTCGATATAGGATGTCATAATTTAGGGAGACCGATAATTTGATTTATACTTATTACTAATTAAAAAAAAACATTGTTTTCCAGCCTTTTCTAATATTTTGGATATTTTGGATATTCTTTCAAATTTGTTGGATTAAAAAAAAATGACACCGTGACGGACCACGAACTGCAACCAATATCGATATCATGTCGGCTTTTGGGACCGAACTATACCGCAACCGATACCGTGATTTTCATCCATGCTTCCAGCTAGATGCTGGAGTAAGACCTTTATACCTAACCTAGACCTTAAAATATGGTCTAATTTTTGCTTTAAGTGCACTTAGGTTTGGGAATGAAGGTCACTTTTCCTAGAATCACACAAA
Organism: Sextonia rubra; assembly: GCA_037013555.1. Lineage (NCBI taxonomy): Eukaryota > Viridiplantae > Streptophyta > Magnoliopsida > Laurales > Lauraceae > Sextonia > Sextonia rubra. Next base: position 4,428,061 of record JASUAD010000024.1, on the reverse strand, counting down.
GGATGTTAAACCCTACAATGAACTGTGCTCTCATACCAATTAACCGTTTCCTTGAGGGGGTGAATAGCAGTTAGCTGGTCAGAAGGAAGTTAGTTCCAATTTTAAGCTTATTAAGCCATATAGATACCTATTTTGATCAATTTCAAACTGAGGGCATTTTGGTCGTTTCTTATCATGTTCCTAACTTATATTATATTGCTCGATGTGGTCCTAAGTTAGGTCTTTTCCCTTGTCTCACTTTGATCAGATTCACACTCAAATGCAAGAGATACTACTGTAGCTAGGCTGCTGTCTAGCTCACTAGCGCGTCGGCTAGACAACTATTCTTTGGAGTTTATGCAATCCGGGTACTATTTTGCATTCAAACACCCTTTTCAACATTCATACATTTGCAAAACACTGTGCGAGTCAAAGTACGTGTCACAAAACATATTTAGGAGTGTTGGAATAAGACAGCTCAAATCTTGCATTCATTAAGATAGAAAGGTTACAGCTTCAATATGCAAGAGTTTGAATGTCAAACATGCTTGGAACTGAACTTTCATAGTATAACATGTTAGTGCCATAGTCTGACCATCACTGATTTCTGTTGTCAACTTTGTGTCCAAAGTCAAATATGAAAGTCGTAGTCCAAGTCAAATATAGATAAAGGCCGTTTATCAAGTTCGATCAGGCTCGTTCAAGCTCATTATTTGGAAGATTCTCATGAGCGCCAAGGTTATCTTGACCCCTCAGTCCCAATTTAGGAAGACCTTAGAAAAACTTAAGTTTTATTAGAAAATACTTTGCTTAAAAATTCGTTTTTCCTTGGTATTTACAGCTTTGAGCGTGGCTAAGAAGGAGAACCCACGGCTCACTATCCAGAGGAAGCTTTTTGGGCTCCTTTCGCTTATGACTAACCTTACGGCTAAGTCGTGGAGGATTTATGGCTAAGCTGTTGGCCTGGCTGCAAAGTGCGAAAATTTCGGATCTTGGTCAAATTGACTACTGTGTATGAGCTGGTCTACGGCTAAATCGTAGAGCAACTTTAGTTTAGCTGTAGATCCATCCGTTGGAGAAAATCTTTATTTAAGAGAAGCCCTTTTCTTCCCCATACGCAACTTTTTCTCCTAGAAAATCTTTTTGAACAACAAGCCTCCATTAAATTCTATACGAAGCTCCAGTCGCCATCTTCCCTTTTATCTAAGATCATTCAAGGGCATTAATCTTGAAGAGAAGAGGAGATACTCATCTAGGAAAGCCCTAAACCCAATCTAGAAAAACCCTAGCTTTCCTAAATCCCAAAACCTCTTTCTTTGGCTGTGCACTCATTGGAAGATCAACATCACCAAGGAGCAATTACAAGTTATGATGCATGGATACTTCAAAATGGGCAACGTATCGTATCTGATATGTCACTTTTTACATGTAAGATCCGTGTCATTGGGCATCATAGATTACGGAGGTCAAAGCTTGGAGTTCTTCATTTAAGCTTCAAGAGCACCAACCAAGGCTAAGGTAACCTGTTTTGTGTTTGAGTGCTCTCTTCATATTTACTTATCTGTTGTATTTGGTGGAATACAAACCACCGCATCAATATTCATTGTTATTGGTGGAATAAATCTGAGATCAAACCATCATCATCATCATCATCATCATCAAAGCCTTATCTCAACCATGTTGAGGTCAGCTACATGAATTCTGTTTTTTCATTCCGTTCTATTTTGAGTAAATCTAAGATCAAACCACCGGAACAAAAACCCATATTGGTGGAAGACAAACTGCAGTATCAAAAAACTATTGCAGGAGGTGTACTTATGCAGTTACCTCAATGTTAGGGGAACCAAGAGTGTTTGCTCTTGAGAGTGGATGTTGGTTTGGGACTGAGCCACTATAAATTCTTTGTCTTGTGGATTGTTTTATTTTGTGGTGGATGAATTGAGGATAATGCATGTGTTGTGGTGGATGATGTACTGTTGATAATCATACTCTCTTGTGCTATTCATCAAACTTGTGCTAAATCAACTTGATTCTATTAGAATATCTACATATTACTAGCACACACGAACTGGAGCATTTCACTTGATCAATTTGTGCTTCTTAGTTTAATTTTGTTTTCAATCTAGTAGTAATTGAAGTTGAGGCTTGTCCCCCACCCCACCACACCCCCCACCCCCCTGCGGACTTGGTGACGTCTAGTTTTTGCACTTTCATAACATGCATATTCATCAATTTAAACCGATCACACAATGAACACCACAATTGATAGTGGTTTGGCCACACCCTTGGTGACCTACGGCCACTCTTCACACTCCACTAAACCAAAGGTTTTGGCAGATTCCCCAAAGAACTGGTGGTTTACAACCAGGCAAACCATTCTTACCACAAAGTCTGTTCAAATCTACTACACTTACTTGGAATGAGACTTCTTTCCTAGTTCAGGCTTACTACACTCTTCAGAGTGAGATCTCCTTCCTTGTTCAAGTGTGGTACACTCCTAAGTGAGACCTCTTTCTGAACTTAAGGGATCTAAACCGAATACCAACAAACATACGAACACAAACAAACTACAACTAAGGACTTTAATGCTCATTAAAGCAATGCTAAACGCTAGAAGTTGGAGTTTAGGTCTAATGTGGTAATGCATGTGTCTAACAATAACAAATAACATGATTCAAGCACATGTAAAAGATATACCGAGGCCCAAGAGGTTACCTTCTATGTCTGGCTTCAATTTGATCTCTTATCTGATATGGAAGAGAGAGAAACTCCGTTCTTAAGCTCCCTTAAGCCCCAAAGGATGTTATCGAATGTGCCCTAAAACCATCATGAACTTTCTGAAAAAGTGAGTTTTATTTATTTATTGTCAAGTGTAGTCCAACGCCCATAAACTGGCTAGCATTTTGAAATTTGGAGCACCATAGTTGACTAGAACATTTCCTGGTCAACTTGCTAGTTGGCTAGCTTAAGAGCTAGTCAACTATGCTTGGTTTAAATTTCTAGTTTTGACACCAAAACTCTAAAACATGTACTAGTGTTTAAAGGAACGTATCCTATGCCTAGGTATGACACCTTAAGACACTATATGCCTGACCCTTGATGTGTGAAGCCTTCCGAATGCCAAGATGCTCAGATTGCTGTAACATTTTCCCATAGATTGTAACCTTACCGTGTTGTTAATTGAGCAAAAACACCCCGGTACTCATGAATATATAGAATTAGGCGCTGTTCTTCTTTTCCTTTTCCTTTTTCTTGAATTCCAGTGGGGTATGCTGATCCCACCAATGCAAGGGTGGCTACGCCATGGATGTGTCTGATAGTGGATAATATATAACAGTTGTGTATCCCTGTATGTACGTTATGCCATGAATGTCAAATCCAAAAAATTTAGTCCAAATACATGGCCTGTTGTAATCCTCTTTTTCAGTTGAGTTAATGAAGTACTTTGTGAAAGGGGTTTTCTCGTAGTGTTGGTGTTTCCGATGTTGTGTGCTTATGCTCTTATTGCTTTGGTGAGTGTTATCAAATCTGTGGTAGTGATTGGGTGGATCACAGCCTATGGGAGGCAGGTGACTGGGATCAGGTCTGAGAGAGGTAGTATCATTACCGCCGAAAAATGTAGGGTTTCTTTGTGATAGGTAGCAGTAGAGCATTTGTTGTTACTTTACATTGTCATTTTCTGCAGACATTAGAAACATAAATCAGAATCCTTGTGGGACCTCTATTTCCCTTGTGTCATTTCTTTTGTTTTGGCTGAAATGTTTTTATGTAGGCAGTGAATGGAAATAATACTGTGATAGCTCACATTTTGATACTAATTAGTTGAGCTTCTCTTAAATATGATGCTTAGATTGTAATTATGTTTATAGTAGTTGAAAGGCGTAATAAATCTTCCAAGTCTGTAGTCTAATGAAGTGTTTATATTCAAGATTCTTTTGGTTCCTTGTATTCTGTTTCTCAGTGTCTTATGATACTAAGCATTCGGACGTTGTGCTTGTTTTCATGACAGTTCTGAAGACTCGAAGAAGCGTGTTGTAGATTAGGTCCCACAAGGGTAATGGTGCATTCAAGAAGGCAAAATCCTGCATTGCCTAAATAGGTTAGTTACTTGAGTTTAAGCATCCATACATCTAAGTGCTAAGTTGCTTCTAATGTTTTATGAGTTGGTTTCCATTTCTTGTGTTTTTTGCCATGTAGGTTCGTTTAGTGTATGCAAGTTTAGTTTTCATCGAGGTGTTCAGTTCGATAGTTGTTCCATACTTGGTCACTCTCTCTCTCCTCACACACAGAGGGGAGAGCATTTATATGGAATTGTTCCCGAGTCCTCACACCATTTTAAATTAAAACAAAGCTCTCTGGATGCTTTCATTCTCCTGCAAACCACGTACGTAGGGAATTTTTTCTTTTTGGATGGGGGAGGAGGGAGGAGCGAGGGGTTCTTTCTATGTCTCTTGAGCGAGGGGCATCTCAAAATTTGAGCACCTTAGTGGGATAGGTTTGCTTAGTCAAGTATTGCAAAATTAGGTTGTGGTCAGGAAAGAACTAGGGTTTATGGGGGGCTATTTCCATGGTTATGACAACGTTTTTTTTTTTTTTTAATTTCAAGAAGAGGTTACAAGGTGCGAAAATTTTCTTCTCTATTGATTTGTTATTCACTTCATCTTCCCTTGATCAGCAATTTGTTATTTAATGCATTTTATATATCAACATGATTCTCCAAATCATTAAATGGTAAAAAAAAATCTCCCTATTGTTTGTAAATAATTAAATATTCATTCGAACCTACCTCGAGAATGGTGAACCTACAATTCAAAATTATGCTTATGGGTATGTTAGCCCGTTTCAGAGCATAATTATTTCACCTGTTGGATCCAACCAAAGGGAAAAAGCAAAGATGCGCTATTTCTTAAAATTCGTGTGTGAGCCTTGTGGCAGAAGTTACGCCACTCCTTCAGGTAATCACATGAAGAGTTAGCATGAGTCAAACAGTAATTAATCTCAATAGGAGTCATCCCAAAACTATGGCTTCCACTTTGTGTAAAGGGTGGTTTGCTTGAATTGATATATATATATATATTTAAAAAAAAACGTAATTAAAGGTATGTATGAGGAAGTTGTAAATGGGACAATTATGTTTTTGAGAGGTATAAATGGGTCATCAACTATAAAGAATTTAGAAAAGGAAAAAAACACAAATTTAGGTTCGAACAAATTCAACATGTTTTAAAATGGAAGACCCATTTAAGCCTTCAATATATGTGTCATGCATTTCGTAATGATCTAGGCCACTTTGTAATGATCTAACCATTACTCATTATATTTTGTTTCCATTAGAATGGGTTGCCCATTTCAATAATTAAAATCTACAATGTCGACTTTATTATGTGATGATGAGACCTATTGACTGGTACGGAGGTCTCCAACTTCGTATGACAAATGCCAAAATGAAAGGATCAAAAAGAGTTAGGCTCCACAGAGAGCTTACAGAACTTTTGGCCCAAGAGCTATGTTGAAATAGTGGGTTGAATTGTTTTTGCGAATGCTATTATCTGGGTTTGATGTCGTGGTATCAGGGATGCATGAGATATTGAAGCTTTTTGATATTTATACAATTGATGGTTTGTTTATGTAATGAAGGTTTTGTGTGCAACAATATTGCTGCATATAGTACATCTTGAATGATACTATTCTCACGCCCCTCTTCAACTCGACTTTCTATCTGTAATTCAGGTTTCGCCCGTTGTATGCTGTTGCCGGCGAGTTGATGTGTTTGTTTCTCGGCAATTCTTCATCGTTCTCTGCTGACAACAGATTCGGACTATGATCTGCAGAAAAACAGATCTCAAGCTTTTAGGTCTGAGGTTGATCAATTGAGTCATGAGATTGCAGGTAAGAATCTGGATTCTGCACCCAAGAACAAAGCTGGAAGCAGTGCTGCAAAACCATGGAAATCTGAGACTCTAGACATTATTATTTCACATTCTCAAGTTATGAACAATCCCATCCTTTAGCATTATAGTTCTGTGAACCCCATGGTTTTGCAACACTGCTTCCTGCTTTATTCTTGGGCTTCCTTGTATAACCTTCCAATACATCAGCCTGTGCGAACCAGATTCTTACCTGCAATCGCATTACTCAATTGATCAAGGCCGGAGCTAAAGGCTTGGGATCTGTTCTTTTTGCATGAGCAGCAAAGTGGTGAAAGACTTTCCAGCCTATTTGCTCGAACTCATCTTAGTTTAAAATGTGGGTCATAGTCCAAATCTGTAGTCAGCCAAGAATGGTGAGGGAATTGCCGAGAAACGATGGGTTAGCATTTGAACTCGCTGGCAAGTGCGTACTATGGACGGGACCTGATTTAGTAGAGACGGGTGAGAGTAAGAGGGGAGTAAAATTAGTATAATGAGCTCCATAAATATCAGTCATGCTCACTTTTGAACTATATGGACAGTTGTATTTGAGTGCGAGCACGCTTGTAATGCACACTCGATAGGTAACTTTAATTTTGTAACTTATGATGTTGCATTGAGGACATATTCCTATTTTAACTTAAATAGTTGCAGGCATGATTCCTAAGATCTTAGAATAGTTATGTGTGAATTAATTGAATAAGAATGACAACATCCTGTTCTATTGGAAATTTTGGAAATAAAATTTTATTTTAACCCGAATACATATATTTTTCTCATCTAATGACTCTTTAAAGGTTTTCTTTATTTCTCCTGATAAATAATAAAATACAATTGCATTGTATCCTTTCTATGCAATAGTTAGTTTTTTAAAAGCTATTAATTACCACGCATATTGATTGAAAGTAGAACCAGTTCAGTGTGTGTTTTATTCTTTCATCTTTTTCCACGTAGATTCAATAAATTTAATTTGTCTTCTCTACAGCAACCAAGGCATAGGCCTAAGAGCTGCTGGCTACACTTGATACGGCTAGTTGATGTGATTGAAAGGTGTGGAACATGTAATGTGATCTACCCGTGTTTGACTAGTCCCATGCCAACCATCTTCCTGAAATTTTATTTTCTGCTTTTTCTCCCCTTTCTTGCTCATCTTGTATCTTTATGGGCATAATCTGGGTGCAAGTATGGTTATCATTGTGTCATTGCATGGGCATATTCTTCACGCAGTATGCATTTGGATATTATTGGCCATTCATGTTTAGTAGCCATTCTCTGTAAATCGTTTTTTAGATTCACCAATGAAGTGTAACTGCCTTGTGTGTCTGGACTGATTAAGTTGTTACCAATGAAGGTTCAATTTGCAAGACTGCTGCAACATAGATGGGGAAGGATTCCGCAAGAGGCTATTGATCGACTTTTTATTTCTGAATGTTACTAAATTTTGTTAGTTGTATGCTGGGAATTAATGGTTTGATAGCCGTTGAAAGCATCAAGATTGTTGGGATTCTTTCTTTGTTATTTTTTCAGGAATGTGAAAAAATGTGCGGGCATTAGTTGTCAGGATCATGATGACATTTCTTTTATTGGGAGGCGTTTAAATATCTATATTTTTATAAGACACAATGTGTTTTAAAAATATAGTCCCCATGAACACTATATGCGGCTGGTATGGCTATTACTTATGATTCAAGGGTCAAGATTTAGTGGGAAGGCTTGTACAACGTTGCATCTTAATATGAGAACAAGCACGCTTGTCTAATTTTAGACAAAAAATTTTCGATTGCTTTTATCATTCTAGTCAGCTTTTAGAAAAAATCTCAATTTTTGAGGACCTTTATTTTTTGTTGGCATTTATTTATTTATTTATTTATATTTTAGAAATGAGAAAATTTTCAAAAGAATTGAGGTATTAAAAGATATATAGAAATTTGAAGTTTTCAAACTTTTGGAAGGAAGAAAAAAGAAATTTTGCTTCTTCTAAAGGAGGAAAGCTACAGGAAGAATACTAAAAATTGTTTTTCACAAATACACGTATACATTTTTATAAATATTTTAAATAGGAAAATTTAATTTAAAAAATTTAATGTTGTTATAGAAATTTTTTGAAAAAATATGATGATAAATCAAAATTTAGTTTGTGAATATTTTTTGCTTCCTGATTCATGTGGGTGGTTTTCATGAGATTGCTAAAAGTAGTTAATTAATTTGGGCAAATTGGAAAATGGCTACCTTTTGTTTAGGGTTCAATATTCTTTTTCATATTAGTTATGTTATCGATAAAAAAAAGGTTGTGAAAAAAAAAATAAAATACCGAGCTACGCAGTAAGCAATCTTACTAAGAATAATGTTTTGTAACTAGTTTGAGTTTGTTGTCTTTTTAACTCGAGTTAGTAAGCGTGTAGGGTACGTTTATACCTAGCGCCCTGAAGCCATTTAGTTTGGGAGTCATTAGCCTAATGCTTGTTATATGAGTTAAATATAAAGCTTAAGTGTTCTAAACATTGTACTGTTACAAGAGATTAAAAAAAAATTCCATTGTGACTGTTAGAGATGGGAAAGCAGTAGGTACTGCCACAGTACTAAATAATTTTCCTGTACCAAGACGTTCATTTAGCTGTATCTATTATTATTTCAAAACTACCCATGTCAGTTCCTTAACAAGTCCATTTACAATAATACTCCTATAAATTCTCAACTTATAATATAACGGTGGGCCTCATGTATTAAATTCTGAAAAGTTAAGCTCAATTATAATTCCTAAAGGTAGGCCCATGTTAGACTTAATTAAGATATAAAAGTGGGTCTTATTAACTAAATTCATAAGTGCTTAGACGTAAGTATAAGTCTAAAAGGTCAGCCCAAGTTTGAGTTTTTAACAATGGGACTCACATTCACTTCACAAAAGGTATTTTATGTTGTAATTCGTATAAATGCAGTCCCACTTGGACAAAAATCTAGGAGGCTTAAGAGCAACTCCAACATCATGATAAAACAATGGGTTAGCTATTTTAACTAGCCATGCTCCAATAGCCTAGCAATAAGTTTTGTAAAATAGAGTTTTTGCTATAGTAGATCAGTAAACATGACGAGCAACTGTTCACTTGGTATTTTATTTATTTTTAATCACAACCCTCTCATTGGGACTCAAATGTTCAACACTTAGAAAAAGAAACAATAATTATTTACATAAAAAAAGGATAAAGGAGACAAATCTGGAGATTTATGTTGCATTTATGTATTTTAAGCCGATCAAGCAATCTTTGTAACTTGTCACCAGTTTTTCCTTGGATGTAGGATTCCAAGGGGAGTTAAAATGAAGGTTTTACGACTATGATTATGGTTGCCTCTAATGGATTGCTTATCACATCATGCCAAAGGGGTTGGTCTTGGTTTTACCCATATCCCCTTCAACTCCCAAGTAAAGAAAATGAAGAAAGTTTCGAAAAGTTTATTTTCTTCTCGAATTCTTTCAAACCAAGGCACTATTATTTGCTTGCCCCTTTTTGGAGAGCGAGGAAAAGACATGGACCAAAAAAAAAAAAAAGAATGTCGAACATTTTGACATTTTCAATTCCGAGCTTATTTTTCGTGAATTTTTTTTGTTACATTCTAACATCCCAGATGCAGGTTGTCTAAAAGTACTTTTTTGAATCACGGCCCCCCTATTCGGTCTTGGATGATCTACACTTGAAGAAGGAAAGGTAATTTATGTAAAAGAAAGATAAATGAGACTAATCCGGAGATGTATGCCGCCTTCATGATCTCGTCCCTTTTGATACCATCATGCCATAAAATTGATTGTTTTGAGATTATTTGTCATTCGATTGAAAAAGGTGCCTTGATCGTAAAGTTTGTGATTTTAATTTGGTGGATCTTTTCTACCTTGATTTATTTTGATTACTCTAATTTGTTTTGATTATAATAATAATAGCTGGACTTGATATTGGTCCATTGACACTATCCTGTTATTAAATGAACTAATTCGTGTATTGCTATCAAAGATTTGCTATTTGATTTGAGAATGTTGGAATTTTGGAAAAGAATCTAGATAACATGGGTTTGATTTGTGTTTCTAGCCTTTCCACTTCATCTCCCAATCACCACGCATGGAGAGGCAGAAATGAATTGTTCGTAATGCATGTGCATGTTGGAATCATTATGAAATCTAGAATGCCAAAAGAACCGAAGAAATTGAGGAATACTGTTCGTCTGATATAACTGAAATAGAAGAAATCAAAGGAAATTTAAGGACATGAAAAGATCCAATAAATGAAAAGATCCAAAGGCTTGATTGTTCAGTTATAGCTTTAAAATTACTATACGGTGCAAATTTCAATAATGTGGGACGATGTGGAAAATAATCAATGGTTGATATTAAGAAAGAAGTGGTCCAAATTTCAAGGGTGCTATTAAAATTGTCAATTAGATTCATATACAATAATGGTTGCATAGTAACCTTGTCTTAGTATTTACGTGGATTCCAAATTCCACCTAAACTGATGTGTTAAGCTAAACTTGCTACGTCCCTTGGTTTAGGCTGGATAAATGTGTCACTCAAACTCGTGCGCCTCATCTGGTTGTGTAACACGGGCACCGTTAGATGATTTGTCTTATTCCATCTATTTTGTATACTTTGATTTCAAGGGCAATGAAGGAGGTTTAGTGTAAAAATTAGAACTATGATGCGAGGTGATAATAAGGGGATAATGTGTAAGTACCTCGTAATTTTCCAAAAAGAATAAAAAAAAAAGGAGCGATCCGTGGATTCCCATCAGACCGTCTATCTCATCATCAGCATGAATTCATCCTGGTACAAAAGGGCAACGCAGAGGGCAACATTCCGCGCAGTTTAGGGTTGCGAGTTGAGCCTGGGGGAGAGAGAGAGAGAGAGAGAGAGAGAGTTTTGACAAGGCAAGATTCCTTCCGTCGCTGGTTCGTTCGTTATGGAGGAGAAGAAGGTGACGACGTATAAGTGTTTGTATATGCGGTCGGAGCGTCGACTATACCGCGCACGCATCCTTGATGCGCCTTTTGACCCTTGGTTTGAAATTGTGCATGAATTTTCCGACGGTAGGTTGCCGATCGGGATGGGAGGTATGGTTGTGGATTCCAGAGTGTATATGGTTGGGGGTGAGAAAGCGAAGAGGGACAGCAATCTGCTCGAATGGGATCCAGAAGAGCGCTTCAATTCAGATTCTTTTGTCTTGAATTGGATTGATGGTTCTTTGGATCGCGTTAGGGACGGTCACTTCCCCAGCCCATCTGGTTGTAAGACCAAACCTGTGGTGGTCACCCTTGAGAAGAAAATTTATCTTCTGTCGACAGTAGGCCATTTCTGGCCTCTCCAAGAAGAATGTTTCGGGGGGCCCTTGTTTGAGGTTTTTGATCCCGTCCAACGATCTTGGAAAAACCTCCCTCCTCCCCCCTGTTACCCAGTATATCCTATCTTTGGCTACTTTGCTTGGGGCCACAAGCTCTTAATCTACCCGAAGAACCTCATTTTTGACGCTCGTAAAGGGGAATGGGAGGATGGGAGGACTTTCGCAAAGCGCTTTGCTGCCAAGTCTGCAGCTGTCCCCCATGGCGCTGCAGTCGAATTCAAGGGCTATTTATTTGCGACCTCATATGAGATGGACGCGGTCGTTGCATTTCAGCTTGGCCCCAATGGGCTCGTCGAGTCTCACTGGGTGCTACATGAGTTAGATTGGGTGTTCCGTTTTCTTTCAGTGGACGAATATGGCCGTCCAACAAAGAGCACCTATGGCCAGGACTTTCTCACCGACCTCGGTGATGGCCGTATGTCTTTAATGTTGGCCGAAAGCAGGCGTTGGCATCTACATTCAGTCATCTTTCGGGTTTCCATATTGGATGGTTGCGCGGACTATCCCTTCTCAATACATGTAGAGAGTCGGTCTGGCTTTTCTCTCCTACAATATGATCTGATTGACTCCGTGTTCATGTAAGCAAATATGTTCCGATTGATGCCTTCAACACCCCTCTACTTGCATAACGAGAATCCCTATGTTGGCTTTGTTGTTTTTTTTCAACTTTTGTATTTTCATTTTGATGATGGCGACGTATAGGTTGTTGTTGTTGTATGGCATGTAATTTGCCCCTATGTCCACATTGTTGATTGGCTGACTTGGCGATTTATGCAATATCAACATATATTTGTTTGCCTTCACACGTTATTGTGTTCCTCATGTATTGATGTGCGCTCGATGCCGAGGCAAAAATAGCTTGGGTATGATGAGCAATGGAAGACACTATATGCTACATTGCATCCCTCTTGTACTGTGCACCGTTATCTGGTTCAGTCCATGTCCATGCCGAACTGCATTTAAGAGTGCAATTACACAAATCTGTGACTTTACTAATTGCTTGTTAGCTGTTACTCTTGTCTATTGAGTTTTGATTTAAAGGTGCTACCCGTCCACTAATGACATTAACTGGTAGGGATTTAGAGAAGCATAATACTACTGAGCCTCTTTTGATGAACTGCCTACTGTCAACTTTGGTGCTGCTGCGAGGCTGTTATTGAAGTTTGCTGGCATGTGAAATTTAGTTATAGTTGAAAGGAATAAGCCCCTAGAATATTCAGGATATTATCCAAATGGAAGTGCTTTGGTTTTTGGTGGGGGTCAACATCCAGATGAATGTTAATGGCCACATTATTGCTTGCAACAAATGCTTTTGGCTGCTAAATGTTCCTTCTTGTTCCTTGTATTTTCACCTCCTCTTCTGGGTTAAAAATGGCAAAACCTGAATTATTTCAATTTGGTTAAATGATGTCTGAGCACTCTTATCAATCGAGCCTAGAGCATGTGAAGTTATATATAGTAGTTTTAATAAAGGAAAAAGTAGCTTTGGTTGAAAAGGTTATATTGGCTTCATTTTATTGCGATTTGACTCGTCAACACAAACTTCCATTCTCCATTTCATTTTACTTTGTTCGCTCTCTCTTACCCTCTATCTTGATGAGCAGTGCGATTTTTTTTTTTGCAGGTGTGATCATCGGAATGCTCATGATTCTGAGGCTGATTCAAGTTTCACGAACCTAAATCCTTCTGGACTGGATAGGTCTGCTCCCTGTGATTGCATTTAGTACTTTTCATTGCATGTGCTTTTAAATTAGATTGTGAACTTGATAATATGTCTATGAGTATGCACCGTATATTCCTATTCGATAATATTCTGTATCGTGGCACTTTTTTCCAAAAAAAAAAAAAGATTCCTATATCATGGCATTTTCTTCTTCATGAAATTGAGTTGTATGGCAAAAGAGACTAGCCTGGGTAGGATGAGCAATGGAAGAAATTATGACCGTATCCCTCTTGTAAGCGGCATTATGTGGTTATCTTGGCTTGCTTACTTTTAGGCTGTGCACGAATGTGTTTGAGATGGCATTCGTTACAGCTCTTAGATATTTTGTCCAAGGATCTTCGCCTAGCAATTGGTTAACGCCTTGGGCGCTTTACATGAAGTGTAAACTTGACTGCGTCCCATTCGCGCGGTATTTCTTTTGTTCATGCTGCTCAGGGAGGTCTAGGAAAAGCTGCGATCTATAGTATTTCTTTCAAAAAACTGTTCATACTATGTCAGATGGCGACAATTGGGCAAGTATGCCCCCATCGTCTGCATAATGTAGCACTGGTTAAGTACTTTTTACTCCCTTGTGTTATGGCCTAGGAGCACAGTACCTCCCTAATGTGTAAAAGTGTACGCATAATGCCCTCTTGCTTTTGGATGAAACTAAAATTGTTAAGTTTAGGCAGAAAGTGCCGGAAACGTGATGTAGGTGTTGGAGGGAATTGTTTTCCTGCGAAATATTCCTTTTTAGTGATAAGCTTGCCCCTTGTACATAATTATAAGCTCCAATTCTTCCTTGAAGTTCGGAAAAAGGTGCAGGATCATTGGAGCAACCGAAACCAGAACCAGAAACATGTAAACTACGACACTTACCTATCTTCTCTCTTATTCTTAATAAAGAACTGCCCTGTTAAGCTCTTCGATTGTTGCATGATACACTGTTTGTTAGCCATGGCGAAGTGTTGTGCGCCTGTTTGGAGCTCAATGGCATCTAGCCTGAGAGCTTTGGCAGCTGAGTAACCATAAAGGTGTTCCACAGTTTGATTCCTGCATAATTGAATATCTCAATAGGACAAAGATTGAAACTTTCAGGGCTAAGATCTAGTTCTTTAATAATAAGCAGCTTTCAAGTACACAACTTTGAAATCCTAATCCGATATGTGGCTAAAAGCTTTTAGTTTCTGTTGTTTGTGTTGCGTAAACTCCTAATATCAACTAGTGGTCTATCTTAATCCATAGAAGCACCACCTTTCTATCATTTTGGCTAGCTTTAAAATTACCAGTAAGCCCAATTAATAATGGATCGAAGAAGAATTTTCTAAAGGAAACAATGAGTTGATGTGATAAGAACAATAAACTTGGTTGCCACCGCCACATTCTTTATAACCCTTATGATTGACTTTCCGTCTTTAACGGCAACAAATGACAAAAAGAAGACAAACCCATTTTAAATGCCACCACGACACCAGTGCCACCAGCGCCATGCCACAACCTTCTTTACTGTGGTGCCACTGCCAACCTCTGTGATAATGTAAAGTAACCTCTGGCAATGTAATGCTAGAATGGTGGATTGGCGGCGCTTGTAAAACTTCTCTCTCTCAATGGGTTCCACTTTCTCTCTTATAAATCTCTTAAATATTTGTGATTCTTCACTTTCTCTCCCTTGATGGTTTTGGTTTCCTCTCACTCTCTCTCTCTCTCTCCCCCCCCCCCTCTCTTCAACCCTCTTAATATCCTTATTAGGAGGGATAGAATTGTCATTTCATTTTTCGTTAACGGAGTTATGTATCTTTGAACCAAAAAACACAAGGGGGTTTTATACATTTTTAAACATTAAGGAGGTAATGTGTTTCCGGACTAAACCACATGGTAAAAACTAATAATCCATTGCAACAATGATTAGAAGTTATTGCACATGTGATTCAGAGGATGCCTAGAATGAAAAATGGACCACTTTTTTTTCTGCAAATTCTCCACCAATGGGGAGTTGATTTTGCTCTTGGAAAGTTGCTCTTTATTTTTGTGAAGCTACTTTTGGTGGGTGTTGGGTGGATATTGCTAGAGTAGATAGGGACTTGGAAAGGCGAGGGGCTTGGAGATGAGAGAAGCCAGTCATATTTACAAGCTGTTGACCTGATGGGCTTGTTCACATATAAAAAAGATCTTAACGGGCTGGTTGTAACACTCAATCTGGTTAGGGTGGCGTCCTAACTCAGCCAATTGGGTGTGTGGAGACTGTTTAGTTATGTTTTCTCATGTGAATATTGTGTGTCAAACTATTGGGGGTCCAATTTCCTTGCCAACTAAATAGATGCTTGTTGCACTCTATTTAATAATGAGCAGGAATCATCGAGGTATTTGTATGAATAGGTATAAGCCATGAAATTGTAGAAACACTAAAAAAGAACAGCTATAAAACAATTTACGATAATGTGGTACCGTATAGTTCATGCAAGATTAGGTGCCACTATCTTGAAGGGTGGTGCACTCCTAGTGGCCCCCACTTGCTGTTCTAGTTTCCTTGAGGGATAACTAGCTTTTGTTGTTTTGTGTTGGAAAGGGGAGGGGTGTGGGGCAGGTGTGGGCCTGGCTTATCCTGCTGGAGATTGGAAGTTGTGAGTTCTGCATTTTACTAGAATGCACGTGGGGTGTAATGGCCCGTTGATGGAGGGGGCACAAATGGATTCGAGACTCGGTATAAGTACCGAAAGAGGTGTCATAATGGGTTAGAAAGAAATTGAAGCGGCCTAGATTGAAATTTGGTGACTGACAAGAAACATGACGATGCATCCATGAAATTGTCTAAAGGCATTTAAAAGACTTGGAAGGCTAAGGAGAGGTAGTAGGGTAAGGGAAAAGTAGGTTATAGTGCTAAGACGCAGAGAGAAATAAAAATTGGATTCATTAACTGTAAGTCGAAAAGGAGAAGGGAGCATTTTATGAGCGTGGTGGTTCTTTCGTTTTTAAATGAGGTCGCAAATATTTTTTTGGAGTTTTAGGTGCCTAGACAAGCCTAGGGGAGGAAGGAGGGTTGAAGGAAAGGTGAAGTTGGTTTTAGCACCAAGATGTGGAGAGGATTTAAAATTGGAATACTACATTAAATGCGAGTCAAGAAGGAATGGGGAGCATTTTTGGGCGTGGGGGTGTTTTGTTGTTTAACTAACGTTGAGAAATGCCTAAGTATTCCTATAAGAGGGTGGTGTTGAAAGTGCTAATAAAGAAGGCGGAAGTAGATGTGGTATGCCTTTGGGAAACTAAAATGTGGGTTCATGTCTAGGGAATTGACAAAGAGTATAGAGTGAGGTGTTAGTCAAGGTTTCTGTTGGCTCGAGAGTCGAGAGTTATAATGTTGAAATAATTTAGGGAATTAATAGTTGTACAAAGCAGGAGGATGTGATTATGGATTTTAAGCTTAAGAAAGTAAAATCAGTTTTCTGATGGACTGGGTTAATTTAGATTGCATCTGAATTTAGCGGTAAATACAAAAATAGTTTGTGTTAATTTCATTTGTTTTCATAAGCAGAATTCATTTGTTAATACCATATTGGCGCAGCCCTGGATCTTGGATGGGTAGTAGAACAATCTCCCGAGGGATTGTTCGAATCCGAGGATTCAAGGTAGTCACGATGAAAATATAGAACGAGAAAATCTTTGCACAACTGAAAATTTTTATTGATAAAAAGCATACCTAATACAGTGATGAATTACTCCTTATATAGGAGTGATCGTTTCTAAATATAGAAAGACTAATTCTAAACAAATAAGACCTACTAAAATAGGAAATAACAAAATAGAAAGTGTATCAATCGGATATCTTCCGAGCCTATGATCTGGACCGGACTTGGGTTCGGCCTGCATCACATATGCAGGACTTTCGTTCAAGTTGAAGTAACTTCTTATTCATGTGCCAAACAAAGTTTAACTTTAGGATTATAAAATTGTATATCCAATTTTTTATGTATTTGGATAGAAAGCCAAACTTTTTGCACTTCAAAAAGTTGGAAGTTTGTGCTTTCCTCTTCAAATTGTAAAAATAGTGGAACAGACTAGGTGATGCTTTGAATGAATTGACTTTGTTTTCCCTTTTATTTATTTTTTATGATTTTGACAAGTAATATATAGTTGAGCATATGGAGATGCAACTTTAGCTATCCTACGACCCGGTCTCCAGTGAAGGAGATTGCAAGAGACCCGCCTTTTGCATTTACGTGGGGCAGGGCGCAAGGTTCATAATTTATTTTATTAATGTCTCTATTAGGCTTAAGCGTGGGATGTTATTATGTAAGTTTGGTCATGTGATGCAAGCCAAACCATAGTTTGGCCAACCCGTTGGGCGTAGTCCATAAGCCCAATAGCACATCCAATTATTTAGGAATATTATTAATCATTAAGTAGTATGCTTTTATTAGAATTAATATTATTGAGTTTCCTTTTATATTTAGGATTATTCTGATATCATGAGTTTACTTAATATGGATTGTTTAGTGATTTTGTTTTCTTTATTTTTATTAGAATTAATATTATTGAGTTTCCTTTTATATTTAGGATTATTCTAACGTTAGGAGTTTACTTAATTTGGATTGTTTGGTTATTCATTTTCCTTTATTATTTAGGCGAATCTTAGTGTCTAAGTAATCTTATCCTATGTAAGGATGATTATGCTTCATTAGAAAGACAGACGTTAATTATTAATAATATGTGAGTTATGAGAGTTTTCTCTTGGTTATGATGTTTTCTCCTCATGTGAGGATGCCCTAGGGGCTGAATCCTTTTTTGGATTCGATCAATCCTTCGAGAGATTTATCTGTTCTTCTCGATCGTGAATTCGTGGCCGCGCCACTTGGTGTATAAGTAATCTTATCCTATATAATGATAATTATGCTTCATTGTAAGGGCAGATTCTAATTATCAATAATATTTGAGTTATGAGAGGTTTCTCATGGCTATGGCATTTTCTCCTCTTGTGAGGGTGCCCTCGAGGCTGAACCCATCTTTGGATTCGATCAATCCTTCGAGAGATTATTCTATTTTATCAATCGTGGATCGTGGCTGCGCCAATTAGTATCAGAGACGAAAAGTGATGGGCAGGGAGACGTTTGTCCAGCGTTCACCATCACTCATCGTAACCACACCATCCACGGTCCCTCCATCTCATTAATCTGTTTCATCGAATCCCATCTCACAGACAAACCCTATTGCAACCCACCTGTGTTCTCAAATCATCCCAACCCAAAAATCTGGAACCTTTCCTGTCATTAGAAAGCAAACCCATCTTCAACCGCAACTCCCAAACCCCTCAATCTACCTGTCCCAGCCCCTTTCATGAGCCAAACCACTCCGCGTTGTCCCCCTCCACCTCTGCACTTCCTGAAAGCCTAACCACATCGCCGGCCATCTCGCTCCGTTCATCATCCCAGCCGACTGCACGCCACCTCCCAAAACACAAATCCCATTCCCGAGTCCAATCCTCCTCCGACATTAGTCGCTCCAAAAAATGAAATAATAAAAAAAAAAAAGAACCCCATTGAATCTAAGCCCCTACACTGAAATCCCATCAACGAACCAATTCCATTCTAAACCAAGCCGAAACCATCTCCAACCCATTCCCGATCCCTGCATTATCGACGACGCCATCTCAGACATTCTGAAATATTTCAAAACCCCAAAACCCTCCACCCCGACCACCAGCATCACTTAGTTACCCTAGAAATCCCTTTTGATCATCCCTAATTCTCCCTTATCCACCTCTGTAGTTATTGAAACCATCTCTGTCAACCCAAATCCCATTGCGCGAAATCTATCTTCTTCGAGCTTCTGTTAGCGAAACCTATCTTCTTCGAGCTTTTGTCTTCAGCCCCAAACCAGAGTGAAAAGGAAGATGAAGAAGATGAAGAAGAAGAAGAAGAAGGGTAGAGAGTGACGATTGTGTACCTAGCACCATCAGTCGTTGGCATCACACCACAACCACTGTCGAAACCACTTTCTCACGGCAATCATTTCACGTTGGGCTTCTCCGCTTTGTGCGTCAAGATCGCTGGAACCTCTCACCTATTTGTCTTCTTGTTGTAGTCGAGACAAGTAAGAAACTTCTTCTTTTCTTCCTGCACAAAGGCCGAGGCAGCACAAAGGCCAACTCTAGACACATGTGCTACTTTTTTTTGGTTAGATTTGGGCCTCTCTGTTTGGGCAAAATATCATGGTCGAGTTTTTTCAAGTCAGGGAGAGTTGATGTAGGCCAAATCATAGGTCGGCCAACCCGTTGGGCCTAGTCCATAAGCCCAATAGGACATCCAATTATTTAGGAATACTATTAAGTAGTTTGCTTCTATTAGAATTAAGATTATTATGTTTCCTCTAATATCTAGGATTATTCTAATATTAGGACTTTACTTAATTTGGATTGTTAAGTGATTTAGTTTCCTTTATTGTTTAGGAAAGTCTTGGTGTCTAGCTAACCTTATTCTATATAAGGATGATTATGCTTCATTGTAAAAACAAATTTTGATTATCAATAATATTTGAGTTATGAGAGTCTTTTCTTGGTTATGATGTTTTCTCCTCTTGTAAGGGTGCCCTGGGGGCTGAATCTATCTTGGATTCGATCAATCCTTTGGGAGATTGGTCTATTTTATCGATCGTGGATCGTGGTTGCGCCATTAGTTTGTGATTGTTTCTTTGTTTCCATATTTTGACCCATGTTGAAAGCCTATAAAAACTAAGCTTATTTTAATTGAGACGGGCACCTTTGCTATCGGATATTAGCATTGAAATCAGAATTAGATTTTTTTTAAATTTTAAGTTTATATATTATTTTCCTTCCCTATCAATTCCTACATACTGTCATGCGTCAATTGGCATCCGGGCCCAACTTCGATTGAATGTTATATATGTTCCTAATCAACATTGAGCGCCCATAATCATCGTTAATCCATCCTCGATGACCAGGTCATGTCCATCATCTATTAACATCGTCCATCATCTATTAACATCGTCACTGTTCGCAAGCCCTTTCTCTTGGTGCGTCAAGTTGTTCACCAACGGAGGCACTACTTTGAAGAAGTTGTGTAAAGCAGAAAGGTTGGGTCACTAAGCTTCGAAGAAGTTGCGTGAACCAGAAAGGTTGGGTAACGATGCTTTGAAGCAGGTGGTTGTTATTGCCACTGTCATTCCTCGTGGTCGGATCCATTGTCCTTTCTCGTTGCTGGATTCATTGTGGTCGTCAATGGCTGCCGCTGATAACCTCTGGTGTTGTGGATACAAGCTGGTCGCTAGGGTTTGAGTTAAAGACAACCAGATTTTGGATAACCAATTACAACTTGACCTAGCTCAAGTCCATTGCTTCATCGGTATTCCATTTATAAATGGTAGCATAAATGATTTGCTCCAACTCATCTGCTGATTTCCCTTGCATTTCCACTATTGGAACATTCTAGACCCAAGAATGTTGGGAACAAACCTAAATCTCTCGATATCCGATAGCTCAGAAATCTTTCATTTCTAAACTTTTGGATAATGAAATCGCTATAAAAATCATTTTTGCACTGCTCATTCACGAGTTGATCATCCAAAACCACATTCTTAGTTTGAGGCATTGTGGAAAGAAGATCTAGAAGAGTAAAAATGAAGCACAAGGATGAAAAACTCATCAAAAGAACCAAAACTCCTCTGGTCGACTAGGTTGCACACTCGTAGATCTGACCCTAATTCGTGAGTGTTTTTCACGGATCTGCCTAGATCTTGCTTAAAATGGAATGGGTCTTACGGACTTAGGTTTTGAAGAGGTTTTAGTGGGATATTGGGTTTGCCTAAAGTGTTTGGACCAAAACCCATAACTCATCTGTGTAAGCCAGCTGCTACAGTGCCAAGGCTAGCCGACTTGGTGTGTTCCTAGTCGGCTGGTTGTTGGAGCTAGTTGGCTAGACCTAGTCATTTCCTGATTTTTCTTGTTTTCTACATTTCCTTCCCTCCTAGGCTTAAATAAACTTAGTTACGCTTGAGGATACACATTTAGTTCAGGGTAAATAAGTCTTGACTTCCTATATTCAATAAATTACCATGTTGCCCTCGGATGAGGTTGGAAAGGCTTAAAATATCTTCTTAAAAGCTTAAATCCTAAATTTGTTAATCATCTTTTCAAAGCTTTAATTCACTAAGTTCACATTGTTTAGAGTTTAAGGTCAAGCTAATAAATGTGCTCATAGAAGCCTTTTTAACCTAAAAGGGACAACCGCAAACTTACTTCCATCCATCGATGAAAATATTGGCCAATACCAAAACGTATCGGCCTATACCAAACCAATATTTAGCTGGGAATTGGTATTACTAGTGCCCAACCAAATTATCTCCAAAATATGGTCTAATTTCTGCTTTAAGTGCACTTAGGTTGGGGAATGAAGGTCACTTTTCCTAGAATCACACATAGGTTGTTAAACCCTACTACAATGAATTGTGCTCTCATACTAGTTAACAGTCTCCTATAGGGGGTGCATAGCACTTAGCTAGTCAGAAGGAAGTTAGTTCCAATTTTAAGCTTATTAAGCCATATAGATACCTATTTTGATCAATTTCAAACAGAGGGCATTTTGGTCATTTCTTATCATGTTCCTAACTTATTTTATATTGCTCAATGTGGTCCTAAGTTAGGTTTTTTCCCTTGTCTCACTTTGATCAAATTCACCCTCAAATGCAAGAGATACTACTGCATTAGCTAGGCTGCTGTCTCCCTCACTGGCGCTGAGGCTAGACCTCTATTCTTTGGAGTTTATGCAATCCAGGTACTGTTTTGCATTCAAACACCCATTTCAACATTCATACATGTGCAAAACACTATGCGAGTCAAAGCACGTGTCACAAAACATATCCAAGAGTGTTGGAATAATACAGCTCAAATCTTGGATTCATTAAGATAGAAAGGTTACAACTTCAATATGCAAGAGTTTGAATGTCAAACATGCTTGGAACTGAACTTTCATAGTATAACATGTTAGTGCCATAGTCTGACCGTCGCTGATCTCTGTTTTCAATTTTGTGTCTAAAGTCAAATATCAAAGCCCTAGTCCAAGTCAAATATAAATAAAGGCCGTTTATTAAGTTTGATCAAGACCAATCTTGTTCAATCAAGGAAGATCAAGCTCGTTCAAGCTCATTATTTGGACGATTCTCATGAGCGCCAAGGTAATTTTGACCCCTCAGACCCAATTTAGAAAGTCCTTAGAAAAACTTAAGTTTTATTGGAAAATACTTTGCTTAAAAATTAGTTTTTTCTTGGTATTTATGGATTAGATCATGGCTAAGCAGGAGAACCCACGGCTGACTATCCAGAGGAAGCTTTTTGGGCTCCTTTCGCTTACGACTAACCTTACGGCAAAGCCGTAGGAGGATTTATGGCTAAGCCATTGGCCTGGCTACATGTGCGAAAATTTCGGATCTGGGTTCAAATTGACTATTGTGTATGAGTTGGTCTACGGCTAAGCTGTTGAGCAACTTTATTCTAGCCGTAGATTCATCCGTTGGAGCAAATCTTTATTTAAGAGAAGTCCTTTTCTTCCCCGTACACAACTTTTTCTCCTAGAAAATCTTTTCGAACAACAAGCCTCCATTAAAATCTATACGAAGCTCCAACCGCCATCTTCCCTTTTATCTAAGATCATTCAAGGGCATTAATCTTGAAGAGCAGAGCAGATACTCATCTAGGAAAGCCCTAAACCCAATCTAGAAAAACCCTAGCTTTCCTAAATCCCAAAACCTCTTTCTTTGGCTGTGCACTCATTGGAAGATCAATATCACCAAGGAGCAATTATAAGCTATGATGCACTGATACTTCAAAATGGGCAACGTATCGTATCTGATACGTCACTTTTTGCAAGTAGGATCCGTGTCCCTAGGCATCATAGATTACAAGAGGTCAAAGCTTGGAGTTCTTCATTCAAGCTTCAAGAGCACCAACCAAGGTTAAGGTAACCTGTTTTGTGTTTGAGTGCTCTCTTCATATTCATTTATCTGTTGTATTTGGTGGACAACGAACCACCGCATCAATATTCGTTGTTATTGGTGGAGTAAATCTGAGATCAAACCACCGGAACAAAAACTCATATTGGTGGAAGACTAACTACAGTATAAAAAAACCGTTGCAGGAGGTGTGCTTATGCAGTTACCTCAACGTTAGTGGAACCAAGAGTGTTTGCTCTTGAGAGTGGATGTTGGTCTGGGACCGAACCACTATAAATTCTCTGTCTTGTGGATTGTTTTATTTTGTGGTGGATGGATTGAGGATAATGCTTGTGTCGTGGTGGATGTACTGTTGATAATCATACTCTCTTGTGTTATTCATAACACTTGTGCTAAATCAACTTGATTCTATTAGAATATCTGCATATTACTAGCACACATGAACTGGAGCATTTCACTTGATCAATTTGTGCTTCTTAGTTTAATTCTATTTTCAATCTAGTAGTAATTGAAGTTGGGGCTTGTCCCCCACCCCACCCCCAAGCCCCCAGGACTAGGTGACATCTAGTTTTTGCACTTTCATAACATGCATATTCATCAATTTAAACCGATCACACAACGAACACCACAATTGATAGTGGTTTGGCCACACCCTTGGTGACCTACGGCCACTCTTCACACTTCAGTAAACCAAAGGTTTTGGCAGATTTCCCAAAGAACTGGTGGTTTACAACCAGGCAAACCATTACTCACCACTAAGTCTGTTCAAATCTGCTACACTTACTTGGAATGAGACTTCTTTCCTAGTTCAGGCTTACTACACTCTTTAGAGTGAGATCTCCTTCCTAGTTCAAGTGTGGTACACTCCTAAGTGAGACCTCTTTCTGAACTTAAGGGATCTATACCGAATACCAACAAACATACAAACACAGACAAACTACAACTCAAGGGATCTAAACACTAGAAGTTGGTGTTTAGGTCTAATGTGGTAATGCATGTGTCTAACAATAACAAATAACAGGATTCAAGCACGTGTAAAAGATATACCAAGTCCCAAGAGGTTACCTTCTACGTCTGGCTTCAATTTGGTCTCTTGTATGATATGGAAGCGAGAGGAACTCCCTTCTTAAGCTCCCTTAAGCCCCAAAGGATGTTATCGAATGTGCCCTAAAACTGTCGTGAACTTTCTGAAAATGTGAGTTTTATTTATTGTCAAGTGTAGTCCAACGCCCATAAACTGGCTAGCATTTTGAAATTTGGAGCACCCTAGTTGACTCGAACATTTCCTGGTCAACTTGCTAGTTGGCTAGCTTAAGAGCTAGTCAACTATACTTGGTTCAAATTTCTGGTTTTGACACCAAAACTCTAAAACATGTACTAGTGTTTAAAGGAACGTATCTTATGCCTAGGTATGACACCCTAAGACACTATATGCCTGACCCTTGATGTGTGAAGTCTTCCGAATGCCAAGATGCTTAGATTGCTGTAACATTTTCACAAAGATTGTAACCTTACCGTGTTGTTAATTGAGCAAAAACACCCCAGTACTCATGAATATATAGAATTAGGCGCTGTTCTTCTTTTCCTTTTCCTTTTTCTTGAATTCCAGTGGGGTATGCTGATCCTACCGATGCAAGGGTGGCTACGCCATGGATGTGTCTGATAGTGGATAATATATAAAAGTTGTGTATCCCTGTATCTACATTATGCCATGAATGTCAAATCCAAAAAATTTAGTCCTGAATCCATGGCCTGTTGTAATCCTCTTTTTCAGTTGAGTTAATGAAGTACTTTGTGAAAGGGGTTTTCTCATAGTGTTGGTGTTTCCGATGTTGTGTGCTTATGCTCTTATTGCTTTGGTGAGTGTTATCAAATCTGCGGTAGTGATTGGGTGGATCACAGCCTATGGGAGGCAGGTGACTGGGATCAGGTCTGAGAGAGGTAGTATCATTACTGCCGAAAAATGTAGTGTTTCTCTGTGATAGGTAGCAGTAGAGCATTTGTTGTTACTTGACATTGTCATTGTCTGCAGACATTAGAAACATAAATCAGAATCCTTGTGGGACCTCTATTTCCCTTGTGTCATTTCTTTTGTTTTGGCTGACATATTTTTATGTAGGCAGCGAATGGAAATAATACTATCATAGCTCACATTTTGATACTAATTAGTTGAGCTTCTCTTATATATGCTGCTTAGATTGTAATTATGTTTATAGTAGTTGAAAGGCATAATAAATCTTCCAAGCCTGTAGTGTAATGAAGTGTTTATATTCAAGATTCTTTTGGTCCCTTGTATTCTGTTTCTGAGTCTCTTATGATACTAAGCATTTGGATGTTGTGCTTGTTCTCTTGACAGTTCTGAAGACTCGAAGAAGCGTGTTGTAGAGTATTGCATGGGTGATGGTGCATTCAAGAAGGCAAAATCCTACATTGCCTGAATAGGTTAGTTACTTGAGTTTAAGAGTGCTAAGTTGCTTCTAATGTTTTATGAGTTGGTTTCCATTTCTTGTGTTTTTTGCCATGTAGGTTCTTCGTTTAGCGTATGCAAGTTTCATTTCATCGAGGCGTTTAGTTCGATAGTGGTTCCATACTTGGTCACTCTCTCTCTCCACACACACACTGTGGACAGCATTTATATGGAATTGTTCACGAGTCCTCACACCATTTAAAATTAAAACTAAGCTCTCTGGATGCTTTCATTCTCCTGCAAACCACGTACGTGGGGAATTTTTTCTTTTTGGATGGGGGGAGAAGGGAGGAGGGAGGGGTTCTTTCTATCTGTCTTATGCAGGGCATGTCAAAATTTGAGCGCCTTAGTGGAAAATTTGGGATAGGTTTGCTCGGGTCAAGTATTGCAAAATTAGGTTGTGGTCAGGAAAGAACTAGGGTTTATGGGGGGCTATTTCAATTTTTTTTTTTTTTAATTTCAAGAAGAGGTTACAAGGTGGGAAAATTTTCTTCTTTATTGATTTGTTATTCACTTCATCTTCCCTTGATAAGTGATTTGTTATTTAATGCATTTTATATATCAACATGATTCTCCAAATCATTAAATGGTAAAAAAGTATCCGTATTGTTTGTAAATAATTAAATATTCATTCGAACCTACCTCGAGAATGGTGAACCTACGATTCAAAATTATGCCTATGGGTATGTTAGCCTGTTTCAAGGCATTACTATTTCACCTGTTGGATCCAACCAAAGGGAAAAAACAAAGATGCGCTATTTCTTAAAATTCTTGTGTGAGCCTTGTGGCAGAGTTATGCCACTCCTTCAGGTAATCACATGAAGAGTTAGCATGAGTCGAACAGTAATTAACGTCAATAGGAGTCATCCCAAAACTATGGCTTCCACTTTATGTGAAGGGTGGTTTGCTTGAATTGATATATATATATATATGTGTGAAAAAAAAAAACATAATTAAAGGTATGTATGAGGAAGTTGTAAATGGGACAATTATGTTTTTGAGAGGTATAAATGGGTCATCAACTATAAAGAATTTAGAAAAGAGAAAAAACACAAATTTAGCTTCGAACAAATTCAACATGTTTTAAAATGGAAGACCCATTTAAGCTTTCAATATATGTGTCATGCATTTCGTAGTGATCTAGGCCACTTTGTAATGATCTAACCATTACTCATTATATTTTGTTTCCATTAGAATGCGTTGCCCATTTTGATAATTAAAATCTACAATGTCGACTTTATTATGTGATGATGAGACCTATTGACTGGTATGGAGGTTTCCAACTTCGTATGACAGATGCCAAAATGAAAGGATCAAAAAGAGTAGGGCTCCACAGAGAGCTTACAGAACTTTTGGCCCAAGTGCTATGTCGAAATAGTGGGTTGCATTGTTTTCGCAAATGCTGTTATCTGGGTTTGACGTCGTGGTATCAGGGATGCATGAGATATTGAAGCTTTTTGATATTTATACAATTGATGGTTTGTTTATGTAATGAAGGTTTTGTGTGCAACAATATTGCTGCATATAGTACATCTTGAATGATACTATTCTCGCTCCCCTCTTCACCTCGACTTTCTATCTTTAATTCTGGTTTGGCCCGTTGTATGCTCTTGCCGTCGAGTTGATGTGTTTGTTTCTCGGCGATTCTCCATCGTTCTCTGCTGACAGCAGGTTCGGCTTATGATCTAAAAAAAACAGATCTCAAGCTTTTAGGTCCGAGGTTAATCAATTGAGTCATGAAATTGCAGTTAAGAATTTGGATTCTGCACAGGACCATGGATTGGAAGTTAATGCAAGAAAGCCCAGGAACAAAGATGGAAGCAGTGCTGCAAAACCATGGAAATCTAAGACTCTAGACATTACTATTTCACATTCTCGAGTTATGAACAATCCCATCCTTTAGCATTATAGTTCTGAGAACCCGATGGTTTTGCAACACTGCTTCCTGCTTTATTCTTGGGCTTACTTGCATCATCTTCATCATCAAAACCTTATCTCAACCATGTTGGGGTCGACTACATGAATTCTATTTTTCCATTCCGTTCTATTTTGAGCTAAATCTTTTGATAAGTGAAATTTTTTCAAATCTGAATTAATGACTTCCATCCATGTTTTCTTCGGCCTACCCATACCTCTTGATGGGCCCTCCACCTGTGTAGCCAAGCTTTTTCTCACCGGTGCCATTACTGGCTTACGCTCAACATGCCCAAACCATCTTAAATGGGTTTCTCTAATCTTATCCCCTATTGGTGCTACCCCTAAATGTTCTTGAAAGCATTCATTTCTAATTTTATCTTTTCTAGTTTTACCACACATGCACCTAAGCATTCTCATTTCCGCTACATCCATTTTATAAATATGCGTCTTCTTAATTGGCCAACATTCTGCTCCATATGTTATAGCTAGTCTAACTATTGTCCTGTAAAATTTGCCCTTCAATTTTGTTGGCATTCGTCTATCACAAAGCACTCCCGAAGCTAGTCTCCACTTCAGCCATCCGGCTTTTATCCTATGCTCTACATCTTCGTCAATCTCCCCATCCTTACTAATTGTCAAGCCTAGGTACCGAAAGAATCTGTACGTGGTATCTCATGGGTTTCAATTTTGACAGTGGTTTCAACACTTTGTATATGTTCACTGAAGCTGTAATCAATATATTCTGTCTTTTTTAATTTATTTTAAAACTCTAGATTCTAATGCCCCTAGCCATCTCTTAAGCTTTGCATTTACACCCTCTCTTGATTCATCCACCAACACTATATCATCTGCAAACAACATACACTATGGTACTTCTTCTTGAATATGCATAGTTAACTCATCCATAATTAATGCAAAGAGATAAGGGCTTAAGGTTGATCCCTGATGTAAACCTATAGTCAAAGGGAATCCACCTATTTCTCCACATGTGTTTCTCACATTTGTTATTGCTCTTTCGTACATATCCTTAAAAATTTCAATGTAACCTTGCATAACTTTCCAATACATCAGCCTGTGCGATCCAGATTCTTTTACTCAATTGATCAAGGCCGGACCTAAAGGCTTGAGATCGGTTCTTTTGCATGAGTGGCAAAGTGTAGAGTAGTAGAACTGAAAGACTTTCCACCCTATTTGCTCGAACTCATCTTAGTTTAAAATGTGGGTCGTAGTCCAAATCTGCAGTCAGCCAAGAATGGCGAGGGAATTGCCGAGAAACGATGGGTTTGTATATGAACTCCCTGGCAAGTGCGTACTATGGGCAAGACCTGTTTTAGTTGAGATGGGTGAGAGTTAAGAGGGGAGTAAAATTAGTATAATGAGCTCCATAAATATCAGTCGTGCTCACTTTTGAAGTATAGGGACAGTTGTATTTGAGTGCGAGCACACTCGTAATGCACACTCGGTAGGTAGCTTTATTTTTGTTACTTATGATGTTATATTGCGGACATATTCCTATTTTAACTTAAATCATTGCAGGTATGATTCCTAGGATCTTAGAATAGTTATGTGTGAATAAATTGAATAAGAATGACAACATCCTGTTCTGTTGGAAATTTTGGAAATAAAATTTTATTTAAACCTTAACACATATATTTTTCTCATCTAATGACTCTTTAAAGATTTTCTTTATTTCTCCTAGTAAATAATGAAATACAATTGCATTGTATCCTTTCTATGCAATGGTTGATTTTTTAAAAGCTATTAAGTACCGTGCATATTGATTGAAAGTAGAACCAGTTCAGTGTGTGTTTTATTCTTTCATCTTTTTCCAAGTAGATTCAATAAATTTAATTTGTCTTCTCCAGAGCAACCAAGGCATAGGCCTAAGAGCTGCTGGCTGCATTTGATGCAGCAAGTTGATGTGATTGAAAGGTGCGGCGCATGTAATGTGATCTACCCGTAGTTGAATATTCCCATGCCAACCCTCTTCCTGAAATTTTATTTTCTGCTTTTTCTCCCCTTTCTTGCTCATCTTATATCTTGATGGGCATTATCTGGGTGCAAGTATGATTATCATTGTGTCATAGCATGGGTATTCTTCACGCAGTATGCATTTGGATATTATTGGCCATTCATGTCTAGTAGCCATTCTCTGTAAATGTTTTTTTAGATTCACCAACGAAGTATAACTGCCTTGTGTGTCTGCACTGATTAAGTTGTTACCAATGAAGGTTCAATTTGCAAGACTGCTGCAGCTGAGATGGGGAAGGATTCCGCAAGAGGCTACTGATCGACTTTTTATTTCTGAATGTTACTAAGTTATGTTTGTTGTATGCTGGGATTTAATGGTTTGATAGTCGTGGAAAGTGTCAAGATTGTTGGGATTCTTTCTTTGTTATTTTTTAAGGAATGTGACAAAATGTGGAGGCATTAGTTGTCAGGACCATGACGACAATTCGTTTATTGGGAGGCGCTTAAATATGTATATTATTATATGACACAATGGGTTTTAAAAATATTGTCCCCATGGACACTATATACGGTTGGTATGGGTCAAGATTAGGGGGAAGGCTTGTGCAACGCTGCATCTTAACATGAGAACAGGCACGCTTGTCTAATTTTAGACAAAAATTTTTGGATTACTTTTATCATTCTAGTTGGCTTTTAGAAAAAATCTCAAATTTTTATGACCCTTATTTTTTGTTGGCATTTATGTATTTATTCATTTCATTTTAGTAATGAGAAAATTTTCGAAAGAATTGAGGCTATTTGAAGATATATAGAAATTTGAAATTTTCAAACTTTTTGAAGGAAGTAAAAAAGAAATTTTGCTTCTTCTAAAAGAGGAAAGCTATTGGAAGAATATTAAAACTTATTTTCCACAAACATACATGTATACATTTTTACAAAGTTTTTGAATGGAAAATTTTAATGCTGTTGTTGAAATATTTTAGTAAAATATGATGAGAAATCAAAATATAGTTTGTAAATATTTTTTGCTTCCTGATTCATGTGGGTGGCTTTCATGAGACTGCTAAAACTAGTTAATTAATCTAGGCAAATTGGAAAATGGTTACCTTTTGTTTCGGGATCAATTTTCTTTTTCATAATAGTTATGTTATGTGCCTAGGTTGGGTTCGTTGCCTTTTTAACTCAAGTTAAAAAGTGCGTAGGGTATGTCTATACCTCGCCTCCTGAAGCCATCTAGTTTAAGAGTCATTAGCTTAAAGTTCATTACATGGTTAATTAGAAAGCTTAAGGGATCTAGACATTGTATTGTTACCAGAGATTTAAAAAAAAAAAGTCCAATGTGATTAGTAGAGAGGGGGAAGAGTAGGTACTGCTAGAGTATTAAATAATTTTCCTGTACAAAGACGTTCATTTAGCTGTATCTATTATTATTATTATTCCAAAACTACCCATGTCAATTTCTTAACAATTCCATTTACAATAATAGTCCTATAAATTCTCAACTTACAATATAATGGTGGGCCTCATGTATTAAATTCTTAAAAGTTAAGCTCAATTATAATTCCTAAAGGTAGGGCCAAGGAAGACTTAATTAAGATATAAAAGTGGGTCTTATTAACTAAACTCATAAGTGCTTAGACTTAAGTGTAAGCCTAAAAGGTCGGCCCAAGTTTGAGTTTTTAACAATGGGCCCCACGTTCACTTCGCAAAAGGTATTTTATGTTGTAATCCAAATAAATGCAGTTCCACTTGGATAAAAATCTAGGAGGCTTAAGAGCAACTCCAACACCATGGCAAAGCAATGGGTTAGCTATTTTTAACTAGCCATGCTCCAATAGCCTAGCAACAAGTTTTGTAAAATAGAGTTTTTGCTACAATAGATCGATATACATGACGAGCGACAATTCACTTAGTATTTTATTTATTTTTAATCATAGCCCTCTCATTTAGACTCAAATGTTCTACCAATGTATTAGTGTAGGACTAATACAATTTTTTTCTACCAATGTTGAGATTGTAAGTGTATCCCATATATTAATGTCCACCACTCAATTAGAGATCATCTTAGAAATTTTTCTTTCTATTTTTTTTCTTTTTCTTTCTTTGAGTTATGCACAAATGAACAAATGAGAAGTCTAAATTTTGTGATAATGTTGATTACTGGCTTTCTTTCACCTAATTCAAAATTTTTATCGTGATAGGATTGGTTGAATTGATAATTCTTTGCATAGTGGAGTATTCCATCTAATTTACATTACCATATAATATTCTTTTCTCTTGACTTGATTTTACAGATTAAAGGAAAAATAATTTTTTTATTAATATTCTAATGAAATTCCACAAGTACATTATTTTCATTTTTATTTAGTTTTACTAATATGATATTTACTTTTTAAGAGTACACTAAAATATTTAAGATTATGATTGTAAAATGAATTTAATGTTAATATTAAATTAAAAATTATTTAAATATTTATAAATATTCTTATTTACAAATAATATAATTATTAAGTAAGCCCGTGTTGGGCGTGGGCCCTGAAGCGTTAGTATATATAAAGAAAATTCTCCACCCTCCACTCCATGAGAAAGGACGGGAGCACGCCACGTGGTGCACTCTCATTAAAGTCTTAAAAATGTCTTGAATCCGGATTTTTATTTCATAATCCTAAAATCTCTCTCCTAATCTCCTCCCCTAAAATCTTATTTCCTTTCGTTAGATCTCTCTCTCATTGCTATCACTCTTGATATTCTTCGCTCCTCACAAAATCTCTCTCTTTCTAAAAGCTCTCACAAAATCTCTCTCTTTCTAAAAGCTCTCATTCAAATTGGATTTGTTTACTCTATATCACCTCTGATTCAAACTGAATTTTTATGTGTTCAAGTTTCATTCACGTCCGACTGATGTGGCGATGCTTAGGATTTACTCTATATCACCTCCGATTCAAACTGAATTTTTATGTGTTCAAGTTTCATTCACGTCCGACTGATGTGGTGACGCTTAGGAACTACAACACGATCGACTTTTAAAATTTGGTGTGCGTATGGCACACCTTCACAGGTCAGATATGAACTCTCTATTATTTTATTTTATTTTTCATAAGAAGATATGAACTGTCTTAATAGTTCCTTTTTCTCATGAGATCTAAGTTTCTTTAGCATTACTTTAATATACTGTCTTTAGTACAAAGAATATGCTTTTCCAATTATATTGTCTTAATAACTATCATTAGCTTTTAGAAGTTTTTTAGGTCCTAACATGTTTTACTTAAATTATGATGCTAGATTATTATTATAGGCTAGTTTTCTTTATTGACGATCCAACATTGTGGGGCCAAGTGGACCAGATTATTAGCTCTATTATAAGCACTGAGACATTGTTTGAGGACTTGGACACAAATTAGGAAAGTTTTTGATAATAATAGCACTATTGTAATAATTTATCACTATCATAATAAATTATAATATGTGACATTATATAAGTAAATAGCCTATTATCTATCAATAAATAAGTTATATTCTAGGCTATTCTGGGCATTATCACTATTATTATTTGACAACTATTATAATAATTTATTAAGTTATCCAAATAAGTTATAATGAATCATGCTACCCAAAATACTCAAGATTATGCAATAATGTGACCTACCATTATGTCATCTAAGCTATAATGCTAATTGCGGTGGGATGGTACTTAAATTTTTTACCAAGTGGGCCAGCTTATTTACACTATTATAAGCACTATCAACTTGATAGCTAGCACTGAAGATGTAAAACCGTCTAGATTAGGAAACTTTTCAAACTAAAATTGATACCCAAAATATCAATATTATAATAATTTATTAGTATTATAATAAATTATAATCTGTGACATTATATAAGTAAATAGACTATTATCATGATATATTATAAAATTGATAGTCTATGATAAAAGATAGTCTATCAACAAATAAGTTATATTCTGGGCTATCCTAGGCATTATCACTATTATTTTTTTTTATTAATTTATAAGTTATCTTGATAAGGAATCCTAATTTGTATCTTGATAATTGTAGATGTATAAAGCCATGATATTTACAACCTCATAGATATTATAACTGCACGCCACATGTTGCTTTTATATAATACATGTATAATATCTATAATCCTAATAATGTGTTGCTTATAGGGTTTTCTTACTATTTATGTAAGTTTCATTATCTTTATAAGAGCTTTTGTATATACCTCCCTAAGGTTTTAGAGATTTGTAAATATAATCCTATGGTTTCAGTATTTGTGAATAAGCGCTTGCCTTTTTATCTTAATACCTACTAAGTCCCCAAAATTAGTCTACCAAAGGAGAATGTGTTAGTATCTTTTGAATTTTTACAAAAATGACAACTTTTCCTATATTCATTAAACAAAAATAAGTATATTAATAGTTACGAGAATATTTAATCAAGTCCCAACGGCCTATCTCTCAATAACGCTCTCATAAATATAAAGTCTAATAATGTATTTTGAAATTTTCATCAATCCAATAGTTGATCGTGCATGGATAATATTTATTATAATAAATACATGTGTTGATTGTCATTATGATTGATTTGGATTTAATGAAATAGGCCATACAATGAGAAAAAAGGATTTATGTAAAGTTGTTTGTTTCCTCTAAATGTAATTATTAATGTTAAGCTTTAGTAATAAAGTTTAGGCTTTTGAAATTATATATAGGGATAAAAGGATGAGCAAAAGTGTCATTTCAGTCTAAAACTTATGGTGGTTTGAAGGTTACTGAGTTAGGAGACATGCAAGGTATCAAAAATGGAAAGGTAATGTTCTATTTGCAAATATTAAAACTACAAGTGCCTATTTACAAATCCTAAAAACCTTAGTGGGGTATGTACAAAAAAACTCTTGTTTGTTTAATAGAAAAGGTCCCTCCATTTATGATGAATCCATGACATCCCACAACATTGTGTTTCGGAAAAAAGTCATTGAGAATAAGATTCACTCAATCATGTTTAACGGTGTACAAATTTTGGTGGATTTATCATCTGGATGTATATTAACTGACCAAATGGACGTAGAGACTGCACCCCTCAATGGGGATCTAGAAGAGGAAATATACATAGATTCGTAGAAGAAAATAGCATGTGCCTATTAAAGCAAACGGAATGAGCAAAGAAAGTAATGAGGATACATTGCACCAAATTCCAATCTTTCACGAGGTCAGTAGCAATAAATCATCTTTGGAAGGATAAATTGCACAATTGAGGATCTTTGGCATGTTTGGTAAATCTGAAAGAATTCTATGTCTAGAGGATTCCTTCGTTCCATTAGAATAATACTATCTTCTCTAAGAATTTTTTATAAGAAAAATCACTGCATCTTAGGTTTGAAAACAGATATGATTCACTCTTAATTACCTTTTTACCATCATGGATTTGCAAAATTCGATGTAGGGGAGGTAGAGACCGAAGACGGGAGGAATGGAATAGAAGATTTTTTATAGGTTAAGAGGATTGTGACAATCTTATCAAGTTTTCCTTTCCACATTTTTTTACAATCAAGAAAAATTAGAAAGAATTTCTTCTTGAGAATGATATCCAAACATGTCGGTGCAAAAACCCTCTAAAATTAAATACAACCCCATTTCACTTAAATCCAAAAGATCCAGAACAGCCAGAAAACAATTCACCAGATGTTGAGAACAAAAGTAAAAACAATACATTAAGGACCGTTTGGTTGGGAAACTAGAAAATGGGTGTCTAGGATGTCTAGTCCACCCCAGCCTCGTATAGGGAGACAAAATAGGGGCTTGGGCTCCATTATAAAAAAAAAAAAATATCTCCTGTACAGCATTTGATTAAATATCGGACTAGATGGGGGACTAACGTAATGCAGTCCAATCTAGTGTTTGTTTACTTCCCTAATGTTTGTTTACCTCAGTAATTGGTTTGACACACATTATCAACCAAAAAACCATGAATTGGAGGTTAAGGATGTCAAAGTTTTTTTCTTTTCTTTTTCTGGAAAGGTTAGTGCCTCTATATATTCAAAAAGAATGATAATACAAAAGATTTACAAGCCCATCCAGGGCCGAAGAAAAACAGAAAAAGCTCAAAAGAACGAGGGCAAAACAACAACACAGAACAGAAGCAAAGCCCAAAAGAGAACCTAGCTAGGTGTAGTTATCAGCTAACAGTAAGAGCATTCATGAGAATCCATCCAAACTAGTGGGAGGGTCAATCATCAGCTTTCTCTTCCTCCCAAGTCTCTTTGCAGGAAAGGAAACAGGAGTCAGTTTGTAGGAAATGAACTCTTGCAAGAGCTTAATGATCTTCCTGTACTCAAAATGATCATGCCAACGAAAGCATTCAGGATGCTGGAGGGCTTCACTCAGAGCTCCCTCCACCTCCAAACTGACATGAGAAGGTCAGTGCCGACGAACAGAATGAAGGATCTCCAATATGCAACGAGGGAAGTGATCCTCAGACTTCACGTAAGGTCCAAATCCAAGCAAATCTTAATTTACTATAATTAAACTTGTTTTGACTTGAAAAAATACATAATTAAGTTAATTCAACCTCAACAACCCCAAATTCAAGTGGAAGTGGTCTCACAAGGAACGCAGCGTTGGACAGTGCAACATGTAGGATCGGCATGAATCCTGGCAAAAAATTGCTCAGGTCCCGATCAACTTCTTCATTTGTAAGATACCTGTCTGTATACTGTAACACAAAAGACACAAAAGACATCAATATTAAACTAAAATGGCAACGAATCAAAATGAAATTGAAAAAGGTGCCGATATTCTTACACTTTCTCTGACATGCTCCTCAACATGTCTGTTGAACCGCAAAAAAGAATAAGGGTCGTCATCGTAGGTTGCAGGTGCCCACGGTGGCGGTGGTTGTGGCTGTGGCAGTTGGGGAAGTGATCCAAAAACTATGTTGGAAATGAGTGGCTGTGAAAGAGACAGGGGCCAAACAATAGAAGCATTGGCCTGAGGTGGTTGTTGCAGTGCCTGGGGTTGCAGCTGGGCCTCAGGAGGATCATCTGGATGATATAGAACTCTTAAATACGCACTCTCGAGACGAGCTCTTTCATCCGGATTTTCAATCCAAAAACAATTTCCTATATTTTGAATCCAAGGTATTTGTATCTCAGGAAATTCTTTCTGTACAGCACAATATTCCTTGGCCAAGGCCACCTGCACTGCTGACCTCACTCGTGGATTGTCGCGCAACATAGAGTAAGCCATCTTCCTCAAGTGTGATCTTTCCTTGGAACTGAGCAGAACGGGGTGATTAACCATACTGGCTAACCTGTAAAGGAAAAAAAATAAAATCAATTGAAAACCAAAAACAATGAAAGCAATTAACCAGTGACAGCAATCAAAGCGGGTTTGCCAAATTCTGCATAAAATCAAGCACAACAAAGATGACAAATAAGCAAACAGTTGATCTACAGAAAATGAAGCTTATGCTGAAAGAAAGACGGCTTGATCATCATCAGGAGTCCTTGAAGGAAAACACGATGTACCGAATTCACATCAAAGAAAACAAAACTAAGGCAAATAGCAAACAAAGTATCTTCTATAATTCCCAAACAAATCAGTTTTGGCTTGAAATCCGCTGATCAATGTCTCCACTACTAGAATTTAGTATATCACAAACAAAACAAAAGAAAACATTTCGGCATTCAAAATATCTTCCTTGCCTTCCAGTTTCATATAAGAATTTATGACATTTGAGTATATTTAAAATTTCCCTCTTTTTGCACGTCAAAAATCAACAAATCGGTTTTCCACAACTAACAGTAAGAGAAATATGCTTCCAATGTGTATTTATATCTAACTAAATTGATAGTTGGCATGCACTGGAAACACTCTGAAAACAATAAAGGTCACATCATAACAATTGATTTCTGGTTTTTAAAGATGGACTTACACGAATTTGTCCTTGGAATATCTCTTCAAACCGTGCAGGAATTGCAATAACTCCAAGGGAACCCTCTCCTGTTTCGCTTGGAAAATAGCGGTAATCATGCTGCAAAAAAGCCAAATATCTCCATTACGGTGTTTCCAGCTTGATGCATTGCCAATCTTCGCTCTTCCATCAGCGGTAATGAAAATATTTGTTGGAGTTATTGCTCCATGTTCTTGTTTCCATTTGCATCGGAACATAAATATGCCATGTAATACATCCCTGTACAATACAATCAAAGAAAAAAAATAGAGAACACGAATAAAACAAAAAAAAATTAAAGGACAATGAAATTAGCAACAATAGGAAAAAAAAAAAAGAGACAAGGGACTTACGACAAAATTGTGATGAATCGTGGATGTAATCCGTGCCCTAGGGTGAGCACATTTCCAGGAGTTTCAACCCAATTTGCAAGGGTCTGAGAAAAATCTTCTGAAAATAAAACTCTCCTCCCATTGACACTAGTTATGCCAAGAACTTTCAAAATAAACTGGCTGGTGTGTGCCAAGCTGAAATCATGCCATTTGTTGGCATCTTCTTCCTCGCCATCAGCAACAAGGTGATACATTACAGCAATAGAGCTTCCACTTGCACCACGAAAAGAACCTCTATAGAGGTTTTCATCAATTCTCACTCCAGGACCGTAGCTTACGTCAAAAATGCCTGCTGGAATCCCATTTGTCTCCCCCATTTCTCAGCGGTTGTCCGTTGGATCTAGGTCACAAGGCAATGTTAGAGAGACAGTACTATTTACATGTAATAGGTGCATGATATTGTAGTGCAGAAACATGATGCAAGCAGAAATGCAGTATAATATGCTAATGTTCAGGGCAACAGTAATGTGCAGTTAAAAGGTATAGTGAACAGCAGTGCTCAGTGCAGAAATTAGTGGACCTAGTGATGTGGAAGGAACTGTTTTAGTGCAGCTGAGGCTGGCGTGTGAGCTTGGGAAAGGTGTGCCCTAGGAATCTTAAGCACTCTACAAAATGGAAAGTGGTGTGAGAGTTTTAGAATATTTTGAAGGATTGGTTGGTTTTCAAAGCTTGGGGATTGGGAACCCATAAACAGTCAGTTGTTATTGCAAGTGAAGAGGGAGAGAGTTGCTGAGTCCATTGGAGGGCACGCTTGATGGATTCATGTTCAGTCTATGAAATTGGGGTGGGGGCTATGTCAAACAGGCCCTGGATGCAGCTGTAAGCTCAAAAGTGAGGATGGAGACCAATGCTAAAAATCTAAGTAGCTCTGGAACCAACCCAAGCTTCATAGCAAAACCATCAATACCGCTCCAACTCAAACGACACAAGCTACAAAAACCTATCTTGAAAAGGCAAACACAATGCATCCAGAAGCTAAAAAACAACAGAAGAAAAAGGCAGAGAGACCCATATCAAACAAACCACGCAACAAACAAAGCAAGGAAAAAGGACCGGCCTTCCAAGGTTTTGGAGCTTCAGATTAAAGGAATCAAGGTTAGGGCTGGGTTGGGGTTAAAGAAATCACATGACTGACTGATATGAGAAAAAAAAAAAAAAAAAAACCCGACAGATCTATGTTGCTCGAGCTCCTTTATACGATATCAGAAGTGAATAATGAGAGAAAAAATAGAGAACAAACCCTCAAAACAAAGAGACAAAAATAGATAGATAATGGAAAGAAAAATCACAGAAACCATCTACATAGGTGGAGAGGAAGATGAAAATCAACTTATTTCTCTCCGCCGTGGCCTGAAAATGAAGATCAGAGATGACCGTTGCTCGTGCCGGAATGCTCTGGTAGTCCCTCGGAATTCCTGGAGAGGCTGGTTTTTTGGAACCCTCGATGCTCAACCTAAACCCTAAACCCAAGTATCTGGCATTTACAAATGCTGGAATTCTTTTAAAAAAGCAAAGAACTCCTGACAACAACTGGAATTCCTGTTAGGATAAAGAAACCCTAAATTTCACAAAACCACGATTTCTTTTACCAAAACCCTAAAGCAAAACCCTAAGTGTCAAAAAATACAAATTGTGCGTAAGAGACCTAATGCAAAGTGTTTTCTCCGAAATCAATACATATATGAATGGGTAAATCGAAGAAACCCACCTGAATACTTCCGAGAGCCTTGTGTCTTCTCCGAGTCCTCAAAAAAACCCACCAGGAGAATAGAAAAGAAAAAGGGTCTGTGGGAGAACTTCCAGTGTAGCTATTCATCGGCAATTTCCCGTGATTACCAGCCATCATGTACGGACTACCACTCTTCTCTCTCATTCGCAGAGCTCTTACCACTTCTAGCTCTGTCTGACACTCTGAGGACGTCAAAGCTGGGCTCTTACCACTTTCGTATCTGTCTAACGCTGCTGAGGCCGTCGAAGAAACGCATTGCTACTTATGTGAGGCTATCGAGTTCTTAACTTGAAACCTCTTTTTTTGTCTCACTATAAAATCTCAACCATTAATCATCTTTCAAATTTCAAAACAACTTTCTCATGAAATCTCAGTCACTGAATCTTCGTAGATTTTTAGATATTTATAAATAAATAAATAAATAAATAGATAAACCTCCAGTTAGACCATCCACCGCTTGCATGTAAATGGTTTGTGCTCCCCACTAGTGTCAATGTGCTCCCACTCAGTGTCAATTGAATTTTGAAGGGTTAGGTTTAAAGAAGGCTCGGAGGGATGCCCTAGTGCGCAACTTTCGCTCGATCAAACCTAACATCAACTGAACAAATCCCAAACTTGAGTTGTACATTTTTGGGCTCTTAAGTGTATAATATCAAAGCCCAATTAGAATTGGGGTGTGCTTTAAAACTTGGGCCGGGGACAGTAAGCATGTGAAAATATAGGGAATTTTTAAATAGGGCCTTAAGTTTTTGCCTTATTTCAAAAATTGATACAAGTAAAATATCCTTAATTGTAAATTTTTTTGAAATATTTAGAGACTAATTTAAAAAGTTTTAAAATTTATATTTGCTTTTGAAATAAGCAAAAGCTTAAGGCCTTACTTAAAAATTTTCCTTTTTAATGTTATGGGTCCAGTCAAGTCTGGTTTGGCAAGAAACCTTGAGATTGAGCGAGGGTTTGCCCCCACAATGAGATTGAGTAGACCTATCACGGTCCTCCACGTTTACATGGGGCAGCAATGCCTTTTAGGGGTGTATACGATTCGGATTGAGCGTAATCCATCACCAATCCGTTACCTATAGATTAACAGGTTTGTAATCAATAGCCAATCCATCGTCTATCAAAAACCGAATCAAACCATGGATCAGCGATTCGGATCGATTAAAACCGTTTAATCCGTTAACGATAGTGTCAACTGCTTCCTTACTATTTTATATGGATAGTGAATTGCTGAGATTGAAAGTTAGATAATGAATAACTAAAATGTTGCATTTTAATATGTTTTTATTTAAATATATATATTATTTTAACGGTTCGGATTGGTTTAAATCCGCGGATTAAGGGTAAAACCCATCACCAAACCATTAACCATTGAATTGATTAAAAAACTGTGGATCGGATCGATTTTACAGATCGATGAATGTGTTGTACACCCCTGCTGCCTTGTATAGCAGGCTGTCCCTCAATGATATGGCATACCGTAATAAATTCTTGCATGGTCACTGTGGGTGAATACTCAGAGCATCAAGGGACTTGAAGTTGATCTGCTATACGACTGCTTTCCATTTTCTCATCTGTCTCCAAGTCTCCTCTGGGAGATTTAAAATTGGAAGCCTATGCGTCTTTGGTAGCAACTACTTTTCATGTGGGGAAAGGACTTCGTGTAGAAATGACAAAAACAATGCGATTAATCGTTCGTGAGAAAGGAAAGCTTTCAGTGGAGCAACTCATTCATCTAGTGGGATCTTGCCACATTAAGAAGATGAAAAGGAAGTTTTCATCAGTGAGAAACAATCGCAATAGTCTAACTAGGGGATACTTTGCAGTTGAATGGAGACATCTGTCTCCTACATGTAAGCTATCGAGTGATGACAACTCTTAAAGATAGCATAGAGTTGATCTGAGGACAGGCTTACTAACAACCTTCAGGCACAGTTTATAGGTGATCATAATGGATGCGTTACCACGTAGGTGTCGAGTTTGGGATCTAGTGTTTGGAGGTCCCATCTCCCTACACACAGGCTCCGACCACTAGCGGGCTAGAGAAGGTCAGATGTAAGCAACTTTTCTCCTGCAAGTGGAGAGGTTGTTTCAGTGACACCTAGGTTGCAATGGAGCAATATTACCTTTGCACCAATACCCACCCTCTTGGAGGTCCTATCTCCCATTGGACTTTAAAAAAATCCAAGCAATTAATACATAGTGACCCACCCGCGAAGAATGATTTGTTTAAGAACATATGAACGCCAAAATGTATTACTACAAATCAACCAAAGCGTACCAGAGAATTTTACAAGCTCCATTTTAGGTTCTATCAAGTGCTCGATCTCATCAATCAAACAAATGAAAACAAGTAGCCTGAGAAATTTGTAGATTTAATCTCATCAATTTCATATGAACCTGCACATTTCAGCTCATCGTCCGTTGAACTGCAAGTTTATCCATAGGTTAGAACTGAAGCTAAGATGTTGTATTGAGAATCAATGGGACCAAAAGTACAATTCTGATCCCAATGGACAATGGTTGAAAAGCTAAGTAATTTATTTTCAGGGCCTTTAATTTCTCTGTGCTGACTCAAATTGTTCTGCTTATACTATTAGTAATCAAAATACATCAAGGTAGAAAAGATCCACCGAATTAAAATCACAAACTTTATGATCAAGGCACCTGTTCAATCGAATGACAAATAATCTCAAAATAATCAAATTTATGGCATGATGGTATCACAAGGGACGAGATCATGAAGGCGGCATACATCTCCGGATTAGTCTCATTTATCTTTCTTTTACGTAAATTACCTTTCCTTCTTCAAGTGTAGATCATCCAAGACCGAATAGGGGGGCCGTGATTCAAAAAAGTACTTTTAGACAACCTGCATCTGGGATGTTAGAATGTAACAAAAAAAATTCACGAAAAATAAGCTCGGAATTGAAAATGTCAAAAAGTTCGACATTCATCTTTTTTTTTTTTTTTTGTTCCATGCCTTTTTCTCGCTCTACAAAAAAGGGCAAGCAAACAATAGTGCCTTGGTTCGAAAGAATTCCTGAAGAAAATAAGTCTTTTGAAACTTTCTTCGTTTTCTTCACTTGGAAGTTGAGGCAGATATGGGTAAAACCAAAACCAACCCCATTGGCATGACGTAATAAGCAATCCATTAGAGGCAACCATAATCATAGTCATAGAACCTTCATTTTAACTCTCCTTGGAATCCTACATCCAAGGAAAAACTAGTGACAAGTTACGAAGATTGCTTGATCAACTTAAAATACATGAACGCAACATACATCTCCGGATTAGTCTCCTTGATTCTTCTTTTATATAAATAATTATTGTTTCTTTTTCTAAGTGTTGAACATTTGAGTCCGAACGAGAGGGCTGTGATTAAAAATAAATGAAATACTAAGTCAACAGTCGCTTGTCATGTATACCGATCTACCGTAGCAAAACTCTATTTTGCAGAACTTGTTGCTAAGCTGTTGGACCATGGCTAGTTAAAAATAGCTAACCCATTGCTTTACCATGGTGTCGGAGTTGCTCTTAAGCCTCCTAGATTTTTATCCAAGTGGGACTGCATTTAGACAAATTATAACATAAAATACCTTTTGTGAAGTGAACGTGGGTCCCATTGTTAAAAACTCAAACTTGGGCCCGCCTTTTAGGCTTACACTTAAGTCTAAGCACTTATGAGTTTAGTTAATAAGACCCACTTTTATATCTTAATTAAGTCTTACTTGGCCCTACCTTTAGGAATCATAACTTAGCTTAACTTTTAAGAATTTAACACATGAGGCCCACCATTATATTATAAGTTGAGAATTTATAGGAGTATTATTGTAAATAGACTTGTTAAGAAACTGACATGGGCAGTTTTGGAATAATAATAGATACAACTAAATGAACGTCTTTGTACAGAAAAATTATTTAGTACTCCGGTAGTATCTACTTCTTACCCCTCTCTACCAATTACATTGGACTTTTTTTTATTTAAATATCTTGTAACAGAGAAATGTCTATATCCCATAAGCTTTTTAATTAACCTATAACGAGCGTTAGGCCAATAACTCTCAAATTAAATGGCTTCAGGGTTCTAGGTGTAGACATACCCCTACGCGCTTTTTAGTTCGAGTAAAAAAGGCAACAAACCCACACTAGTCACATACAAAAACTATTATAAACAAGAAAATCGATCCCTAAACAAAAGATAGCCATTTTCCAATTTGCCCA
The DNA here is from genome assembly GCA_037013555.1 of Sextonia rubra. Lineage (NCBI taxonomy): Eukaryota > Viridiplantae > Streptophyta > Magnoliopsida > Laurales > Lauraceae > Sextonia > Sextonia rubra. Next base: position 4,384,487 of record JASUAD010000024.1, on the reverse strand, counting down.
GATAAATTAACCAGTTTTAGTAGTCTCATGAAAGCCACCCACATGAATCAAGAAGCAAAAAATATTTACAAACTAAAATTTGATATCTCATCGTATTTAACTAAAATATTTCAATAACAGCATTAAAATTACCTATTCAAAAACTTCGTAAAAATGTACACACGTGTGTTTGTGGAAAACAAATTTTTGTATTCTTCCGATAGCTTTCCTCCTTTGGAAGAAGCAAAATTTCTTTTTATTTCCTTTCAAAAGTTTGAAAATTTCAGATTTCTACATATCTTCAAATAACCTCAATTCTTTTGAAAATTTTCTCATTTCTAAAATAAATAAATAAATGCCAGCAAAAAATAAGGGTCCTAAAAAATTGAGACTTTTTCTAAAAGCTAACTAGAATGATAAAAGTAATCCAAAAATTTTTGTCTAAAATTAGACAAGCCTGCCTGTTCTCATATGAAGATGCAGCGTTGCACAAGCCTTCCCCGTAATCTTGACCCATACCAGCCGTATATAGTGTCCATGGGGACAATATTTTTCAAACCCATTGTGTCTTATAATAATAAAGATATTTAAGCGCCTCCCAATAAAAGAAATGTCGTAATGATCCTGACAACTAATGCCTCCACATTTTGAAAACATAACAAAGAAAGAATCCCAACAATCTTGATACTTTCAACGACTATCAAACCATTCAATCCCAGCATACAACAAACATAATTTAGTAACATTCAGAAATAGAAAGTCGATCAATAGCCTCTTGCGGAATCCTTCCCCATCTCAGCTGCAGCAGTCTTGCAAATTGAACCTTCATTGGTAACAACTTAATCAGTGCAGACACACAAGGCAGTTATACTTCGTTGGTGAATCTAAAAAAAACATTTACAGAGAATGGCTACTAAACATGAATGGCCAATAATATCCAAATGCATACTGCGTGAAGAATACCCATGCTATGACACAATGATAATCATACTTGCACCCAGATTATGCCCATCAAGATATAAGATGAGCAAGAAAGGGGAGAAACAGCAGAAAATAAAATTTCAGGAAGAGGGCTGGCATGGGAATACTCAACTACGGATAGATCACATTACATGCTCCGCACCTTTCAATCACATCGACTTGCTGCATCAAATGTAGCCAGCAGCTCTTAGGCCTATGCCTTGGTTGCTCTAGAGAAGACAAATTAAATTTATTGAATCTACGTGGAAAAAGATGAAAGAATAAAACACACACTGAACTGGTTCTACTTTCAATCAATATGCATGGTACTTAATAGCTTTTAAAAAATCAACCATCGCATAGAAAGGATACAATGCAATTGTATTTTATTATTTATTAGGAGAAATAAAGAAAATCTTTAAAGAGTCATTAGACGAGGAAAATATATGTATTAAGGTTTAAATAAAATTTTATTTTCAAAATTTCCAATAGAACAGGATGTTGTCATTCTTATTCAATTAATTCACACATAACTATTCTAAGATCCTAGGAATCATACCTGCAATTGTTTGAGTTAAAATAGGAATATGTCCTCAATATAACATCATAAGTAACAAAATTAAAGTTACCAATTGAGTGTGCATTACAAGCGTGCTCGCACTCAAATACAACTGCCCCTATACTTCAAAAGTGAGCACGACTGATATTTATGGAGCTGATTATACTAATTTTACTCCCCTCTAACTCTCACCTGTCTCTACGAAATCAGGTCCCGCCCATAGTACGCACTTGCCAGCAAGTTCATATGCTAACCCATCGTTTCTCAACAAATCCCTCGCCATTCTTCGCTGACTAAAGATTTGGACTATGACCCACATTTTAAACTAAGATGAGTTCGAGCAAATAGGGTGGAAAGTCTCACAGTCCTACTACTCTACACTTTGCTACTCATGCAAAAGAACCGATCCCAAGCCTTTAGGTCCGGCCTTGATCAATTGAGTAATGCGATTGCAGGTAAGAACCTGGATCGCACAGGCTGATGTATTGGAAGGTTATGCAAGGAAGCCCAAGAATAGAGCAGGAAGCAGTGTTGCAAAACCATGGGTTTCTCAGAACTATAATGCTAAAGGATGGGATTGTTCATAACTCGAGAATATGAAATAGTAATGTCTAGAGTCTCAGATTTCCATAGTTTTGCAGCACTGCTTCCAGCTTTGTTCTTGGGCTTTCTTGCATTAACTTCCAATCCATGGTCCTGTGCAGAATCCAGAATCTTACCTGCAATCTCATGACTCAATTGATCAACCTCGGACCTAAAAGCTTGAGATCAGTTTTTTTGCAGATCATAGTCCGAATCTGTTGTCAGCAGAGAACGATGGAGAATCGCCGAGAAACAAACACATCAACTCGCCGGTAAGGGCATACAACGGGCGAAACCAGAATTACAGATAGAAAGTCGAGGTGAAGAGGGGAGTGAGAATAGTATCATTCAAGATGTACTATATGCAGCAATATTGTTGCACACAAAACCTTCATTACATAAACAAACCATCAATTGTAAAAATATCAAAAAGCTTCAATATCTCATGCATCCCTGATACCCCGATGTCAAACCCAGATAACAGCATTCGCGAAAACAATGCAACCCACTATTTCGACATAGCTCTTGGGCCAAAAGTTTTGTAAGCTCTCTGCAGAGCCTTACTCTTTTTCATCCTTTCATTTTGGCATTTGTCATACGAAGTTGGAGACCTCCGTACCAGTCAATAGGTCTCATCATCACAAAATAGAGTCGACATTGTAGATTTTAATTATCAAAATGGGCAACCCATTCTATGGAAACAAAATATAATGAGTAATGGTTAGATCATTACAAAGTGGCCTAGATCACTACGAAATGCATGATACATATATTGTAAGCTTAAATGGGTCTTCCATTTTAAAACATGTTGAATTTGTTCGAAGCTAAATTTGTGTTTTTTTTCTTTTCTAAATTCTTTATAATTGATGACCCATTTATACTTCTCAAAAACATAATTGTCCCATTTACAACTTCCTCATACATACCTTTAATTATGTTTTCTTTTTCATATATATATATATACATATATATCAATTCAAGCAAACCACCCTTTACATAAAGTGGAAGCCATAGTTTTGGGATGACTCCTATTGACGTTAATTACTATTCAACTCATGCTAACTCTTCATGTGATTACCTGAAGGAGTGGCGTAACTTCTGCCACAAGGCTCACGCAAGAATTTTAAGAAATAGCGCATCTTTGTTTTTTCCCTTTGGCTGGATCCAACAGGTGAAATAGTTATGCTCTGAAACAGGCTAACATACCCATAAGCATAATTTTGAATCGTAGGTTCACCATTCTCGAGGTAGGTTCGAATGAATATTTAATTATTTACAAACAATAGGGAGATTTTTTTACCATTTGATGATTTGAAGAATCAAGTTGATATAAAAAATGCATTAAATAACAAATCACTTATCAAGGGAAGATGAACTGAATAACAAATCAATAAAGAAGAAAATTTCCCACCTTGCAACCTCTTCTTGAAATTAAAAAAAAGAAAAAGAAAAACAACAATTGAATTAGCCCCCCATAAACCCTAGTTCTTTCCTGACCACAACCTAATTTTGCAATACTTGACCGAGCAAACCTATCCCAAATCTTCCACTAAGGCGCTCAAATTTTGACATGCCCGGCATAAAAGAGATAGAAAGAACCCCTCCCTCCTCCCTCCTCCCCACATCCACAAAGAAAAAATTCCCCACGTACGTGGTTTGCAGGAGAATGAAAGCATCCGGAGAGCTTAGTTTTAATTTAAAATGGTGTGAGGACTCGTGAACAATTCCATATAAATGCTCTCACCTGTGTGTGTGTGTGTGGAGAGAGAGAGTGACCAAGTATGGAACCACTATCGAACTGAACGCCTCGATGAAAACGAAACTTGCATACGCTAAACGAAGAACCTACATGGCAAAAAACACAAGAAATGGAAACCAACTCATAAAACATTAGAAGCAACTTAGCACTCTTAAACTCAAGTAACTAACCTATTCAGGCAATGTAGGATTTTGCCTTCTTGAATGCACCATCACCAATGCAATACTCTACAACACGCTTCTTCGAGTCTTCAGAACTGTCAAGAAAACAAGCACAACATTGGAATGCTTAGTATCATAAGAGACTCAGAAACAGAATACAAGGGACCAAAACAATCTTGATTATAAACACTTCATTACACTACAGGCTTGGAAGATTTATTACGCCTTTCAACTACTATAAACATAATTACAATCTAAGCATCATATATAAGAGAAGCTCAACTAATTAGTATCAAAATGTGAGCTATCATAGTATTATTTCCATTCGCTGCCTACATAAAAATATGTCAGCCAAAACAAAAGAAATGACACAAGGGAAATAGAGGTCCCACAAGGATTCTGATTTATGTTTCTTATATCTGCAGACAATGACAATGTAAAGTAACAACAAATGCTCTACTGCTACCTATCACAGAGAAACCCTACATTTTTCGGCAGTAATGATACTACCTCTCTCAGACCTGATCCCAGTCACCTGCCTCCCATAGGCTGTGATCCACCCAATCACTACCACAGATTTGATAACACTCACCCAAGCAATAAGAGCATAAGCACACAACATTGGAAACACCATCACTATGAGAAAACCCCTTTCACAAAGTACTTCATCAACTCAACTGAAAAAGAGGATTACAACAGGCCATGGGTTCGGGACTAAATTTTTTGGATTTGACATTCATGGCATAACGTAGATACAGGGATACACAACTGTTATATATTATCCACTATCAGACACATCCATGGCGTAGCCACCCTTGCATCGGTAGGATCAGCATACCCCACTGGAATTCAAGAAAAAGGAAAAGGAAGAGAAGAACAGCGCCTAATTCTATATATTCATGAGTAATGGGGTGTTTTTGCTCAATTAACAACACAGTAAGGTTACAATCTTTGGGAAAATGTTACAGCAATCTTAGCATCTTGGCATTTGGAAGGCTTCACACATCAAGGGTCAGGCATATAGTGTCTTAGGGTGTCATGCCTAGGCATAGGATACGTTCCTTTAAACACTAGTACATGTTTTAGAGTTTTGGTGTCAAAACCAGAAATTTAAACCAAGTCTAGTCGACTAGCTCTTATGCTAGCCAACTAGCAAGTTGACCAGGAATTGTTCTAGTCAACTAGGGTGCTCCAAATTTCAAAATGCTAGCCAGTTTATAGGCATTGGACTACACTTGACAATAAATAAAACTCACATTTTCAGAAAGTTCACGACAGTTTTAAGGCACATTCAACAACATCCTTTGGGGCTTAAGGGAGCTTAAGAAGGGAGTTCCTCTCACTTCCATATCATACAAGAGACCAAATTGAAGCCAGACGTAGAAGGTAACCTCCTGGGCCTTGGTATGTCTTTTACATGTGCTTGAATCCTGTTATTTGTTATTGTTAGACACATGCATTACCCCATTAGACCTAAACTCCAACTTCTAGCGTTTAGCATTGCTTTAATGAGCATTATAGTCCTTAGTTGTAGTTTGTTTGTGTTCGTATGTTTGTTGGTATTCGGTTTAGATCCCTTAAGTTCAGAAAGAGGTCTCACTTAGGAGTGTACCAAACTTGAACTAGGAAGGAGATCTCACTCTAAAGAGTGTAGTAAGCCTGAACTAGGAAAGAAGTCTCATTCCAAGTAAGTGTAGTAGATTTGAACAGACTTAGTGGTGAGTAATGGTTTGCCTGGTTGTAAACCACCAGTTCTTTGGGAAATCTGCCAAAACCTTTGGTTTAGTGAAGTGTGAAGAGTGGCCGTAGGTCACCAAGGGTGTGGCCAAACCGCTATCAATTGTGGTGTTCATTGTGTGATCGGTTTAAATTGATGAATATGCATGTTATGAAAGTGCAAAAACTAGATGTCACCAAGTCCTGGGGGGTTGGGGTTGGGGGTGGGTTGGGGGACAAGCCTCAACTTCAGTTACTACTAGATTGAAAACAGAATTAAACTAAGAAGCACAAATTGATCAAGTGAAATGCTCCAGTTCGTGTGTGCTAGTAATATGCAGATATTCTAATAGAATCAAGTTGATTTAGCACAGGTGTGATCAATAACACAAGAGAGTATGATTATCAACAGTACATCATCCACCATGACACAAGCATTATCCTCAATCCATCAACCACGAAATAAAACAATCCACAAGACACAGAATTTATAGTGGTTCGGTCCCAGACCAACATCCACTCGCAAGAGCAAACACTCTTGGTTCCACTAACGTTGAGGTAACTGCATAAGAACACCTCCTGCAATGGTTTTTTGATGCTGTAGTTTGTCTTCCACCAGTACGAGTTTTTGTTCCGGTGGTTTGATATGAGAATTACTCCACCAATAACAATGAATATTGATGCCGTGGTTCTTCGTCCACCAAATACAACAGATAAATGAATATGAAGAGAGCACTCAAACACAAAACAGGTTACCTTAGCCTTGGTTGGTGCTCTTGAAGCTTGAATGAAGAACTCCAAGCTTTGACCTCTTGTAATCTATGACGCCCAGGGACACAGATCTTACATGTAAAAAGTGACGTATCAGATACGATACATTGCCCATTTTTAAGTATCTGTGCATCACAACTTGTAATTGCTCCTTGGTGATGTTGATCTTCCAGTGAGTGCACAGCCAAGGAAAGAGGTTTTGAGATTTAGGAAAGCTAGGGTTTTTCTAGATTGGGTTTAGGGCTTTCCTAGATGAGTATCTCCTCTTCTCTTTAAGATTAATGCCCTTGAATGATCTTAGATAAAAGGGAAGATGGCGGTTGGAGCTTCGTATAGATTTTAATGGAGGCTTGTTGCTTGAAAAGATTTTCTGAGAAAAAGTTGTGTACGGGGAAGAAAAGGGCTTCTCTTAAATAAAGATTTGCTCCAACGGATGGATCTACAATTAGACTAAAGTTGCTCTACGGCTTAGCCGTAGACTAGCTCATACACAACAGTCAATTTGACCCAGATCCGAAATTTTCACACTTGTAGCCAGGCCAACGGCTTAGCCATAAATCCTTCTACGGCTTTGCCGTAAGGTTAATCGTAAGCGAAAGGAGCCCAAAAGGCTTCCTCTGGATAGTCAACCGTGGGTTCTCCTGCTTAGCCATGATCTAAGCCATAAATACCAAGGAAAAATGAATTTTTAAGCAAAGTATTTTCCAACAAAACTTAAGTTTTTCTAAGGTCTTTCTAAATTGGGTCTGAGGGGTCAAAATTACCCTGGCGCTCATGAGAATCTTCCAAATAATGAGCTTGAACGAGCTTGATCTTCCTTGATCGAACAAGATTGGTCTTGATCGAACTTGATAAACAACCTTTATTTATATTTGACTTGGACTACGGCTTTGATATTTGACTTTAGATACAAAATTGACAACAGAGATCAATGATGGTCAGACTATGGCACTAGCATGTTATACTATAAAAGTTCAGTTCCAAGCATGTTTGACATTCAAACTCTTGCATATTGAAGTTGTAACCTTTCTATCTTAATGAATCCAAGATTTGAGCGATATTATTCCAACACTCTTGGATATGTTTTGTGACACGTGCTTTGACTCGCACAGTGTTTTGCACATGTATGAATGTTGAAATGGGTGTTCGAATGCAAAGCAGTACCCAGATTGCATAAACTCCAAAGAATAGAGGTCTAGCCTCAGTGCTAGTGAGCTAGACAACAGCCTAGCTAATGCAGTAGTATCTCTTGCATTTGAGTGTGAATTTGATCAAAGTGAGACAAGGGAAAAAAACCTAACTTAGGACCACATTGAGCAATATAATATAAGTTAGGAACATGATAAGAACTGAACAAAATGCCCTCAGTTTGAAATTGATCAAAATAGGTATCTATATGGCTTAATAAGCTTAAAATTGGAACTAACTTCCTTCTGACTAGCTAACTGCTATTCACCCCCTCTAGGAGACTGTTAACTGGTATGAGAGCACAGTTCATTGTAGGGTTTAACATCCTGTGTGATTCTAGGAAAAGTGACCTTCATTCCCAAACCTAAGTGCACTTAAAGCAAAAATTAGACCATATTTTAACGTCTAGGTTAGGTATAAAGGTCTTACTCCAGCATTTAGCTGGAAGCATGGATGAAAATCGCGGTATCGGTTGCGGTATCGTTCAGTCCTAAAAGCCGATACGATATCGGTATTTGTCGCGGTTCGCGGTTTGTCACGGTTTCAATTTTTTTTTATCCAAAAAAATTTGAAAAAATATCCAAAATATCCAAAATATTAGAAAAGGCAGGAAAACAATTCTTTTTTCATTAGTAACAAGTACAAATCAAATTATCGGTCCTCTTAAGTTATGACATCCTATATCGATGGCTTGACAGAAATTGTGATTGTCTTTTTTTTGTTTTTTTGTAACAATAATAACTATATCTCATGGACTATCTTTAGGACACTTTTCCACTTGTCATTGCCTATGAGCCAAGCTCCAAAAAATAATAGAAACTAAGACAAATCATTTTAGCATTTGAAATCTCAAAAGGGCACATTTAACTGATACATTAATTTTTTTTCCTAATAACATGTTTCAATATTCCAAAAATAAATTCATAAATACAAAAAATATTGACATAATCACATAAATGATAAAACAACAATAAAAAATTAGCATATGTGAACTATACAATGATTATATAAAATTAAGAAACCACATTTATAGTGAAAACCTAAATATATAAAAGTCTAATATTAAATTATTAGAAAGTCGTAAATTGAATTTTAAAATATAAAACTAATTACATAAAAGAACAATGAAAAAATTATCATACATGAAGCATACAATGATTATGCATACTTAAAAAAATAAATTAGTGATGAAATCCTCAAAAATATTATTTTAATATTAAAAGATCCGAATATAAATTTGAGAATATATAACTAATTACATGAAAAAAAATAATGAGAAGTTATCACAATAATCATGCTTACTTAAAAACCAAATTTTTGATGAAATCCTCAAAATATCCTATTTTAATATGAAATTATTTAAAATCCTAAAATAAATAACAATTTTAAATATTTAATATCGGCCGATATATCTCGATATTTTGGGGATAATTTGGTTGGGCAACACTAATACCGATTCCCAGCTAAATATTGGTTTGGTAGAGGCCGATATGTTCCGGTATCAGCCAATATTTTCATCGATGGCTGGAAGTAAGTTTGCGGTTGTCCCTTTTAGGTTAAAAAGGCTTCTATGAGCACATTTATTAGCTTGACCTTAAACTCTAAACAATGTGAACTTAGTGGATTAAAGCTTTGAAAAGATGATTAACAAATTTAGGATTTAAGATTTTAAAAGATATTTTAAGCCTTTCCAACCTCATCTGAGGGCAACATGGTAATTTCCTGAAAATAGGAGGTCAAGACTTATTTACCCAGAACTAAACGTGTGTCCTTACACGTAACTAAGTTTATTTAAGACTAGGAGGGAAGGAAATATAGAAAACAAGAAAAATCAGGTAATGACTAGGTCCAGCCAACTAGCTCCAATAGCCACCCGACTACGAACACACCAAGTCAACTAGCCTTGGCACTGTAGCAGCTGGCCTACATAGACGAGTTAGGGGTTTTGGTCGTTATTTTTCACTCCAAACACTTTAGGTAAACCCAATATCCCACTCAAAGATACATAACTCCGTTAACGAAAAATGAAATGACAATTCTATCCCTCCTAATGAGGATATTAAGAAGGGGGGGGGGTGGGGGGGGGGGTGGGGAACCAAAACCATCAAGGGATAGAAAGCAAAGAATCACAAACATTTAAGAGAGTTATAAGAGAGAAAGTGGAACCCATTGAGAGAAAGAAGTTTTACAAGCACCGCCAATCCACCATTCTAGTATTACACTGCCAGAGGTTACTTTCCATTGTCGCAGGGGTTGCCAGTGGCACCGCAGTAGAGAAGGCTGTGGCATCGCGCTGGTGGCACTGGTGTCGTGGTGGCATTTAAAATGAGTTTGTCTTCCTTCTGTCATTTGTTGCCATTAAAGACGGAAAGTCAATCATAAGGGTTATAAAGAATGTGGCGGTGGCAACCAAGTTTATTGTTCTTATCACATCAACTCATTGTTTCCTTTAGAAAATTCTTCTTCGATCCATTATTAATTGGGCTTACTGGTAATTTTAAAGCTAGCCAAAATGATAGAAAGGTGGTGCTTCTATGGATTAAGATAGACCACTAGTTGATATTAGGAGTTTACGCAACACAAACAACAGAAACTAAAAGCTTTTAGCCACATATCGGATTAGGATTTCAAAGTTGTGTACTTGAAAGCTGCTTATTATTAAAGAACTAGATCTTAGCCCTCAAAGTTTCAATCTTTGTCCTATTGAGATATTCAATTATGCAGGAATCAAACTGTGGAACACCTTTATGGTTACTCAGCTGCCAAAGCTCTCAGGCTAGATGCCATTGAGCTCCAAACAGACGCACAACACTTCGCCATGGCTAACAAACAGTGTATCATGCAACAATCGAAGAGCTTAACAGGGCAGTTCTCTATTAAGAATAAGAGAGAAGATAGGTAAGTGTCGTAGTTTACATGTTTCTGGTTCTGGTTTCGGTTGCTCCAATGATCCCGCACCTTTTTCCGAACTTCAACGAAGAATTGGAGCTTATAATTATGTACAAGGGGCAAGCTTATCACTAAAAAGGAATATTTCGCAGGAAAACAATTCCCTCCAACACCTACATCACGTTTCCGGCACTTTCTGCCTAAACTTAACAATTTTAGTTTCATCCAAAAGCAAGAGGGCATTATGCGTACACTTTTACACATTAGGGAGGTACTGTGCTCCTAGGCCATAACACAAGGGAGTAAAAAGTACTTAACCAGTGCTACATTATGCAGACGATGGGGGCATACTTGCCCAATTGTCGCCATCTGACATAGTATGAACAGTTTTTTGAAAGAAATACTATAGATCGCAGCTTTTCCTAGACCTCCCTGAGCAGCATGAACAAAAGAAATACCGCGCGAATGGGACGCAGTCAAGTTTACACTTCATGTAAAGCGCCCAAGGCGTTAACCAATTGCTAGGCGAAGATCCTTGGACAAAATATCTAAGAGCTGTAACGAATGCCATCTCAAACACATTCGTGCACAGCCTAAAAGTAAGCAAGCCAAGATAACCACATAATGCTGCTTACAAGAGGGATACGGTCATAATTTCTTCCATTGCTCATCCTACCCAGGCTAGTCTCTTTTGCCATACAACTCAATTTCATGAAGAAGAAAATGCCATGATATAGGAATCTTTTTTTTTTTGGAAAAAAGTGCCACGATACAGAATATTATCGAATAGGAATATACGGTGCATACTCATAGACATATTATCAAGTTCACAATCTAATTTAAAAGCACATGCAATGACAAGTACTAAATGCAATCACAGGGAGCAGACTTATCCAGTCCAGAAGGATTTAGGTTCGTGAAACTTGAATCAGCCTCAGAATCATGAGCATTCCGATGATCACACCTGCAAAAAAAAAAATCGCACTGCTCATCAAGATAGAGGGTAAGAGAGAGCGAACAAAGTAAAATGAAATGGAGAATGGAAGTTTGTGTTGACGAGTCAAATCGCAATAAAATGAAGCCAATATAACCTTTTCAACCAAAGCTACTTTTTCCTTTATTAAAACTACTATATATAACTTCACATGCTCTAGGCTCGATTGATAAGAGTGCTCAGGCATCATTTAACCAAATTGAAATAATTCAGGTTTTGCCGTGTTTAACCCAGAAGGGGAGGTGAAAATACAAGGAACAAGAAGGAACATTTAGCAGCCAAAAGCATTTGTTGCAAGCAATAATGTGGCCATTAACATTCATCTGGATGTTGACCCCCACCAAAAACAAAAGCACTTCCATTTGGATAATTTCCTGAATATTATAGGGGCTTATTCCTTTCAACTATAACTAAGTTTCACATGCCAGCAAACTTCAAAAACAACCTCACAGCAGCACCAAAGTTGACAGTAGGCAGTTCATCAAAAGAGGCTCAGTAGTATTATGCTTCTCTAAATCCCTACCAGTTAATGTCATTAGTGGACGGGTAGCACCTTTAAATCAAAACTCAATAGACAAGAGTAACAGCTAACAAGCAATTAGTAAAGTCACAGATTTGTGTAATTGCACTCTTAAATGCAGTTCGGCATGGACATGGACTTAACCAGATAACGGTGCACAGTACAAGAGGGATGCAATGTAGCATATAGTGTCTTCCATTGCTCATCATACCCAAGCTATTTTTGCCTCGGCATCGAGCGCACATCAATACATGAGGAAAACAATAACGTGTGAAGGCAAACAAATATATGTTGATATTGCATAAATCGCCAAGTCAGCCAATCAACAATGTGGACATAGGGGCAAATTACATGCCATACAACAACAACAACCTATACGTCGCCATCATCAAAATGAAAATACAAAAGTTGAAAAAAAACAACAAAGCCAACATAGGGATTCTCGTTATGCAAGTAGAGGGGTGTTGAAGGCATCAATCGGAACATATTTGCTTACATGAACACGGAGTCAATCAGATCATATTGTAGGAGAGAAAAGCCAGACCGACTCTCTACATGTATTGAGAAGGGATAGTCCGCGCAACCATCCAATATGGAAACCCGAAAGATGACTGAATGTAGATGCCAACGCCTGCTTTCGGCCAACATTAAAGACATACGGCCATCACCGAGGTCGGTGAGAAAGTCCTGGCCATAGGTGCTCTTTGTTGGACGGCCATATTCGTCCACTGAAAGAAAACGGAACACCCAATCTAACTCATGTAGCACCCAGTGAGACTCGACGAGCCCATTGGGGCCAAGCTGAAATGCAACGACCGCGTCCATCTCATATGAGGTCTCAAATAAATAGCCCTTGAATTCGACTGCAGCGCCATGGGGTTCTTTTGGCATTCCAGATTTCATAATGATTCCAACATGCACATGCGTTACTAACAATTCATTTCTGCCTCTCCATGCGTGGTGATTGGGAGATGAAGTGGAAAGGCTAGAAACACAAATCAAACCAATGTTATCTAGATTCTTTTCCAAAATTCCAACATTCTCAAATCAAATAGCAAATCTTTCACAGTAATATACGAATTAGTTCATTTAATAACAGGATAGTGTCAATGGACCAATATCAAGTCCAGCTATTATTATTATAATCAAAACAAATTAGAGTAATCAAAATAAATCAAGGTAGAAAAGATCCACCAAATTAAAATCACAAACTTTACGATCAAGGCACCTTTTTCAATCGAATGACAAATAATCTCAAAACAATCAATTTTATGGCATGATGGTATCAAAAGGGACGAGATCATGAAGGCGGCATACATCTCCGGATTAGTCTCATTTATCTTTCTTTTACGTAAATTACCTTTCCTTTTTTAAGTATTGAGCATCCGAGATCAAAAAATAAGCTCGGAATTGAAAATGTCAAAAAGTTCGACATTCATCTTTTTTTTTTTTTGTTCCATGTCTTTTTCTCACTCTCCAAAAAGGGGCAAACAAACAACAGTATCTTAGTTAGAAAGAGTTCCCGAAAAAAATAAGTCTTTCAAAACTTTCTTCGTTTTCATCACTTAAGAGTTGAAGGGGATACGGGTAAACCCTAGACCAACCCCATTGGCATCACATGATAAGTAATCCATTAGAGGCAACCATAATCGTAGTCATAGAACCTTCATTTTAACTCACCTTGGAATCCTACATCCAAGGAAAAACTGGTGACAGGTTACGAAGATTGCTTGATCGACTTAAAATACAGAAACGCAATATACATCTCTGGATTAGTCTCCTTTATCCTTCTTTTATGTAAACAATTATTGTTTCTTTTTCTAAGTATTGAACATTTGCGTCTGAACGAGAGGGCTGTGATTAAAAATAAATGCAATACTAAGTGAATTGTCGCTCGTCATGTATACCTATCGGTTGTAGCAAAAAATCTATTTTACAGAACTTGTTGCTAGGCTATTGGAGCATGGCTAGTTAAAAATAGCTAACCCATTGATTTGCCATGGTGTTGGAGTTGCTCTTAAGCCTCCTAGATTTATATCCAAGTGGAACTGCATTTATACGAATTACAACATAAAATACCTTTTGCGAAGTGAACGTGGGTCCCATTGTTAAAAACTCAAACTTGGGCCGACCTTTTAGGCTTACACTTAAGTCTAAGCACTTATGAGTTTAGTTAATAAGACCCACTTTTATATCTTAATTAAGTCTTCCTTGGCCCTACCTTTAGGAATTATAATTGAGCCTAACTTTTAAGAATTTAATACATGAGGCCCACCGTTATATTGTAAGTTGAGAATTTATAGGACTATTATTGTAAATGGAATTGTTAAGAAATTGACATGGGTAGTTTTGGAATAATAATAATAATAGATACAGCTAAATGAACGTCTTTGTACAAGAAAATTATTTAATACTCTGGCAGTACCTACTTCTTCCCCCTCTCTACTAATTACATTGGACTTTTTTTTTTAATCTTGTAATGTCTAGGTCCCTTAAGCTTTCTAATTAACCTATATAACGAACGTTAGTCCAATAACCCTCAAGCTAGATGGCTTCAGAGCGCTAGGTATAGACATACCCCTATACGCTTTTTAGCTCGAGTTAAAAAGGCAACGAACCCACACTAGTCACAAAACATAACTATTATGAAAAAGGAAATTAATCCCTAACAAAAGATAGCCATTTTCCAATTTGCCTAGATTAATTAACTAGATTTAGCAATCTCATGAAAGCCACCCACACGAATCAAGAAGCAAAAAATAATTACAAACTAAAATTTGATTTCTCATCGTATTTTACTAAAATATTTCAATAACAGCATTAAAATTTCCTATTCAAAAAGTTCGTAAAAATATACACGCGTGTGTTTGTGGTAAACAAGTTTTAGTATTCTTCCGATAGCTTTCCTCCCTTAGAAGAAGCAAAATTTCTTTTCACTTCCTTCCAAAAGTTTGAAATTTTCAAATTTCTACATATCTTCAAATAGCCTCAATTCTTTTGAAAATTTTCTCATTTCTAAACTAGCAATAATAAATAAATGCCAACAAAAAATAAGGGTCCTAAAAAATTGAGATTTTTTCTAAAACCTAACTAGAATGATAAAAGTAATCCAAAAATTTTTGTCTAAAACTAGACAAGCGTGCCTGTTCTCCTGTGAAGATGCATCGTTCCACAAGCCTTCCCCCTAATATTTTTAAAACCCATTGTGTCTTATTATAATATAGATATTTAAGCGCCTCCCAATAAAAGAAATGTCGTCATGATCCTGACAACCAATGCCTCCACATTTTGTCACATTCCTTAAAAAATAACAAAGAAAGAATCCCAACAATCTTGACACTTTCAACGACTATCAAACCATTCAATCCCAGCATACAACAAACATAACTTAGTAACATTCAGAAATAAAAAGTCGATCAATAGCCTCTTGCGGAATCCTTCCCCATCGCAGCTGCAGCAGTCTTGCAGATTGAACCTTCATTGGTAACAACTTAATCAGTGCAGACACACAAGGCAGTTATACTTCATTGGTGAATCTAAAAAAACATTTACAGAGAATGGCTACTAGACATGAATGGCCAATAATATCCAAATGCATACTGCGTGAAGAATACCCATGCTATGACACAATGATAATCATACTTGCACCCAGATAATGCCCATCAAGATATAAGATGAGCAAGAAAGGGGAGAAAAAGCAGAAAATAAAATTTCAGGAAGAGGGTTGGCATGGGAATGTTCAACTACGGGTAGATCACATTACATGCGCCGCACCTTTCAATCACATCAACTTGCTGCATCAAATGCAGCCAGCAGCTCTTAGGCCTATGCCTTGGTTGCTCTGGAGAAGACAAATTAAATTTATTGAATCTACTTGGAAAAAGATGAAAGAATAAAACACACACTGAACTGGTTCTACTTTCAATCAATATGCACGGTACTTAATAGCTTTTAAAAAATCAACCATTGCATAGAAAGGATACAATGCAATTGTATTTTATTATTTATTAGGAGAAATAAAGAAAATCTTTAAAGAGTCATTAGATGAGGCAAATATATGTATTAAGGTTTAAATAAAATTTTATTTCTGAAATTTCCAATCGAACAGGATTTTGTCGTTCTTATTCAATTAATTCACACATCACTATTCTAAGATCCTAGGAATCATACCTGCAATGATTTGAGTTAAAATAGGAATATGTCCTCAATATAACATCATAAGTAACAAAATTAAAACTACCTATCGAGTGTGCATTACGAGCGTGCTCGCACTCAAATACAACTGTCCCTATACTTCAAAAGTGAGCACGACTGATATTTATGGAGCTCATTATACGAATTTTATTCCCCTCTTAACTCTCACCCGTCTCTACTAAATCAGGTCCCGCCCATAGTACGCACTTGCCAGGGAGTTCATATACTAACCCATCGTTTCTCGGCAATTCCCTCGCCATTCTTGGCTGACTGCAGATTTGGACTACGACCCACATTTTAAACTAAGATGAGTTCGAGCAAATAGGGTGGAAAGTCTTTCAGTTCTACTACTCTACACTATGCCACTCATGCAAAAGAACCGATCCCAAGCCTTTAGGTCCGGCCTTGATCAATTGAGTAATGCGATTGCAGGTAAGAACCTGGATCGCACAGGCTGATGTATTGGAAGGTTATGCAAGGAAGCCCAAGAATAGAGCAGGAAGCAGTGTTGCAAAACCATGGGTTTCTCAGAACTATAATGCTAAAGGATGGGATTGTTCATAACTCGAGAATATGAAATAGTAATGTCTAGAGTCTCAGATTTCCATGGTTTTGCAGCACTGTTTCCAGCTTTGTTCTTGGGCTTTCTTGCATTAACTTCCAATGCATGGTCCTGTGCAGAATCCAGATCCTTACCTGCAATCTCATGACTCAATTGATCAACCTCGGACCTAAAAGCTTGAGATCTGTTTTTTTGCAGATCATAGTCCGAATCTGTTGTCAGCAGAGAATGATGAAGAATCGCCGAGAAACAAACACATCAACTCGCCAGCAAGAGCATACAACGGGCGAAACCTGAGTTATAGATAGAAAGTCGAGGTGAAGAGGGGAGCGTGAATAGTATCATTCAAGATGTACTATATGCAGCAATATTGTTGCACACAAAACCTTCATTACATAAGCAAACCATCGATTGTATAAATATCAAAAAGCTTCAATATCTTGTGCATCCCTGATACCACGACGTCAAACCCAGATAACAGCATTTGTGAAAACAATGCAACCCACTATTTCAACATAGCTCTTGGGCCAAAAGTTCTGTAAGCTCTCTGTGGAGCCTTACTCTTTTTTATCCTTCCATTTTGGCATTTGTCATACGAAGTTGGAGACCTCCGTACCAGTCAATAGGTCTCATCATCACATAATAAAGTCAACATTGTAGATTTTAATTATTGAAATGGGCAACCCATTCTAATGGAAACAAAATATAATGAGTAATAGTTAGATCATTACAAAATGGCCTAGATCATTGCGAAATGCATGACATATATTGTAAGCTTAAATGGGTCGTTCATTTTAAAACATGTTGAATTTGTTTGAAGCTAAATTTGTGTTTTTTTTCCTTTTTAAATTCTTTATAGTTGATGACCCCTTTATACCTCTCAAAAACATAATTGTCCCATTTACAACTTCCTCATACATACCTTTAATTACATTTTTTTTTTCAAATATATATATATCAATTCAAGCAAACCACCCTTTACATAAAGTGGAAGCCATAGTTTTGGGATGACTCCTATTGACGTTAATTACTGTTCGACTCATGCTAACTCTTCGTGTGATTACCTGAAGGACTGGCGTAACTTCTGCCACAAGGCTCACACAAGAATTTTAAGAAATAGCGCATCTTTGTTTTTTCCCTTTGGTTGGATCCAACAGGTGAAATAGTTATGCTCTGAATCAGGCTAACATACCCATAGGCATAATTTTGAATCATAGGTTCACCATTCTCGAGGTAGGTTCGAATGAATGTTTAATTATTTACAAACCATAGGGAGATTTTTTTTACCATTTAATGATTAGGAGAATCATGTTTATTTTATTTAATTTATATATAATGCATTAAATAACAAATCGCTTATCAAGGGGAGATGAAGTGAATAACAAATCAATAAAGAAGAAAATTTTCCCACCTTGTAACCTCTTCTTGAAATAATAATAATAATAATAATAAAACATTGTCAAAACTTTACGACACACAAGGAAAAACTATTGAAATAGTCCCCCCGTAAACCCTAGTTCTTTCCTGATCACAACCTAATTTTGCAATACTTGACCGAGTAAACCTATCCCAAATTTTCCACTAAGGTGCTCAAATTTTGAGATGCCCTGCATAAGAGACATAGAAAGAACCCCTCCCTCCTCCGTCCTCCCTCCTCCCCCCATCCAAAAAGGAAAAATTCCCCACGTACGTGGTTTGTAGGAGAATGAAAGCATCCGGAGAGCTTAGTTTTAATTTAAAATGATGTGAGGACTCGGGAACAATTCCATATAAATGCTCTCCCCAGTGTGTGTGTGGAGAGAGAGAGTGACCAAGTATGGAATCACTATCAAACTGAATGCCTCGATGAAAACTAAACTTGCATACACTTAACGAAGAACCTACATGGCAAAAAACACAAGAAATGGAAACCAACTCATAAAACATTAGAAGCAACTTAGCACTTGGATGTATGGATGCTTAAACTCAAGTAACTAACCTATTCAGCCGATGCAGGATTTTGCCTTCTTGAATGCATCATCACCCTTGCAATACTCTACAACACGCTTCTTCGAGTCTTCAAAACTGTAAAGAAAACAAGCACAATGTTTGAATGCTTAGTATCATAAGAGACTCAGAAACAGAATACAAGGGACCAAAAGAATCTTGAATATAAACACTTCATTACACTACAGGCTTGGAAGATTTATTACGCCTTTCAACTACTATAAACATAATTACAATCTAAGCATCATATATAAGAGAAGCTCAACTAATTAGTATCAAAATGTGAGCTATCATAGTATTATTTCCATTCACTGCCTACATAAAAATAAGTCAGCCAAAACAAAAGAAATGAAACAAGGGAAATAGAAGTCCCACAAGGATTCTGATTTATGTTTCTAGTGTCTGCAGACAATGACAATGTAAAGTAACAACAAATGCTCTACTGCAACCTATCACAGAGAAACCCTACATTTTTCGGCAGTAATGATACTACCTCTCTCAGACCTGATCCTAGTCACCTGCCTCCCATAGGCTGTGATCCACCCAATCACTACCACAGATTTGATAACAGTCACCAAAGCAACAAGAGCATAAGCACACAACATTGGAAACACCAACACTACGAGAAAACCCCTTTCACAAAGTACTTCATAAACTCAACTGAAAAAGAGGATTACAACAGGCCATGGATTCAGGACTAAATTTTTTGGATTTGACATTCGTGGCATAATGTAGATAAAGGGATACACAACTGTTATATATTATCCACTATCAGACACATCCATGGCGTAGCCACCCTAGCATCGGTGGGATTAGCATACCCCACTGGAATTCAAGAAAAAAGAAAAGAAAAAGAAGAACAGCACCTAATTCTACATATTCATTAGTACTGGGGTGTTTTTGCTCAATTAACAACATGGTAAGGTTACAATCTTTGGGAAAATGTTACAGCAATCTGAGCATCTTGGCATACATAAGGCTTCACACATCAAGGGTCGGGCATATAGTGTCTTAGGGTGTCATACCTAGGCATAGGATACGTTCCTTTAAACACTAGTACATGTTTTAGAGTTTTGGTGTCAAAACCAAAAATTTAAACCAAGTATAGTCAACTAGCTCTTAAGCTAGCCAACTAGCAAGTTGACCAGGAAATGTTCTAGACAACTAGGGTGCTCCAAATTTCAAAAAGGTAGCCAGTTTGTGGGCGTTGGACTACACTTGACAATAAATAAAACTCACATTTTCAGAAAGTTCATGATGGTTTTAGGGTACATTCGATAACATCCATTGGGGTTTAAGGGAGCTCAAGAAGGGAGTTTCTCTCTCTTCCCTATCATATAAGAGACCAATTTGAAGCCAGACTTAGAAGGTAACCTCTTGGGCCTTGGTATATCTTTTGCATGTGCTTGAATCATGTTATTTGTTATTGTTAGACACATGCATTACCACAATAGACTGAAACACCAACTTCTAGTGTTTAGCATTGCTTTAGTGAGCATTTAAGTCCTTCCTTGTAGTTTGTTTGTGTTAGTACAGTTGTTGGTATTCGGTTTAGATCCCTTAATTTCAGAAAGAGGTCTCACTTAGAAGGAGTGTACCACACTTGAACTAGGAAGGAGATCTCACTCTGAAGAGTGTAGGAAGCCTGAACTGGGAAGGAAGTCTCATTCCAAGTAAGTGTAGTAGATTTGAACAGACTTAGCGGTGAGTAATGGTTTGCCTGGTTGTAAACCACGAGTTCTTTGGTTTAGTGAAGTGTGAAGAGTGGCCGTAGGTCACCAAGGGTGTGGCCAAACTGCTATCAATTGTGGTGTTCATTGTGTGATCGGTTTAAATTGATGAATATGCATGTTATCAAAGTGCAAAAACTAGATGTCACCAAGTCCTGGGGGCTTGCGGGTGGGGTGGGGTGGGGGACAAGCCTCAACTTCAATTACTACTAGATTGAAAACATAATTAAACTAAGAAGCATAAATTGATCAAGTGAAATGCTCCAGTTCGTGTGTGCTAGTAACATGCAGATATTCTAATAGAATCAAGTTGATTTAGCACAAGTGTGAAAAATAACACAAGGAGTATGATTATCAACAGTACATCATCCACCACGACACAAGCATTATCCTCAATCCATCCACCACAAAATAAAACAATCCACAAGAAAGAGAAGTTATAGTGGTTCGGTCCCAGACCAACATCCTCTCTCAAGAGCAAACACTCTTGGTTCCACTGACGTTGAGGTAACTACAAAAGTACACCTCCTGCAATAGTTTTTTAATACTATAGTTTGTCTTCCACCAATATGAGTTTTTGTTCCAGTGGTTTGATCTCAGATTTACTCCACCACTAACAATGAATATTGATGCGGTGGCTCGCGTTCCACCAAATAAAACAGGTTACCTTAGCCTTGGTTGGTGCTCTTGAAACTTTAATGAAGAACTCCAAGCTTTGACCCCTTGGAATCTATGATACCCAGGGACACAGATCTTACATGTAAAAAGTGACGTATCAAATACGATACGTTGCCGATTTTGAAGAATCCGTGCATCATAGCTTGTAATTGCTCCTTGGTGATATTGATCCTCCAACATAGCCAAAAAAAGAGGTTTTGGGATTTAGGAAAGCTAGGGTTTTTTTAGATTGGGTTTAGGGCTTTCCTAGATGAGTATCTCCTCTTCTCTTCAAGATTAATGCCTTTGAATGATCTTAGATAAAAGGGAAGATGGCAACTGGAGCTTCGTATAGATTTTAATGGAGGCTTGTTGTTCAAAAAGATTTTCCAGGAGAAAAAGTTGTGTACGGGGAAGAAAAGTGCTTCTCTTAAATAAAGATTTGCTCCAACGGATGGATCTACAGCTAGACTAAAGTCGCTCTACGGCTTAGCCATAGACCAGCTCATACACAACAGTTAATTTGACCCAGATCCAAAATGTTCACACTTGCAGCCAGGGCAATAGCTTAGAGCCATAAATCCTCCAACAGCTTAGCTATAAGGTTAGTCGTTAGCAAAAGGAGCCCAAACAGCTTCCTCTCGATAGTCAGCCGTGGGTTCTCCTGCTTAGCCATGATCTAAGCCATAAATACCAAGGAAAAATGAATTTTTAAGCAAAGTATTTTCCAATAAAACTTAAGTTTTTCTAAGGTCTTTCTAAATTGGGTCTGAGGGGTCAAAATTACCCTGGCGCTCATGAGAATCTTCCAAATAATGAGCTTGAACGAGCTTGATCTTCCTTGATCGAACAAGATTGGTCTTGATCGAACTTGATAAACAACCTTTATTTATATTTGACTTGGACTACGGCTTTGATATTTGACTTTAGATACAAAATTGACAACAGAGATCAATGATGGTCAGACTATGGCACTAACATGTTATACTATTGGCGCAGCCCTGGATCTTGGATGGGTGGTAGAACAATCTCCCGAGGGATTGTTCGAATCCGAAGATTCAATGGCAATCACGATCACAATATAGAACAAAAAAACTCTGGCACTCTGAAATTTTATTGATAAAAATGTACCGAATACAGTGAATATTACTCCTTATATAGGAGTGATCGGTTCTAACTATAGAAGGAGGACTAATTCTACACAAATAAGACTTACTAAAATAGGACATAACAAAAATAAGACTCTGTATCAATCGGATGTCTTCCTACTAAATTAAGAAATAGTAAAATAGAAAGTGTATCAATCGGATGTCTTCCGATTATGGGATCTGGGCCGGGCTTGGGTCCGGCCTGCATCAGCTCTCCCCGGCTTGGAAAAACTCGACTCCGGCGAGTTGAGCGCTTGATATCTCTCATAAAGATCAGGATTGATGCGCTGGAAGTCAGTAGCTGTAATCCATGTAGCATCAGATATAGGACGATTCCGCCAGCGTACATAAAACTTCTGATAACCTCCTTGACGTGTAGAAACAATTTGATCATCAAGGACATCAATAATTTCATCAGGAGGTGGAGAATGAACTGGTAAAGAAATAAGCTGCTCTTCATTTTCTCCTTCAGTATCATGGCCACGATAGAGAGTAAGATCCTCGACATTGAATGAAGAACTGACGCCTGAATCAGTAGGGATATCAAGAATATAGGCGTTGGAATTAATCTTCTGAAGAATCTTGAACGGACCTGAACTTCGAGGGTGTAATTTCTTGTTAGCTCCAGGTGGCAATCGCTCAGGTCGAAGACGGACCATAACCATATCGCCTTCATTAAATTCAACAAACCGACGATGTTTATCAACTTGCTGCTTATAAACATCATTGCTGGCAGATATATGGCGACGTACTTCATTATGGACATGCTGCATGTGTTGGAAGAAATTTTCAGCATCTGCACTCACTCTGACATCAACTGGTAATGGAACAAGATCAACAGGGAGTCGAGGACGAACTCCTGTAACAGCTTCAAATGGGGAAAGTCCAGTTGATCGGTTGACAGAATTATTGTAAGCAAATTCTGCCATAGGGAGCACTTGATCCCAATTTGTAATTCGGTCACGTACAAGACAACGTAACAATTGGCCAAGACTTCGGTTTACCACCTCTGTTTGTCCATCAGTTTGAGGGTGATAAGCAGTAGAGAAATTAAGTTTGGTGTTGGACAGCATCCATAATGTCTTCCAGAAGTAACTCATAAACTTCGTATCACGGTCAGAAACAATAGTTTTGGGAAGCCCATGGAGTCGAACAACTTCCTTGAAGAATAATTTGGCCACCTTGTAAGCATCAGCAGTCGCAGTGCAAGGAATGAAGTGTGCCATCTTTGAAAACCGATCAACAACAACGAAGATGAAATCAACCTTTCTAGCAGTCGTAGGTAAACCGAGCACAAAATCCATGCTGATATCTTCCCAAGGAGTATGTAGAACAGGCAAAGGCTGATATAACCCAGTATTCTTCTTGTTTCCTTTGGCAAGCTGACATGTTCGGCATCTTTCACAAATATGAATCACATTGGTCTTCATACGAGGCCAATAATATCTGTCACTGACAAGGGCAAGTGTTTTGTCGCGACCCAAATGTCCGCTACATCCACCTGCATGCAACTCTCGCACAACATATTCACGAATAGAAGTGGCTGGAAGACAGAGTTGCGTACCTTTGAATAGAAAACCATCATGAAGACTATACTGAGGATGTTGAATATGATTGCCATTACGGAGATCCACATAAATAGAACCAAAATCTTTGTCGGCCGCATAATCTTGTTTGATTTGCTCAAAACCAGGCACATTAATAGACATAGCAGTTAAAAGATGTTTTCTCCGGCTTAATGCATCCGCAATCAGGTTATCCTTTCCAGCTTTATGACGAATGCTAAATTTGAATTCTTGTATATATGCACTCCATTTAGCTCGGTTAGCGCTGATCTTCTGCTGAGAGTGTAAATGTTGCAGAGCATCATTATCAGAGTAAAGCACAAACTCATTTGCAATTAAATAATGTCTCCAGTGACGAAGTGTTTGGACAAGTGCATAGAATTCCAGATCATATGTAGTATACTTTCTCTTGGCATCAGAAAGTTTCTCACTGAAGAATGCAATAGGATGTCCTTCCTGGCTAAGGACTCCGCCAATGCCAACATTTGAGGCATCGCAAGCAATTTCAAATAGCTTGCTAAAATCAGGAACTTGCAGAACGGGCGCTGCAGTAATCTTTTGCTTGATCTTCTCAAAAGCCCTGGTGGCTGCATTGGTCCACTTGAAGTCACCTTTCCGCATGCAATCAGTAATAGGAGCCATAACAGTACTGAAGTTTCTGATAAACCTTTTGTAAAAATTGGCAAGACCATGAAAACTACGAACTTCAGTAAGGGTAGTAGGAATTGGCCAATCAAGAATAGCGCTTACTTTTGAAGGATCCATCTTAATTCCTTCTGCAGATACTACATATCCCAAGAAAATAACAGAGTCACTCATAAAAGTGCATTTCTTGAGATTGATATAGAAACGCTCCCGGCGGAGAAGTTGGCAGACCTTATCTAAATGATGAAGGTGATCTTCTTTTGACTTGCTGTAAATAAGGATATCGTCGAAGTAGACGACAACAAATTTTCCAATATAAGGCTGCAATAATTGTGTCATAACCCGCATAAAAGTACTAGGAGCATTGGTTAGACCGAACGGCATGACCATCCATTCAAAGAGACCATCCTTTGTTTTAAAGGCAGTTTTCCATTCGTCTCCTGGTCTTATGCGAATTTGATGATATCCGCTCCGCAAGTCAATTTTGGAAAATATACATGCACCAGTCATCATATCTAACATATCGTCCAAACGAGGAATAGGGAAGCGATATTTTACCGTGATTTTGTTGATTGCACGGCTATCTACACACATTCGCCAACTTCCGTCCTTCTTTGGAGTGAGTAGTGCTGGAACACCACATGGACTGAGACTTTCCTTTATATAGCCCTTCTGAAGCAAATCATCAACTTGCCTTTTTAACTCTGCATGTTCTGCTGGGTTCATCCGATAAGCAGGTAAGTTAGGCAAAGAAGCTCCAGGAACCAAATCAATAGCATGCTGAATGTCCCTTAGTGGGGGTAGTTCCTTGGGTAACTCTTCAGGAACTAGGTCAGCAAACTTATCCAATAATGACTTCACTTCCCGAGGAATAGCATGAGAATCATCAGCAACTTGTTTAGTGACTAAGGCATACATGATACCTTGCTCTTTGCTTTCAACTTCAAATTTCCGCATGGTTAAAATATGCGATGTAGGAGTAGTTGCGGCGGCAGCGGGAGAAGAGGTAGGAGAGGATGGTGGAGTTGGCAATGGACGCAGCACGATACGTTTACCTTTCCAATTGAAAGCGTAGGTATTGTGTTCATGATCTGTGATTACTTTAAGCTTCTGTAACCATGGCCGCCCGAATAGAATATGAGTGACGTTCATTGGTATGACATCACAAAGAAGAGTATCCTCATAGTTGTCAATCTTAAAAGGCACACAGCATTGCTGACGAACAGGAATAGAATAGTTATCAACCCATGCAACTTTATATGGCCTTGGATGCTTTACCGTGGGAAGTTTAAGCTTATCAACTGCTTCTTGGGAGATAACATTCATGGCACTTCCACCATCAATAATCATATTACATGCTCTGTCCATACATCTGACACGAGATCGAAAAATAGAAGCATGATTCCAATCTTCTTCCTCTTTAGCATCTGCTACTAGCAAACGACGATCTAGAAAGAGAAGCGGAATACCATCATCAGCGTCTGCATAATCTACCTGATCAGCTTGATCTTCATAAGGAGGATCTATATCAGCGTGCCCTGATTCGACATGCTCATCATGCTGCGTATCAATATCAAGCTCATTGGAAGTATATAAATTACGATGAGGGCATTCATTGGCATAATGTCCTCGTTGCTTGCAGGCATGACAAACAATATCCCTCTTGTCTGTTCTTGCATAAGCACGATTATCAGGCTGGTTCTGTGGACCCCTCTGATTCTGTTGGGGATTCATCTGTCTTTGTTGCATCCCTGGCCGAGAATTCTGAGGAGGCTGCTGAACTTGACGCTGTGGAGGAGGCCTATAAGCTGTTGCTTGATTGTGATTATAAGTAGGATCAGGGTTTAGGGGTTGTAGATGGCGGTGGAGGGTTCGATGGTGTCACAGAGGTTGGAGGGTTTTGCAGGGTCTGGGGTTTTGCAGAATCTGGGGGATCTGGGTTACGGCAGAGTGAGTGGGGTTTCGGCTGAGAGAGTTCGGGTTTCGGTGTGGTGCAGGGAGATAAGGAGTTGGTACGGAAGGGCTGAGCGGCAGTATGGGAATGGGTTGTCCGGTGAGGAGTTGGGCTGCTGTAGGGGTCTGGGTTGATCGCCAATGGACAGTAGGTGGAAGGAAGGATTCCGGGAACGACAGAGTTCCCCGGCGACCGGATCTGGGCTCTGATACCAATCTGGCGCAGCCCTGGATCTTGGATGGGTGGTAGAACAATCTCCCGAGGGATTGTTCGAATCCGAAGATTCAATGGCAATCACGATCACAATATAGAACAAAAAAACTCTGGCACTCTGAAATTTTATTGATAAAAACGTACCGAATACAGTGAATATTACTCCTTATATAGGAGTGATCGGTTCTAACTATAGAAGGAGGACTAATTCTACACAAATAAGACTTACTAAAATAGGACATAACAAAAATAAGACTCTGTATCAATCGGATGTCTTCCTACTAAATTAAGAAATAGTAAAATAGAAAGTGTATCAATCGGATGTCTTCCGATTATGGGATCTGGGCCGGGCTTGGGTCCGGCCTGCATCAACTATGAAAGTTCAGTTCCAAGCATGTTTGACATTCAAACTCTTGCATATTGAAGCTGTAACCTTTCTATCTTAATGAATCCAAGATTTGAGCTGTATTATTCCAACACTCTTGGATATGTTTTGTGACACGTGCTTTGACTCGCACAGTGTTTTGCACATGTATGAATGTTGAAATGGGTGTTTAGAAGCAAAACAGTACCCAGATTGCATAAACTCCAAAGAATAATTGTCTAACCAACGTGCTAGTGAGCTAGACAACAGCCTAGCCAGCTAGCCGACGTGCTAGTGAGCTAGGCTGCTAATGCAGTAGTATCTCTTGCATTTGGTGTGAATTTGATCGAAGTGAGTCAAGGGAAAAAGCCTAACTTAGGACCACATTGAGCAATATAATATAAGTTAGGAACATGATAAGAAATGACCAAAATGCCCGCAGTTTGAAATTGATCAAAATAGGTATCTATATTGCTTAATAAGCGTAAAATTGGAACAAACTTCCTTTTGACTAGCTAAGTGCTATTCACCCCCTCTAGGAGACTGTCAACTGGTATGAGAGCACAGTTCATTGTAGGGTTTAACAACCTGTGTGTGATTCTAGGAAAACTGACCTTCGTCCCCAAACCTAAGTGCACTTAAAGCAAAAATTAGACCATATTTTAAGGTCTAGGTTAGGTATAAAGGTCTTACTCCAGCATCTAGCTGGAAGAATGGATGAAAATCACGGTGTCCGTCGCGGTATCGTTCGGTCCCAAAAGCTGATACGATATCGGTATTGGTTGTGGTTCGCGGTCCGTCACGGTGTCAATTTTTTTTTAATCCAAAAAATTTAAAAAAATATCCAAAATATCCAAATTATTAGATAAGGCTGGAAAACAATGTTTTTTTTTCATTAGTAACAAGTATAAATCAAATTATCAGTCCCCCTAAGTTATAACATCCTATATCGATGTCTCGTCAGAAACTATGATTTTTTTTTTGTAAGAATAATAATTATATCTTGTGAACTATCTTTAGGACGCTTTGCCACTTGTCCTTGCCTATGAGGCAAGCTCCAAAAAATAATAGAAACTAAGACAAATCATTTTAGCATTTGGAATCTCAAAAGGGCACATTTAACTGATACACTAATTTTTTTTCCTAATACCATGTTTTAATAATCCAAAAATAAATTCACAAATACAAAAAATATTGACATAATCACATAAATGATAAAACAACAGTAAAAAATTAACATATGTGAACTATACAATGATTATATAAAATTAAGAAGCCACAATTATAGTGAAAACCTAAATATATAATAGATTAATATTAAATTATTAGAAAATCGTAAAATGAATTTTAAAATGTAAAACCAATTACATAAAAGAACAATGAAAAAATTATCATACATGAAGCATACAATGATTATGTTTACTTAAAAGAATAAATTAGCAATGAAATCCTCAAAAATCTTATTTTAATATTGGATTAATAAAAAAATATGAAAATAAGTTTGAGCATATAAAACTAATTACATGAAAAAATAATGAGAAGTTATCACAATAATCATGCTTACTTAAAAAAATTTTGTGATGAAATCTTCAAAATATCCTATTTTAATATTAAATTATTAAAAATCCTAAAATAAATAAACTATTTTAAAGATTTGTGGCCGATATTTTCAAAATATCGGCCGATATATCTTGATATTTTGGGGATAATTTGGCTGGGGCGGTATTAATACCGATTCCCAGCCAAATATTGATTTGGTATTGGCCGATACATACCAATATCGGCCGAAATTTTCAACTATGGCTGGAAGTAAGTTTGCGGTTGTCCCTTTTAGGTTAAAAAGGCTTCTATGAGCACATTTATTAGCTTGACCTTAAACTCTAAACAATGTGAACTTAGTGGATTAAAGCTTTGAAAAGATCATTAACAAATTAAGGATTTAAGCTTTTAAGAAGATATTTTAAGCCTTTCCAACCTCATCCGAGGGCAACATGGTAATTTATTAAATATAGGCGGTCAAGACTTATTTACCCTGAACTAAATGTGTATCCTCAAGCATAACTAAGTTTATTTAAGCCTAGGAGGGAAGGAAATGTAGAAAACAAGAAAAATCAGGAAATGACTAGGTATAGCCAACTAGCTCCAATAGCCAGTTGACTAGGAACACACCACGTCGGCTAGCCTTGGCACAGTAGCAATTGTCCTACACAGACGAGTTACGGGTTTTGGTCATTATTTTTCACTCCAAACACTCTAGGCAAACCCAATATCCCTCTAAAACCTCTTCAAAACCGAAGTCCGTAAGACCCACTCCATTTCAAGCAAGATCTAGGCAGATCCGTAAAAAACACTCATGAATTAGGGTCAAATCTACGAGTGTGCAACCTAGTCGACTAGAGGAGTTTTGGTTCTGTTGATGAGTTCTTCATCCTTGTGCTTCATTTTTACTCTTCTAGATCTTCTTTCCACAATGCCTCAAACTAAGAATGTGGTTTTGGATGATCAACGCGTGAATGAGCAGTGCAAAAATAATTTTTATAGCGATTTTATTCTTCGAAAAGTTAGAAATGAAAGATTTGTGAGCTATTGGATATCGAGAGATTTAGGTTTGTTCCCAACATTATTGGGTCTGGAATGTCCCAATGGTGGAAATGCAAGGGAAATCAGCAGATGAGTTGGAGCAAATCATTTATGCTACCATTTATAAATGGAATACCGATGAAGCAATGGACTTGGGCCAAGTCAAGTTGTAATTGGTTATCCAAAATCTGGTTGTCTTCGACTCAAACCCTAGCGACCAGCTTGTATCCATACCACCAGAGGTTATCAGCGGCAGCCATTGACGACCACAATGAATCTAGCAATGAGAGAGGACAACAGATCCGACCACGAGGAATGACAGTGGCAATAACAACCACCTACTTCAAAGCTTCGTGACCCAACCTTTCTGGTTCACGCAACTTCTTCAAAGCTTCGTGACCCAACCTTTTCCTTTTTGGTTCATGCAACTTCTTCAGAGTAGCACCTCTATTGGTGAACAACTTGAAGCACAAAGAGAAAAGGCTTGCGAACAATGACGATGTTAATTGATAATGGAGATGACTTGGTCATCGAGGATGGATTAACTACGATTATGGGCACTCGATGTTGATTAGGAACATATATAACATTCAATCGAAGTTGGGCCCGGATGCCAATTGATGCACGACAGTATGCAACCATCGATAGGGAAGGAAAACAATATATAAAATTAAAATTAAAAAAACCTAATTCTGATTTCAATGCTAAAATCCAATAGCAAAGGTGCCCCTCTCAATTAAAATAAGCTTAGTTTTTATAGGCTTACAACATGGGTCAAAATATGGAGACAAAGAAACAGTCACAACCTAATGGCGCAACCACGATCCACAATCGATAAAATAGACCAATCTCCCAAAGGATTGATCGAATCCAAGATGGATTCAGCCTCTAAGGCACGGCACGCTCACAAGAGGAGAAAACACCATAACCAAGAGAAAACTCTCATAACTCAAATATTATTGATAATCAGAATTTGTTTTTACAATGAAGCATAATCATCCTTATATAGAATAAGATTCCCTAAATACCAAGACTCTCCTAAACAATAACGGAAACTAAATCACTTAACAATCCAAATTAAGTAAAGTCCTAATATTAGAATAATCCTAAATATTAGAGGAAACTCACTAATATTAATTCTAATAAAAGCAAACTAGTTAATAATATTCCTAAATAATTGGATGTCCTAGTGAGCTTATGGAGTAGGCCCAACAGGTTGGCCGACCTATGATTTGGCCTGCATCAACTCTCCCTGACTTGAAAAAACTCGACTCTGATGATTTTGCCCAAACAGAAGAGCTCAAATCTAACCAAAGAAGTGGCACATGTGGCTAGAGTTGGCCTTTGTGCTGCCTCCACCTCTGTGCAAGAAGAAAAGAAGAAGTTTCTTACTTGTCTCAACTGCAACAAGAAGATGAATAGGTGAGAGGTTCCAGCGATCTTGACGCACGAAGCAGAAGAGCCCAACGTGAAACGATTGCCGTCAGAAGTTGGTTTCGATGATGGTTGTGGTGTGATGCCGGCAATCGATGGTGCCAGGTACACAATCGTCTCTCTATGCCCTTCTTCTTCTTCTTCTTCTTCACTCTGGTTTAGGGCTGAAGACAGAAGCTTGAAGAAGATAGGTTTCGCGTAATGGGATTTGGGTTGACAGAGATGGTTTCAACAGCTACGGAGGTGGATAAGAGAGAATTAGGAATGATCGAAAGGGATTTCTAGGGTGGGTTGGGATGCAGGGTTTTGAGGTTTCGAAATATTTCAGAACGTATGAGATGGTGTCGTCGATAACGCACGGATCAAGAATGGGTTGGAGATGGGTTCGGCTTGGTTTAGGATGGAATTGGTTCGTTGATGGGATTTCGGTGGAGGGGCTTAGATTTAGTGGGGTTTTTTTTTTAATTTTTATTTTTTGGAGCGACTAATGTCAGAGGAGGACTAGAGTTGGGAACGCGATTTGTATTCTTGGAGGTGGTGTGCGGTCGGCTGGGATGATGAAGGGGGCGAGATGGCCGACGAAGTGGTTAGGGTTTTAGGAAGTGCAGAAGTGGAGGGGGACGACCTGGGGTGGTTTGGCTCATGAAAAGGGCTGGGACAGGTAGATTGAGGGGTTTTGGGGTTGCGGTTGAAGATGAGTTTGTTTTCTGATGGCAGGAAAGGTTCCAGATTTTTGGGTTGGGAGGATTTAAGAACGCGGGTGGGTTGTAATAGGGTTTGTCTGTGAGATGAGATTCGATGAAAGAGATTGATGAGATGGAGGGACCGTGGATAGTGTGGTGACGACGAGGAATGGTGAATGATAGATAGATGTCTCCCTGGCCATCACTTTTCATCTTTGATATCAATTGGCGCAGCCACAATGGATAAAATAAACCAACCTCCCGAATGATTGATCGAATCCAGAGATGGGTTCAGCCTCGAGGGCACCCTCACAAGAGGAGAAAATACCATAATCAGGAGAAACCTCTCATAACTCAAATAGTATTGATAATCAGAATCTGTCTTTACAATGAAGCATAATCATCATTATATAGGATAAGATTACTTATACGCCAAGTGACGCGGCCATGAATCCATGATCGAGAAGAATAGATCAATCTCTCAAAGGATTGAGCGAATCCAAAAATAAATTCAGCCCCTAGGGTATCCTCACATGAGGAGAAAACATCATAACCAAGAAAAAGCTCTCATAACTCAAATATTATTGATAATCAATGTCTGTCTTTCCAATGAAGCATAATCATCCGTGCATAAGATAAGATTACTTAGACACTAAGACTCTCCTAAACAATAAAGGAAAATGAATCACTAAACAATCCAAATTAAGTAAACTCCTAATATTAGAATAATCCCAAATATAAAAGGAAACTCAATAATATTAATTCTAAAAAAAAGGAAACTACTCAATAATATTCAAAAATAATTGGATGTTCTATTGGGCTTATGGATTAGGCCCAACAGGTTGGCCGTTGGAAGACCTATAGTCTGGCCTACATCACCAAGACTCTGCTAAACAATAAAGAAAACAAAATCACTAAACAATCCATATTAAGTAAACTCATGATATCAGAATAATCCTAAATATAAAAGGAAACTCAATAATATTAATTCTAATAAAAGCATACTACTTAATGATTAATAATATTCCTAAATAATTGGATGTACTATTGGGCTTGTGGACTACGCCCAATGGGTTTGCCAAACTATGGTTTGGATTGCATCACCTAACCAAACTTACATAATAACATCCTGCGCTTAAGCCTAACAGAGACATTAATGAAATAAATTCTGAACCTTGTGCCCTGCCCCCCCCACATAAATGCAAAAGGCAGGTCTCTTGCAATCTCCTTTACTGGGGACCAGGTTGTGGGATACCTAAAGTTGCATCTCCATGTGCCCAAATATATATTACTTGTCAAAATCATAAAAAATAAATAGACGGGAAAACAACGTCAATTCATTCAAAGCATCACCTAGCATGTTCCACTATTTTTACAATTTGAAGAGGAAAACACAAACTTCCAACTTTTTGGAGTGCAAAAAGTTTGGCTTTCTATCCAAAGACATGAAAAATTGTATATCTAGTTTTGTAATCCCTAAGTTCAACTTTGTTTAGCTCACGAATAAGAAGTTACTTCAACTTGAACAAAAGTCATGCATATGGTATAAACAAATGAATTCTGCTTATGAAAACAAATGAAATCAACACAAACTATTTTTGTATTTACAGCTAAATTCAGATGCAAGCTAAACTAACCAACTCCATCAGACAATTGATTTTACTTTCTTAAGCTTGAAATCTGCAATCACATCCTCCTGCTCTGCACTACTGTTAATTCTCTAAATTATTTCAACGTTATGACTCTCAACTCTCAAGCCAATAGAAACCTTAACTAACACCTCACTCTATACTCTTTGCCACTTCCCTAGACATGAACCCACATTTTAGTTTCCCAAAGGCATGCCACATCTGCTTCCCCCTTCTTTATTAACACTTTCTCCACCACCCCTCTTATAGGAATACTTAGGCATTTTTCAACGTTAGTTAAACAACAAAACACCCCCACGCCTAAAAATGCTCCCCATTCCTTCTTAACTTGCATTTAATGTAGTAGTCCAATTTTAAATCCTCTTTACATCTTGGTGCTAAAACCAACTTCACCTTTCCTTCAACCCTCCTTCCTCCCCTAGGTTTGTCTAGGCACCTAAAACTCAAAAAAAATACTTGCAACCTCATTTAAAAATGAAAGAACCACCACGCTCATAAAATGCTCCCTTCTCCTTTTCAACTTACAGTTAACGAATCCAGTTTTTATTTCTCTCTGCATCTTAGCACTCTAACCTACTTTTCCCTTACCCTACTACCTCTCCTTAGCCTTCCAAGTCTTTTAAATGTCTTCAGACAATTTCATGGATGCATCATCTTGTTTCTTGTTTCTCCAAGTAGGACTAGAGGAAAGTGTGAAAAGAGAATTTTGGAAGGAGATTGATGATTTAATGCAAGAAACCCCAAATAGTGATAAGATTTTCTTTGGAGGGGATTTAAATGGGCATATAGGAAGAGATAATAGAAGATATAATAGAGTGCATGGAGGGCAAAGATTTGGAAAAAAGAATGAATTCGAAAACACTATATTGGACTTTGCAGTGGCATTTGATCTTGTAGAAGCAAATACTTACTTTAAAAAGAGATATGAGCATTTAATTACCTATAAAAGTGAGAGTAATGGGAGCAGGATAGACTTTTTTCTAGTTAGAAAACAAGACCGATTCACTTGTAAAGTTGCAAGGTTATCCCAGGAGAGAGTTTGACCACACAACATAGGCTTGGAGTTTTGAAAAGGAAAAGAGCAAATATATTTAAGGACAAAATGATTGAAAATGGAGAGTAGAATCTTGAAGGAAATATTACAGTAATATGGAATCAAATAGCTAATTGCATTGGAAGGTTGCAAAGGAGGTACTTAGAAAATCAAAAGGAAATAGACATTAATAAAGAAACATGGTGGTGGAGTGTAGAGGTTTAAGAAGTTATTCGAGAGAAAAGACATGGCTACAAAGTTTGGCAGGGGACTAAAAGTATAAAAAATTTTGAACTGTATAAGAAGGTAAAGAAAGAAGCTAAGAAAGTAGTAAGTAGTACAAAGTTCAAAGCATACGATGACCTCTATAATAGGTTGGGAACAAGAGAATGGGAGAATGATATTTTTAAGCTGGCAAAAATAAGAGAAAAGAAAAGTAGGAACTTAGATCATGTCAAATATATCAAGGATAATGAGGAAAATGTTCTGGTGAAGGGCAACAATATTAAAAAAAAGGTAGAAAGAATACTTTAGCAAATTTTTAAATGAAGAACATATGGGGGACACAAGAGTTAAGTAAGATACTTCATTACTAGAGTATGTTTTTTTCCATAGAATTAGAGGGGTGAAAGTGAAGGAAGCATTGAAGCGAATAAAGACAGAAAAAGCTACAGTACCAGATGATATTTCGATAGAGGTATGAAAAAGCTTAAAAGGGGTTGGGGTGAGTTGATTATGTAGACTATTTAATAACATACTTGTGGCAAAGAAAATGCTGGATGAATGCAGAAGAAGCATTGTAGTACTTATATATAAGAATAAAGGAGATATACAAAATTATAATGACTATCGACAGATTAACTTATAAGTCATACTATGAAGTTATAAGAGAGAATAATAGAGCAAAGATTGAGACAAAAGACCAAGATCGTTAAAAATCAATTTGGTTTTATGCCAGGAAGGTCAACTATAGAACCTATTTTTTCACTTAGGCAATTAATGGAAAAATATCGAGCAAAGAAGAAAAATCTACATATGGTCTTTATCGATTTAGAAAAAACCTATGATAAGGTTTTGAAGGATCTAATTTGGTGGGTTTTGAAGAAAAGGAATATCCCCAGAAGTTTCATTGAAAATCTCAAGGATATGTATGAAGAAATAATAACAAATGTGAGAACCACATGTGGAGAAACAGGTGGATTCCCCGTGACTATAGGTTTGCATCAGGGATCAGCCTTAAGCCTTTATTTCTTTGCATTAATTTTAGATAAGTAAACTGTGCATATTCAAGAATAAGTATCATAGTTGATGTTGTTTGCAGATGATATAGTATTGGTAAATGAATCAAAAGATGGTGTAAATGCAAAACTCAAGAGATGACAGTGAGCATTAGAATCTAAAGGCTTTAAAATAAGTTGTACAAAGACAGAATATATGGATTGTAACTTTAGTGGACATATACAAAGTGTTAAAACCACTGTCAAAATTGAAACTCATGAGATACCTTAGTAAGGATGAGAAGATTGACGAAAATATGGAGCATAGGATAAAAGCTAGATGGTTGAAGTAGAGACTAGCTTCTGGAGTGCTTTATGATAAATGAATGCCAACGGAATTAAAGGTCAAAATTTACAAGATAGTTGTTAGACCAGCTATAACATATGGAGCAGAATGTTGGCCAATTAAGAAGACGTATATACATAACATGGATGTAGCGGAGATGAGAATGCTTAAGTCGATATGTGGTAAAATTACAAAAGATAAAATTAAAAATTAGCACTTTCGAGAGCATTTAGGGATAGCACCAATAGGGGATAAAATTAAAGAAACCCGTTTAAGATGGTTTGGTCATATTGAGCGTAGGCTGGTAATGGTACCGGTGAGAAAAAGTTTGGCTATACAGGTGAATGGCCCATCAAGAAGTAGAGGTAGGCCAAAGAAAACATTAATGGAGGTCATTAAATCAAATTTGAAGAAGTTTAACTTAACTAAGAATTTGGCCCAAAATAGAACATAATGGAGAAACAAAATTCATGTAGCCGACCCCAACATGGTTATGATAAAATTTTGATGATAATGATGATCGTCATGTTTCTTGTGAGGCATCAAATTTCAATCTAGGCCGCTTCATTTTCTTTCTGACAAATTATGACACCTCTTTCGGTACTTGTACCGAGTTTCGAATCCA
The DNA here is from genome assembly GCA_037013555.1 of Sextonia rubra. Lineage (NCBI taxonomy): Eukaryota > Viridiplantae > Streptophyta > Magnoliopsida > Laurales > Lauraceae > Sextonia > Sextonia rubra. Next base: position 4,347,824 of record JASUAD010000024.1, on the reverse strand, counting down.
TTTGTGTCCCCTCCATCAACGAGCCATTACCCCCACGTGCGTTCTAGTAAAATGCAAAACTCATTACTTCTAATCTCAAGTAGGATTATCCAGGCCCCCACCTCCCCCCTGCCCCTCCCTTTTCCAACACAAAACAATAAAAGCTAGTTGTCCCTCAAGGAAACTAGAACAAAAAGTGGGGACCACTAGGAGTGCACCACCCTTCAAGATAGTGGCACCTAATCTTGCATGAACTATACGGTACCACATTATCGTAAATTGTTTTATAGCTGTTCTTTTTTAGTGTTTCTACAATTTCATGGCTTATACCTATTCATACAAATACCTCGATGATTCCTGCTCATTATTTGTAACACTTCGATCCCCTTTGAGCCGGATTAGTGGCTTATTAGTGTGCGTTTCTGTTAATTAATCCCTTCGGACTTGGTTTCGGGTCTTGGATAGGTAGTTGAGTAACCTATGACCTGGGATAGGTAGTCCTAAGCCCTTTTTCGTAATTTTGCTTTTGCTTTGAGTGCATCATCTTCGCATCATCTTGGTGTCAGCATGTGTATTTTGTTGAGCTCGTCAAGTTCCGTAACTGTCTCAGACTCATTCGGAGTCAATTGGAGAAGTTGGACCCTCGTGTGACTTGATTTGTAAATAACCAAACTTCACTGGACTTTGACTTAAACTCCCAAAACTATATATAAGTCAGGAGCCCATGTGTCTCTCCCATGCTCAGTTTCCTTCGACGACTGCATGCAACAGCTCCACGTCTCCTCTTCTCTTCCTTCTCTTTCTTTTCCTCTTCTGTTTGGTGAGGGAGTTGTCGTCGATTGGGCTTTACTCTCCGTTTGGTTGAGTTCTTTCTCTTCTCTCATCTCTGTCTGTACTTGAGGTAAGTGGGTTCTCTCCAAGTCTTCTTCTTCTTCTCCAACTGGATCTCCCATCTCTCTCTGCATGCTCATGGTTTGTATTTGGATTTGTTTTGCTTGGATTTTAGTTGATTTGGAGCTTGATCTCAGTGGATTTGGCTAAGCTTTGAGGCAAGTATAAGTACAGGATTGGATAACACATATGGGTTTTGTATTTAGCTAATTTGATTGCATCTACTACATTCTAGACATGTCTGTTGTGTTTACAGCCATTTTCCGTGATTTTGCAACCTCTGGAACATGTTTTGCTGAAGTTCTGTCTCAGATTTCAGTTTCTGTACTCAGCCCGAATTCGACTCTGTATTGTACGGCTAAGCCGTAACCTTGTACGGCTCAGATTCCAGAGACTTGAATTTCATAAATTGTTCTACGGCTAGACTACGGCTGAACCGTAAATTGTCCTACGGCTGAGCCGTAAGCTAACCGTGACCCAGCCGTGAATTATCACCCTGATCAGTCGAAACTTTCTGCTATCAGTACTCTTACAGTGAAGTTACGGCTAAGCGGTGGATTAGTCTACGGCTAAGCCGTAGACTCCACCGTAACTCAGCCGTGAAATGTATCAAATCAGAGGTGGAAGATGACCAGTTTAGCTGTGTATTGAAGGGCACCACGGTTAAGCCGTAGTGCAAGTTACGGCTAGGCCGTAAGGTGTATACGGCTAAGCCGTAGGTCACCCATGGCTAAACCGTAAGACATGGCAAATCAGAAATAAAACTTAGGATAATGGTGTGACTTTGTAGGGCTAAAATATAGGTTAACCACCCTTGTAAACCGGCCAATGGATTCGTGGATCGTATGAATAGTTTATTAGGCTGTGACTTATTCATGTGAGCGTTGATTTACTGTTAAGCACCTCCCCATGGGTGTTGGTTAAGGGACTTCGGTGCACGTAGGGATCACATTGCAACACTTGGGTGGCAACGGTGCATCGAATAACCTAAAACTACATCATTATGCACGGTTAGTAACAGTAGACAACTAGATTAGTGTTGGCTTGTAATTAACCTTGATTCCGTATTAACCTGAGATGCATTGCATATTGCTTATAGTTTTGCCCTCTGTTCTGCTAATTTATGTTTATGCATTACGAGGTCATTTTGCTTTCGTCCTGTATTCGTTTTATTCTTCGTTTCGCACTAAGCTTTGATCTATGCTGTGCTATGCTCTGTATATCTCTGGCTTTGTATATCTCTGATTATTTTTGGGTATTCCCTGGTGGCTCTGCCCAGAGATTAATATGTGAGGATAAGATCCGGTCTTTGGCATCGGTGAGTCCAAAGCGGATAATCTCCCTCCTTTTGGATTTGATTTGATTGGTATTCGTCTGGCTCTACTCAGCCTCAGCCCTAGGATGCCCGACGGGGTTACCTCTGGCTTCGATCTCTGTATTACTGCAGTGTCACTTTGTCTTGGGACCCCGGAACCCAGGAAACCGAGACCCACTTGTACCCTTGGCCCGGTCAGTGGTGTTCTCATCTGCTTTGCTTTGCTTTCTATTGGAGAGAATATGGTTATCGTAGTAGCCACTTAGTTCAGTATTTCTATACTTTGATTCACATATCATGTTGTTACTTCTATGCACGATTGGCTTAGCATACTAACATGAAACTCTGTAATTACTATTCTGTCATTATTCACTTTGATACTATGAGTGTTTCATCCCTGTTACTTATATTTGCTGGATCGTTGTATTCACTGTGTTGTCTGTGGTGTTGCAGGCACAAATCCCTTGCCCAGCTCCCCGGCGGTCGAGGAGGCTGCAGGGCAGAGCCTAGAGGCACCGTCCGGTTTGGCAGAGTGGGCCTGATCACCTCTGCCGAGTGCGTACATGCATATCTTCCGTGGCTATCTGTTTTGGGTTTTGGTTTTTGGAGATTTTGTATTTGGCACTTGAGACTTTGATACTCTGTATATTTGTACCTCTTGGTTTTGTCGTGTACTCAGACTTGTATCTAGTTTTCAAGCATTGTCTTTAGCTTTGTCTTTTCTGTTCTGCATTTGTTTTGACTTCTGCTATTTCTTTGTTGTTGTTATGATATCTACAGCTTCCGCGTTCGTTTATTTCCCACGTGTTACATCCCTTGTGTGTGTGCATCTGGACTGGGTTTGGATGCACGTGCACGGGAGTACGTGTGTCACAGGTTTAGCTTTTCGCTAACCCCCGATTTCTGGGCTCGGGTTGTGACATTATTAAATAGAGTGCAACAAGCATCTATTTAGTTGGCAAGGAAATTGGACCCCCAATAGTTTGACATACAAGATTCACATGAGAAAACATAACTAAACAAGCTCCACGCTCCCATTTGGCTGAGTTAGGATGCCACCCTAACCAAATTGAGTGTTAGAACCAGCCCTTTAAGATCTTTTTTTATGTGAATGAGCCCATCAGGTCATCAGCTTGTAAATATGACTAGCTTCTCTCATCTCCAAGCCCCTCACCTTTCTAAGTCCCCATCTACTCTAGCAATATCCATCCAACACCCACCAAAAGTAGCTTCTCAAAAATAAAGAGCGACTTTCCAAGAGCAAAATCAACTCCCCATCAGTGGATAATTTGCAGAAAAAAAAGTGGTCCATTTTTCTTTCTACTAGGCATCCTCTGAATCACATGCGTGATAACTTCGCTAATCATTATTAAAATGGATTATCAGTTTTTACCATGTGGTTTAGTCCGGAAACACATTACCTCCTTAATGTTTAAAAATGTATATAACCCCCATTTGTTTTCTAGATCAAAGATATGTAACTCCGTTAATGCAAAAATGAAATGACAATTCTATCCCTCCTAATAAGGATATTAAGAATTCAAATGAATTCAAATAAAATTCAAATTTCAATTTTCCTAATGAAAAGTGCAGGAAGTCAAATGCAGTAGATTGTTCTTTTAATTCCTTTTCTTAATTTTTGCTCAAAAATATTAGAAGTGTTGTCCGTAGACCTTATTTTTTATCTTAGGTCGTCAATCTAAGTGAAAATACCAAATTTCCATTCCATGTTGAAATAAATCTCAGAATTGACCTCTGATCTTTTTTCGCTCAAATCTCTTTAACTCCATCTTGCATTGCCTCCAAACATACTATGTATCCAAAGAGACAAAGTATATTGAAAAGGATACTAAGATGGGTTAATAGTTGTGATTCCACTTCTATCCCAATATTTAAACAAGAATGAAAATTAACCCAATTACAAATAAGGCTAAAATTATGAACTCCACAAAATTAAAGACAAGAAAAATTAAAAAGAAACAAATTTTACTAGCATAAAATTGTTTTACAAAAGATTGAAAATAAGAAACAAACAATTACATACCAGGATGGATTAAAATTCCTCCTTCTAGTTAACACTTCAAGGTTGGTGGTATGGCTTTAAGGCTAAGCCTCATTGATGACGTAAGATGGAGAGACAAGAGAGGGAGAGATGGAGTGTAGAAATCTAAAGGTGAGAGGTGGGTAATTCATCCATGATGAGTATGCTAAAGGGGTGTCCTATTTATACTTTTTAAGTCCTACTCTCTTTCAAACTTGATTTAATAAAATTGGAAACAAATTAAGCTCCATGATAAGATTTCTAAAATCTTTGCAATCCTGCCTAAAAATGTATAGTAAACTTCCCGAGATCATATTTTGTTGTTTTAACTCCAATTGGTGTAATCTTTGACTCTACAGATATCTGCCCAAAAAGTGCTTTTTAACAGTAGGTAGATTGTCCAAACCCAACACTCGGTTTGAGAGTTATGACCATTTTAATGTATGCTGTCCAAAGTAAAATGAGATTAACTTTTTATTTTTGAATTCTCCTTCTTTACTTCTTCTTTTTTTCTTTGTCTTTGCCACCTTGCATTGAGATCTTTGGAGAGATAAATAGTGATAAAAATCCTCTCTTGGAATTAAACTTGGCTCACATGAGGTGTAGAATCTTCTTCCTTTATCTCTTGCTTTGCCAACTTGCCTTCTTTAGAAAGTACTCCTTATTTACTCCAAACTCAAAGAGATCTTCTAGGATAATTCTCTTGATTTTTTTTCCTTTTCTTTTTTAGCCAAAATCTGATCCAAGTAATCATTTGGGTGTGGAATATCTTGGATATAATTATTTATTTATTTTTCAAATCTTCTCATTCTCAAAGAATAACTCCTAGGTGACTTTCCTTCTCCATCTTTGATGAGATATTCTTCAAATTCTCTTGAAAATGTGCAACAATCAAATGGACCACATTTTGGATGTTTTACAAGTGTACCCCACACATGTGCATGTGTGTGCGGGACCATGAAACCAATTTTTGTATTTTTCTTCTATCTTCTTTTCTCTCTTCAATTCTTTTCTCCTTTCTTTTTAAAAATGAATTCTTTTGCCTCAGTTCTTTGGAAATGGGACCCATATCATCAATTTCCTACAAAACAGATGTGAATTCATGTGAAAAGAAAATTTCAACCCTAAGATAACGAATGCATGAATCTAGACCCATTTCTCATGAAATGAAAATGAAAGTGCCCACCATTTTTCATGCTTTTATGTGAATGAACTAATGGTGATAAAAATTCGATTTATTTCATGAGAATATAAATTTTACAAAACTTTTTTAAAATAGATTTCTAAAAATTACAGATTTTATGAATGTATGCAAAAAGTGTGATTTTTGAGCAAATTATGCAGGAATGAACTACAATGAATTTAAAATGCTTGCAACTACTAGACTACACTAAATGAGGCTCTTTTGACTCAATAAGTCCTTAAAATAAGTCAAAATATGTATGAAAATATACATGTTTAAAGACTCATCACATGGCCAAGGCATGGTTATTGCCATGGCATTAAACTCGTTGAAGAGGTGAATGGTGAAGGAACAAGGTGGTGATGAGGGGCTTTTTATTTTATTTTTTTATAGATAAAATTGATTCCTAGGAATTAAAGTAGTTCTACCACAACCCACTAAAAAATTTATTATCTTAGAAATATGGTGTATATTCATCTGGATAGAATTGATTCCTAGATATTTGAAAGAATCCATTTTACAATAAATCACTATCATAGTAAGGTATATTAATTTGCATGAAATTAAATTCCTATTAATTCAAAGGAACCCACATACATGAATTTCTTATCTTGAAAATGTAATAGGCTTATCTTTTGTACGGAATTGAGTCTTTATGAATTCAAAAGAACCTATTTTATTATGAATTTCTATCTTCAAAACATAGCAAGGCATGTTTAATTGTTTGAAATTGGATTCTTATGATTAAAACAGACTAACTTCACCTAAATTCCTTACCCTAATATTATTGAATCATAATGTTGATATAATTTATTCCTAACCAATGGACATAAGAGATAAACAACTATTTTTTGGAATGTAACATGCTTCTCAAACTAGTTTTTTATTTGTCAAGAATTTTCAATTTATGGTTATTCTTGAGTCATTTTCAATGTTTGAGAATATTTTGAAAATATTGTGGTATTATTAAGATAAATGAAAGAAATGTGACTGATGTTGAATTGATTGCCAAACAATTTAAATAAAACATTGTTGAATTATCTAGATACTGCCAAACATCACCAGTGGCACAATATTATAATATGATGCTTTTTTTTTGCGATTATGAAATCTTACAATATTCAAATTTATTAATATTATGCTGTGTTTATCCAAACACCCCCTCAATAGTTTACGTTAATGGTGGAAATAAGTCCAACCATTTACAACTTGAAATCCTTTTCCTTGAATAAGATGGTGTCCTTAACAACGTAAAATCAAACATAGATGACAATATTGTGGTCTATAGGATTGTTATTAGGCTAAGGTTTAATTATTATTTGAGTAAATATCAAGTCTCTATCATTATTGCTAATTAGAAGGGTTCTTTACAATTTTTTGGTAGGGTCAAGCACACTTGAGCAAGCTAAGTCAAGCCCTAGCTCATTTGTTTTTTTATGTCACACCCATGAAATTGACTTGAAGTTAGGCATCCAAGGTTGTAAAACCTAAGCAGCTCTAAATAATAGTCCCAATAATTATAGGGATGGCCATTATTGAGTCGACGAGCTTTATTCAAGTCAAATGCCCATTCATTAGGGCTAATTATTCATTTAATGATGCATTTGCTATAGCCAATTGGGCTATCTATCTTATGAGTATTTTGTAGATTGTGGGTAATTTCCATAGAGCCTGATTCTTGATGCATTGCTTCATAGTCACTTCTAAAATTGTCATTGGGAGCTAGATAACAATGAATATTAAGATATTTATTCTTAATCTCCCATGGATCATTCATCCATTAAATATCATCTTGGTTTATTATCAAGATTGTTTTAGAATTTGGATTTTGTAAGAATTGTGGTTCTTCTACTAGAACCTCTTTGGCAGATTTTATTGCTGTCACTAGGAGTAGAATTATTTTCAGGTCCTTTATTGAACCTTGGCTTGGATTTATTTTGGACTAGCTTCCAGAAGTCTGGATGATCTGGAGAGGGTCTGGGGAATTGTCCCCTACCTCGACCTCTGCCCTAGCCTGGGGAATAAGAATTCATGGGCCCTACAAAATTCCCGAGTAAGGAAATCGGGAAGAGAGATAGACTCCCCATTTATATATTCAATATCAAAATCAAAACCAGATAAATTAACTTGCCACCCTACAAAAATTTGCTTTACTGCTAGATTTTTTACATCTTTTTTGAGAATATATTTTGCAGAACTACAATCAATTTGTAAGAGGAATCTTTGATTTAATAAATCATCTTGAAATTTTGTAATACATTTGACAATAGAAAGAATTTCTTTCTTGATAGTGGAATAATTCATTTGGGCATTTTTCCAAATTCTAGAAGTGAAACGTACTAATTCTTCCTTATTGGAATTAGGGTTCTTTTGTTTTAGAATACCTCCATATCCTTTATTTGAGGCATCTATTTCTACAATTTTATTCCATTACGGATTAGCGATGGCGAGACAAGGTAATTGCTTTACTTTCAATTTTATTTGTTGAACAGCCCGGGTGTGAGCAATAGTCCAAGGAGAAGGCTGTTTTTTCAGTTTTTCATAAAGAATTGCAGCATCCTAGGCCAATTTAGGATAATAGTCTGAGATATAGTTCAAACTACTTAAAACCCTTTGCAATTGTGTTTTATCAAGAATTTCATCAGGAAACTTTGATGCAAATTAAATACTTCTGTCAATATGAATAATTGTTCCTTGATTAATATTGTGTCCCAAGAATTTGACAGAGGTTTGAAAGAGTTTCATTTTTTGTGCAAAGATTGCCAAACCATTTCTTTTAATTACATCTTTGAAAATTCTAAGATGTTTGAAATGTTGATCAATTGATTTTGAAAAGATCAAAATGTCATCTATGTAGACAATAGAAACTTCTGCATTGGGATTAAATATTTCATCCATGATATTTTGGAATTCAGAAGGAGCAGTTTTTAATCCAACTGGTATTACATTCCATTCATAGTGCACAAATGGTACAGTGAAAGTAGTTTTATATCAATCTTCTTCGATTATTTGAATTTGTCAATAACTAGATTTCAGATCAAACTTAGAAAAGATTATGGCAACATGTAATCTATCCAGTAAATCTTTTTTATTAGGAATTGGATATCTGATCCATTTAAAGCAATCATTGAGGAGCTTGAAATTGATTACGAGTCTTGGAACTCCACTTTCTTTTTCTGCATTTTTATTTATGTAGAAAACTGTACAGCTCCTAGAAGAATAACTTTTTTTGATTAATTTTTTATCTAGAAGATTTTGAACTTCTATCTTGCACATATCAAGATATTCTTTTTTCATTTGACTAGGTCTAGCCTTAGTAGGGATGGATTTTTCATTAAATTCTGGCTCATATGGTAGAGAAACAATATGTTGTTTCATATTCCAAAAAGCATTTGAAATATCACTGCATATTTCATTTAGAAATTGTTTATATAATCGATCAATATTATTTTTAACTTGATGATAAGTTAATTGTTGTTCAATATTCAGGATTAAAATTTCCTATTGTAAAAAAATTGATTTGTTTTTCTTTACAGGTAAATTATCCTATAGTTGGTTGGGAATTTTAGTTCTTGGTTCAGTGATAAAATTAAACCGAACAGTATGGTTTTCATAATGCCCATTGAATCCTATAGAATTCACATGATCTAGAAGCATTATGGAATTAAGAAATGGACTACCCAATATTATTTGTTGGGTCAAGTTTTTTATTAGATAAAAATGTGCAGAAATACATATGCTGTTATTGCATATGTGAGTATTTTTTAATTGGTGATTGACAAATAATTTTTGTCCATTAGCAGCACTAAGACTATCTTTAGTCTTATGGAAATATTGGGTTGGGACAAGGCCTTCCTTTATGCAGTTTAGATCTACTCCAGTGTCAACTAATGCAAGAGCATTAAAAAGTGTGTATTCATTGTTAATTACAATTGTAATGCAAATGTACCATTTTTGAGTGATAATTGTAGTCATTAAATTTAAGTATTGCCCTTCTTCTTCCTGTAAATTACTAGTAAGAGAGGGAGACGAATTATTTTCCAAATTTGAAATCCTTTGATCTAGGACTATTAGATCTTGGAATGCTTTCAATTGGAATCCTTTTATTTGTCTAATTTCTTCTTTTATCTGATTTATTTACATTTTTAAATCAGTTAAAGAAGCAGGTTTAGAAGTGGTTTGAGAGTCTAACCTATGAAGGACTTCTCTCACACTATAATGATTGATAGGAATTATTGGATTTTCCTTCTCTTCTGATTCATGCATTGAAATACATGCTTCAATTATTTTTTGTCTTACTTGAGGGTCAGTAGTTTGATCAACAAGATTAAGAAGTAATTGTTGAGAATGGGAAAGTACATTGATACTTAGTCCATTCATTTCAACAATAGCTTTCCAATAATCATTGGAAGTACCACACTCATTTTGATTGGTACAAACACAATTTCTTGTGTTGTCTTGTTCTTCATTATCTGAAGAGCTTAATTCCAATATAACTATTTCTTCTGATTCTGAATCTGATTCAGAAGAACTAAAGTGAAGTATTAGTTTTAATAATTGATTTTTTAGATGTTCATCTACATCTAAAGTTTGGATTTTTTGTTTCAATTTGCACTTATTAGAATAGTGTTCAATTTGGCCACACTTATAGCAAATTATTCTTGATTTGTTAAAAATTTTCCTTTTTCCCTTTGGGTCTCTTTTGTTAGAAGGTTTATGGATTTTATCATTTACTTTTTTAGAAAAATATTTTTTCTTCCTATATGATTTTTGAATAGGCTATTGCCTTTTAGATTTATGTGAGTATGGATACTTGATTGAAGTATCGAAAGCAAACTGATCACAGAACTCTCTTAATTCTTTTCGACCAATCAAATTTTGTTTTTTCATTTGTTGTTGTAATTTCAAATCATTGCAAAGAGATAATCCTTCTTAAATGACAATACTAATTAGTTGCCCATTTGTGTATTGCACATAAGGGATGGTTATTCCATTATGCTTTTCTCTGAGTCTTTTCATGATTCGTTCTGCAAAGAAATTGGAAAGCCCATCTATAAATTTGGCTTTCCAATGCTCACTATTAGCATCATATCTTTGCATTACTTTTGCCAGAAATACATCCTTATACCATCTAAAATGGGTTAAGGATGGATATCTTAAATTTTATAAGAGTTCACGACTTCTTTCCCTCTGATTATCCCAAGGGCCTATAAAGTGTAGAATGATAGTGTGAACTAATGTATAAACAGCGTCTTCCGTTAGACCTTGCTGTTGGGTATTTTCATCTTTAATTATTTTTTTTGCAGTTATAATTTTTAACCGTTGTTGTTCAGTGAGAATATTATCCCACCATCCTTTTATTACTCCAGTAAAACTAGTGATAATAAGTTTGCAGATATTTGCATCGGTATTACCATTTTGTTTACAAATAGTGCTATACATCATCATTTTATGTATTATTTCAAATATTTGATATTCAGATTTGCCATTTACATTCCATTCATAGATGCTTTTTCCATGGTAAGAATCTTAGCTATGTAGCCAATCTTCTTCATAAAGAATGTCTTGTGGAGTAGGTCGGGGATAATAACACCTACTTCCCCTGACATCCCAAGCTTTTCGAGAATGTTTTGTAAAATTTACATTATTGATTTCATATTGCAAAGCTTGTAATGAAGCTTTTGCCTTTATAAGATTGTCCTGATTAATTTCAGGATCAGATTCTGTATTAGAATTATGTGATAACACATGCAATTTTATGTCCCTCATTCGACTTAATAATTGCGTGATAAATTTATCATCTCTCTCTTTCTTATTAAATCCCTCTATTGGGATAGGAGGTCTAATAGGAATTTCCTGTACAATTGTTGGTCTAGCGCTTAATTTACTGACCTCTTTTTCATATTGTATGGACTGATCTTGATTTTCAATTCTTGTTAGGTGCTTACCAATTGTTTGGAGATGTAGATTGGTATAATTATTCTGCTTTTATAATTTGTTCAAAGTAGAGTTTTCTTCTGCCTTCACATAGACAGAGGCCTCCAGTGTAACCGGGGGTTGATTTGATGAGCTAACTGATTCTAGCTTTAAAGGTTCTATTGGTGGGTGGAGAGATTTAATTATTGTTCCATCTACCTTTTGCCATTCTCTTTGATAGTCGGATATCATTATTAATTTCATATCTTCTTCTAAATAAGGATATCTAGCAACATAAAACCATTTAACAAAAGGAACAATAACTTTGTATGTTTCTACATAATTGTAAAATCATATTTAAATTCTGCTTTCTGTTTTGCATCAAATTTTGCAAAAAACCATTTTCTAAAAGCCTCATATTTCTGCTATTGGAATTCAGCATTTATTGCTTTTCTATCTATAACAGATAATGTTTCCATTAAGGTAATGTAAAATTGACTTCACTAGCAGTTGGGGAATTTCAATCATCAGACTACCTGCTGTAGATTTCATGTGGGATCTGATTATTAGAAATATGAAGTCCTTCCAAATTATTAGGATTAAGATTAGAAGAATTTGGAGGAAATATTATTGTTTATGGTATATTACCGGTTCCAGATTATGAAGGTATATTGGCAACTGAAGGTATATTGGAAAAGGAGTGCCTTGATGATGGAGGTAAGGATACCCTATAAGTAGGGTTACTTCTAGAAGTACTAGCCCTAGAATATTTTCTTGTTCTGAAAACATTTTTTACCTTCTGCCTGTGAATGCGCACACACACACTGCATAAACATACCGTCCTGTTTCTTCAGAGAAGGAGAAGAAGAGAGAGATGCCGGCCACAGCTACGATGATTGGAGCTCTTATGGGTTTGGGTACTCAGATTTACTCAAACGCCCTCAGAAAACTACCCCTCATGAGGCGTCTGTTTCTCTCTCTATCTCTGCCCCCTATTTCGTTTTCCTCTCTTGATGATGATGATGATGATGTTTGGATGTCTCTTTTTCCATGAATTCAATACAATATTCCAGTCCTCACCGATTTCTTGGTTTTCTCAGATCCTTGGGAGCACGTCCTTGGAATGGGACTCGGCGCAATCTTCGCCAACCAGCTCGTAAAATGGGATGCTCAGCTCCAGGAAGATCTGGACAAGACGCTCGAGAAGGCCAAAGCCGCCAACGAGCGCAGATACTTTGGTCTTTCCATTTGCCCCATTTGATTTTGCACTTTGAATTTTGCACCTATTTTGATTGAAGTTTTTAGGTCATATTCTCTAACAGAATCATTTCTTTGATTGGTTCTTCTGTGTGGGTTTTATGTGTCTCTGTGTCTTGGTCTGAAATTGCATGATTTCTGTTGCAATAATAAGAATGAAATGTTGCACGTTGTGAAGTGAAGATTGTACAGTAAATGGTGTTTGAAGGAATTTTGGGGCCTGTTCGTTTAATTCAATTCCTGGAGTTCCTAAGCAATGCCTCTCTGTTAAATAGGTTGGGTTGGAAGTGAAAATCCCTGAGGGACCATCAATTGTTCTTTCCTTTGATTGAAAATGATTACACAGCAATCGACTAGTCAATATAGGAACTCTTAGTATTTTACTGGTTCTTTATAGAGAATCTAAGAGGGGTTTTGAAGCACTTTCTGGATTGGGAAGTTTATCGGAAAAAAGCAATTGATCTTTAACTAGTTTCCTAGATTTTCTGATTTCCTCGTGAAATATCTCCTTGCATTACGTCTTTAATTGATACTTCTGGACTTCTTGTCTGATTAAGAGATAAGTATTCTCTGGTTCTGATTTTGGGCTTTCACATGCTAATAGTCTGCATGCCCAGCACTATGTATTCATTTTTATGGCATTTATTTTTGTGGCAATCAATTTTTGTTGAATGTATTGGCTTATCAATGCTAAAACTTTTAATTGAGATAGATTTTGATTTACATTTTTGGTTTGGATTGTAATACTTTCATATTACTCCCAAAGTGACTTCTGATTGCTCGTAACCATTGTAGTCCGATTGAATAGGTCAAACTACTTATTGGTCCCATTTTATGCAGAACTTTTGGAAGGGACTGAAGATATGAAAATATGTTAATACAGAAGTTGAAATCCTGCAAAGACAAGTTTGAAATATTATGAGTGAGATTAGCAAAATTAATTCTTGGATAACCTATTCTATTAAAAATGTTGTGCTAACTAGTAGTGGCCTTCTTTGTAATTTTCTCTTTTGAATAGTGGTGTTTTAGTCTTTTGCCATGAGAGCATTTTTGGAATTTGGTAGAAGGTTCTAGAGAAGGGTCAAATTTCTTCTTGTTATTTCTTAAAATTCTAGAGTAGAAATTTAAAGAAATTCGTATGACCATGAAGAAGCCCGCAAAACTCTATTGTGATGGGGTGCAAATACTCAATTTTAGGCCTAGAACTTTTCCCAAGGTCTATATATAGGCATAGGTGGTTGTTTCCATCGTACACAAGAGAAATTGAGTGTTCAGATTTGTAGAATTATACGTTGTTGTTGAGTAAAGCAATTTTCTTCTTGTGTCTTTCTTCTTATTCTTGGGCGTGGGTCTTCCTTTTGTCACTATGATCTTGGGCGCTGCACTTGAATACAACTCTTCATGGTATCCGAGCAATGGTGCTATCTTTGTGGCATTTATTGGGTGGAGGAGCAACTTAGTTTCCTTCAAATCGTAAGGACCCAAAAAATGAAGAGGGTTGATTTTGGGAGGAAATTTGTGTTGCCAAAGATTGGATGGCAGTGGCGGAATGAGTCATTTTGGAGTGGATAATCTCAACAACCCCGACTACCAATATTGGGAGTCGTTTATGAATGCCTTACCTCCAAGGCGAGATTTATGGGATATTGTTGTTGAATATGATGCCAAGATTCTGGCCAACAGACAGGAGAATGTTGATGTAAGGAAGAAATGAAGCTTTAAATGTGGAAAAACTCTATGTTCTGATGACATCTTGAGAAGATGTATTGAATGCGAAGGAGAAGAATATTGCTGAATGTTGTATCCCTTGTGGTACGATTGAGTATCTATTATACTGAGCAGAATCCTCAATGACAGGATCTTTTATAGGACTTTAAAAGGCAATAAATATTTTACACAGTCATTATATCCCTAATCGTTGCAATTAGTTATTAATATATACAAATATTTCACCAAGTCTCATGTGGGATAGGTGACTATTGCGCCTGGGCCTGGGTAGAATCCAAGTAGACCTTTATTGATACCCCCCTCAAATTGAAACCGGTGAATAAGTAGGAGACCACAACCAATCAAATCATCAAACAAAGATAGCAAACAATATCTCTCAAAATTTCTAATGACAGAGAAAATGCAATCATGTTATGCGTGAGTTATAATTGGAGAGGTTTATTAATTGGGTTGCATAAAAACTAGCCAAATTGGTTTAGCAAAATACGAGGTAAATTAAAACCACCTTTTATTGGAAATGCTTATCATGTGATACCTAATTGACAAGATTAAAGCACATATGCTCATGTGATAGACAAAGTTCTCTCCACAAAATTTGGGAGAGATTGAGTCACTTCCGCTGATGGACTACTCACCAGAATCATCTATCAAAATATAAGGAAAAACAGAACTCTACCTCCCATGCTTATAGTTGATTTGGCGTAGGCACCACCACCACCACCAAGAATAGAAAGTTACAAACCTTAAATGTAGATAGAACCTTGGCACCAAGGGAGGATGATTTGGCATTAATGGGTTTGTAAAAGATGAGAAAAATAATGTTTCTTCTTTTTGAGATGGGTGGGGTTTGAAGATTCAGTTACAATAAAGATTTGGGCAATTAAGTAGGGTTAAAGATTGTTGAAAGAACTTTATCTAGCCTCATTAGTAGTCTAGTGTGATTTTGGAAACTGCAATTTCTTTTCTTGGGATAGCTGCTAAGCCACCTTCGAGATTTGCTTTTGTGGTGGCTAAAACTAAGGAGATACTGCTTAATGGAATTGTCCCATCTCCCATGAGCAGCGGATGAGGCTTGTGATTATTAACAGAAGCATGGGTTAATTTTTTAGCTCAGAGAGGTCTTCATCAGGGGGATCCGCTTTCTTTTTATTTTCTTATTGTGAGTGAGGCTCTTGGTCGCATGGTAGAGGCGGCTGGTGTTGCTAGTTTGATAGTGGTTTCAAACTGGTGCCGAATGCTCAAATGGTTTACCATTTGGAATTTGTGGATGATACCCTAATTTTCTGTAAGGCGGTAGAAGATCAAATCATGAACATGGAGGCGACTCTCTTATGCTTTGAGGTTGTTTCAGGTTTGAGGGTGAATTGTTTCAAAAGTAAATTAATTGGAGTTGGTGGAAAATCATATCGTTTCACATCTTGTTGATATTATGGGATGCAATTTTGCATCAAATTTAAGCCTTCCTCTTTGTCTAGGCAATGCTTTTAGATTTCTTTAGAACATGATGATTGAAAGGATAGAAAGACAGTTGGCAACATGCAAAGCTAGCTACTTATCTTTAGGGTGTAGGATTCCTCTTATTTAGGGTGCCCTCTCCAATCTCCCATTCTACTTCATGTCCACTCTTAATGGCCTGTTTGTTTTGGAAAAATAGCAATAACGATGGAGTAAAAGTAGGCACATTATGTGATGTTTTTCATTTAACCTTGTTTGGATGAAAAAAATGGAGTGGAGAAGTCACATTATGATGTAACATTTCTTAGTTCACCTTGTTTGGATGAAAAAGTGGAGAGAAGTAAAGTTATGTTGTGACACCACTTTTATAGAGAGAGTAATGTCCCATGGTGGTGGTGAAGCGCATAGGGAGATTGTAGCGAGATTTTCTTTGGCAGGATGGAACTTAAGAAGAAATATCATTTGGTTGAAAGGGCTTTAGTGTGTAAATTGAGGAAGGAAGAGCAAGCTTTATTTTCAACCTATGAAGCAGGTAAGCCAAGCTCTTATGGGAAAATCGTTATGGAGGATTTGGGACGAGTTTCATAGCCTTGGAAAAATATTGTAGTGCCAACTTACGGGTTGGCAAGAAATGGGTGGTACATTCATGAAGGTAATCACCGATATTCAGCTATATGGAAAGGTATTGTTTCAACAAAGGAGGAATTTGCTAAAATGGCTAGGCTTTGCATTGGCATAGAGGAGAGAATTTTATTTTGAGAAGACATTTGGGTTGGTCATTGGTGAGAGCTCATTGGTGATCCAATCTCCTGATTTTATAGGTGTGCTCATGATTGTTAGGCTAAACTTTACTTTTATCCTATGTGGACAGGAATAGAGGCCAAAGTTTTATGGGGTTAGACGGAACCTATCAAAATCAAATGAAATCTAGTTGCTTTCCCTTTTGGATATCCTAGGTCAAGTCTATTTTCCGGAAGAGGGTGAAGATAGGAGGTCTTGGACAATGTGATATGTGGTGCCTTTTCCGTAGCCTCTTTCGGTATTGGTTTACCAATGCTCGACTTTGACCCCATTGATTGGCTTGTGTAAATACAAAGCTTCTCTGAGAGTTATTGCTTTTGGTTGTTTAGCACTTGGGTATGGCGTCCTTTTGATGCATAATTTATGCCAGCAAGAAAGATCTATTATTAATGCTTGCGCCATGTGTTTAGTGAGTGAGTAGACAGCGAACCACTTATTTCTTAATTGTAGAGTGACTTACTTCTATAGAGTTTGTGTTTAGCTTGTTTGGGCACAGTTGGGTTTCTTCTTGTAAGATTATTTCTTTCATTATGGATGGCAGTTGGTTCAAATAGAAGTAGACCTATGTGGAGGGTTTCCTTTTTGGCCTCTCTTTCGATCATAAATATCCAATGCTTTTGAAGTTAATGCTTCTCCATTGAAGGTTCAACCGAAAAGTTGAAGCTTATAGTTGCTTTGTGGGTGTCTTCCCTCCCCTCTTTTCAATGTTTCTTTAGGCAACTAATATGTTGAATTGGAAGGAGGTGACTGATTCCTCTTGTGTCTCCAACAGTAAAAGCCAAGTTCCTCCCCAGCTCCATTTGGATGCTTTAAGTTGAACTTTGATAGGTGTGCCATTGGTACCCAGGTAATGCTGGAATTGATAGAATCATGAGGGATTCTAGCACTATGCAAATGTTATCCTTTTCAGGCCCTGCTGGGTTTAGTTCTATCAACAAGGCGGAGGATGTGCATCATTCGTTGGGCGACCAGCAGTTGCAAGGCTCTATAGACATTGCTCCATGGAGTGGAAGAGGCAGTTGATATGGTTAGAAATCTACATGTTCCTTTTATCACATCAAACGGTCAGCTAATGAGTCAGTGAATGGCTTAGCTAAGAAAAGAGTTCATACTTCATCGCCTGAGTTTGATCAAGGATGTGATAAAATGATTTGTGTTGGGAGCATTTCATTTAATCTTTATGATCCAAATTCCGCCTCCATCTAAATGGAGGTGTTTTTCTAATTTACCCCAAACAAGTATCTGTGCTTGTGTGTGTTTGTGTGCAATGCTTTAAAACTTTGACTAGTAGCCTTCTCATCCCAAGTCCCCTCCCGGCTTCTTTCACCTGCCTCACCATACTTATCAAAACCATAGGCCATTTCTATTCTTCCACACTGCATGTATCAAAACCCCAAACCCTATATCTCGTTCTAGTCTCTTCAGCCATGTCTTCCAGAAAATCATGTCTGCCACGATTCCATCATCCTTTCAAATCCCAGTATAAGAAACCATCTCTTAATGGGTAAAACTGATTTCAGTTTTTTCTTTTTTTTTTAATGAAAATCCATATTCCAAATCCTAGTAATAGAAAACCATCTCTTGATGGGTAAAACCCATTTACCCTCCAATCTCCCTTCTCCCCTTCTCCTCCACCACCTTCTAGAAAAGGAAAAAAATTGGGAGTCAACCCGACTCACCTTGACTCGATCCCTGCTGAGTTGGGACTGACTCGAAGGTGTAAATCACTGATTGTGTCGCATGAGTGGAGAGTATTTGAAATAATCACTGTGACAATCCAATAAAAAAAAAACTTGTTCAATTAGTTTGTGATCAAGTTATCTTGTGGAGTCATTTTAGAGAGAGAGAGAGAGAGAGAGAGAGAGAGAGAGAGAGAGAGAGAGTTTTAATTTGAGAATTCTGTTGATGTGATTAATGCGGCGGGATGATATTGAATTATATCATAGGTTGTTTTGTGGAAAGTTACTCATCTTTTAATCCATATGGGAACACAGGATGATATTGAATTATATCATAGGTTGTTTTGTGGAAAGTTACTCATCTTTTAATCCATATGGGAACACCTGTGTTTTAGTTCATGACATGTTGAGCAATTAGAAGCTACATGGATGCCACATGTGATGTTAGCTGGATAATAGAGGTTTCAGGCTGTGGTTAATGAAACATTATAATTGGACCAAATTTCTCAATGTGAGGGATGTCGGCCGGATCTCTCAACTGCTTCAGTTTTTGGTAGGGAAATGGTGCATTTTTTTAAGCCTGCAGTGACATGACATGTACATGGTAGCATTGTATTTGCCATCCAAATAGAGGGCATTGTATTTCACACAATTCTTCTTCTATTTTTTGATTGAATCTCTGGATTGAGAATATTGGGTTTTGCTGGGATATTGTTGTTTTATAGTCTTTGGGTTTTCTGTATTATGGAATGCCCTTTATCTGAAAGGGTTTTACAGTTTGGAAAGAGGAGATTGTGATTTTAATGTATGGATTGTTTCTCTTCAAATGGGTTCTCAAAGTTTAGGGAGACCGGAGTTTTGGAAGGGGAGGGGAGCGACAGACATTAGGATCTTAAGGATCATGTTCAGTTCAGTGGTATTCAAGCGGACATTGGGAACTGGTATGAGCATCCTTTTTCATACCCATATGGATGCAGGTGTGGGTTTTCAATTGTACAATGCTATTCAGGTAGTTAGATGTCATCGGCCTGCCTGAATCTCACCATTTTCATCCTTTCCATTCATATATAGGACTGAACTGACATTGAAGTGAGGGGTTATGTTCTTTCTGATTGCATATTGGTTCAGGCAGGTTAAAATGACTTTGGCAGGACCTGAGCCCAGAACCTCACTTCTACTTCTATCAAAGTTAGTGACCTACACCCAGTTTTGGTGTAGTAATGCTTTGGGGACAAACTCATAGATGAGAGGTTGGCTCAATCAAGGAGGCTATGAAGTTAGGGTGGGAAGGTAGTGTGAACCTGTTGCATGTTCAACATTACCTATTAAAAGTTACCAGTTTCTAGTAACTCACTCAAAAGAATGGGACATGCCTCATCCCAAAGTTTGAGGACATGGTCTTCCTCCGAGAGTCTAATCCTTTTGTTGGGCAGCAGTCACTGACAAAATGTTTGTTTAGACAGAGCAGGAATTTAAATTCCACCAGAGTTGTGTAATTTGCAAACACGAGTTGAAAATGGTCGATCACTTCTTGCATGTAAGTTGCTATGGACATTTAGAACTCTTTCATAGATCAATGTTACTTCAAGTTCTAGGAACTCTACTGTTGAGTGTTTGGCCTGCAGCTTTTCTAAGGGCTTATTTGCATCAAACCGCAAAATAGGAAACCTGTGTTTCCTTTTCTGCAGAAACAGAAATCCAAAAGCGGACTTGACAGATAGTTGCACTGCACTGAACAAAAGGGGTATCATACACTGGCCTTCTGCTTTCATGGAAAGCCTCTTGCACAAATGTGGCCTAAGGAAAAAGGTGCAATTCTTTGGTCGTTTCTCTTGTTCTATTTGCTCTCTTATAAGAGTGATGGAAAGAAAGAAATAGTTGTTTCTCCCCTTAAAGGAGAGAAATTGTTGTTGCTTTGACTTAGTAGCTTCTCCCCTTGGAAGATATGGGCCACGACATGAGGTTCTGTGTTGTGTTGCGGGCCTCAATCCTTCCTGACTGTAGGTGCTTCTCTCTAGACTGCATCATGTACAATTGGAGAGATGTTGCTGCTCCTTGATAAGGGATTTTTCTCTCCTCTTTTTGGTTTAGGGCCCCATCTTGCCCCTCTTTGCTCTGTAGTGTTTTGTGGCTCCTTTTGGGTGGCAGCTGTCTGTTATGGGGTTTCCCCCGCTGCTGCTTCTCAGTATAAATCTTTTATACTGGCATGCCTCTTCTTTTAATACAAGTTTTCATTTGAAAAAAAAATGGAAATAAAGAAATAGGTGTGTTTGAGAAATGTGTCAAAATTTACGGAGGAGCTAATAAGTTGATACTTGAGGATATTTCTCTTTTGGCCTCATCATTCACCAACAAAGAACATGAAAGCATATGCATACAGTGGAATACTTCTTGTGATTGATCTTTATTTCCTTGTTCCATGATTGTAATTTTTGTCCTTCAAACCAATCCTTTTTGGCTGTGTTTTCCTTTTCCTTTTGAAAGAAAAAAAAATTTTTTTTTCCTTCCTTATTTCTTTTTCATCCATGAGGGCTTAACCATTAGAGGGGTAAAAAAAAAATCTTTTCAAGTCCACCACCCATTGCCAAGCCAATGGTAAGTGGTCATGGCACCTCCCCCTCACAGAAACTAGGGATTGGTATCTGGTTGTAGTGCTGATGATGAGAGACTCGCGTAGGTTGTGTAAGTATTTGTTTGGAAGCAAAAAATAAAAAAATAATACACAGACACACCACCCACCCCCCCCAACCACACAAATGGCCAGACCTGAATCATTGTCAGGTATGGACCCAGGCTCACGTCCAATTCAGATCTGAACCCTAGGATCCATACCTGGATGTTGTTGAGTCAGTAATGCAGTCAGTAGATGCCCACACTGAACCCAAGTCAATCCTGAACAATCAAACCTTCTGACCTGGTCTGAAAATTATGAATAAAAAATATTCACTTGAAAGTGAAATTTCAACAATTTGTGCACAAGTCCATCAGTTACACATAAACCAGCCTGCTAACACATATAACCTAAATGATATATAAATACTACAAATTACTGTAATACACTGAGGTCTGAATGGGCCCATCTTTATAATATTCAGGTTCATTGGATATGGGGCCATTGACTCTTCTGACCCCCTACTTATTTGATCTAGATCACAGTCAGTCATTTGATTGTATGGGCCTGGCCCATTATTAGGTTTACTTTTGATTTTTCTTCTTCAATTGTATCATGTAGCCCATTTATTGAGGGCACTTTAAACTTTTCCTTCTTTTTCTCAATGGCCCAGATTAGATCTCAAGCCTTATTCAATGGCTGAGATGAGATCTAGGGTTGTTTTGTGAAACCTATTTAAGGAGTGAAAAGAGGAAGAAGGAGCATTTGAGGATTTGAAGAAAATGACCAGAAAACTTGTGAACAGGCTGTGTTTTCATTGCAACAGATTTGCCTTGTGCAACCTGGTTTGCACCACTATTAGATCTAGCGTTAGGTGCAGTCAGGGCTCTGGCTCTCATCTACTACCCTACTTGTTTACAACCTATTCGTTCCCTTATAACTGTGGATTCAATTTTATCCCCAAGGGGTCATTTGTTTCACCTTATTTACACATGTAAACACTACACATGTGAAATGATTTCACACCTTTCATTTTTGTATGCAAATTTTACACGTGGTGTGTAAATTGCGTGTAATTCTGGCTTGTAAATTGCATGCAAAAGAGGGCCTTTCATTTTCACACCTCAAGAGGTGTGAAACCGTTTCACACATCTTTGCTTTTTGCAGAGCTATAATACTATGATGCTAATCACACCTTTTTCATTTTTTAATTTTTTGGGCCCCCAAATCATGATCTAAACTGTTAAACATGTTAGGAGTGCCAAAAATGGTGAGAGGACAAAATTTCAGCCGTTGGATCATCATAACTTGTGAGGCATTTATGAAAAAAAGTTCAGGCCATTGATCTTCATTTCTGAAATTTTGTGGGCTCCATTTTCATGATCCAAACCGTTAATCCTTTTCAAAAGATCATTTTCAGCTAGGAGGCCAAATATCAAGTGCTGATTCAACATAGATCTTGAGATATCTTCAAAAAAACATTTCAACCATTGGTTTCATGCACTACTGCTACATTGCATTACACGAGTTGAAAAGGCAGTCCTTTTTTTTTTCAATTTTTTGGATCATCTAGGCCTCTAATGAAAGATTTGAACCGTAGACCCTCTTCGCACGGCCATCAACGGTTAGTGATTTAAATTTTAATCATTGATCCTTCATGGATTGTTAGTATTTGCAAAAGATCCTAGAGTTTGATCTTCAATTTTGATTTCTGTGGGGCCTTTTTTTAATTTTTATCCAAACTGTTGATCCCCTTTAGAAGTCCAACAATGCTTACTAGGTCGAATCTCATCACTTAATTCATCATGGGATTTTCAAAATTTGTGAAAAATTATGAAAAACATGTGAAACACTAGGTGCAGTCAGATTCACATTTGCAGAGGAGTGAAAATAACAAACAAAAGATTATATTTCACATGTGAGTCATTTGCATAGATGTAATGCATTTTCACATCACGTGAAATTAATAAATGACCCCTAAAGGAAAACAAAATGGAGGGAGAATTCTCTTGGCTACTGATTTGCATTGTTCTTGGAAGTTTTTGTGTTTCTGTCACATAATTTCTGTGGGTAGACTGAGGAGGTTTCTTAAACATTTTACATCTTTACTTCATTAGTATCATATGTTTAGAACTGTTAAAAGAAATTATGCACTCAATCCTCTTTTTCAGCTTAATGTATGGAAAGTATCTAATAGTATGTATATTGGTCTACAAGCTTTCCCATGCTATATTTCTGAAATCTAATCCTTTCTGTTTTGTCAGTGCAGATGAAGATGATGATTAGAACTCCAGCGGCAGGAGTTCACTCAGTGCTTTGTATGTGTGAACACTTTAAACTCGCCTCTGTCCTGAAATTTTATCCTGCTACTTCATTTTGCAGTTTTAATTGTTCTCCCAAACCGTGAGTTTGGTTCGCACATCCAAAATAAGCACACATTTCTTCAAATGTAGAAGTGTTATTTTACAATGTGACTTGATCCTAGGTGTTTCGAGGTGCTTCAATTTTCAGTGTGATTTATTTATAGATGATTGATTGCTCCACCTTTATTTTGTAGTTCCACATTCCATCCTTATAGGGTTCACCATAGATTTATTCATCATCTAGGCCATATAATGAGCATGCCAGGGATCCACACATCACTTTAGTTTATAAATGAACAGGTAGCCATCAACGTTGTCATCATCAGCGGCGAAGCCTTGTGCATGTAGGCAGTGGTTAAAAGAATCAAGATCGCTACGGTGCCTTGTATGAAATACAGAGGCGAAAGACACTAGGGGAATGCTATGTCACACTGGTTGCTTTATATGAGTTGGGTCTTCAAGTTTTTGGAATGCTCTGAATTCCACTTCAGCATCCGATGGCCAGGTTTGTATGAATAGAAACAGCAGATTGCCCTCCAGTTGGTGAAATTGCAGAGGTCCAACCAAATGTTCATAATTGATGCACTGGTGGCTTGCCTGATGATCAACTCACCCTGGTCTACTGGAGGAGTTTTGGGCCTAGTTGTTGCATAGATTCGAAAACCTTACATGGACATGGGCAGCAGGCTCTCGGGATTTGTCTTACAATCCCCAATTCAGATGAGATACACCAGCAAGAATATGCACATGGATGGCAGTTTACTTAAAGAAACTTTTTCCCATGTTAATATTAAAAGCTATTCCCATGTTAATATTTCCATGGTATTTACCTATATATGGAGTTAGGTTCCTGAGTCCTGAGCCTGAGCCAGGCCCTAATTCCAATGAGGCTGCTAAAACCAAGATCAAGCCCAAGCCCAAGACCAAAAAAGCCTAGTTGGCTTGAGCCTGGAATTTAAAAGGCCCAGCCAGAACTGCCATTTCATGTGGGTGAGGCATGTGATCTAAGGCTTGGTCTGATCTGATTTGCATCTTAGGAACAGGGCAGGGTTTCTCTGTGAGCCCACTTTGTGATGGGCGTTGGGTTGTGAGTCGCCCTTGCATGAACTTTAGGCTCAACAATTAGGCTTCCGCCTTAAAAAAAAACACCTAATAGCTGCCTCGCCCGGCCAGACACTGCCAGATCCTGTCTCCTCTCATTGCCTCGCCTTCAATTAATTTGATTTTGTATTTGGTTTCAAGCCTGTCAAATTTTGGTTTGGGTCATCAAAGAGCTTGCTAAGAACTTGCAGTTAAATGGCAGATTTGGATCAGGAGGGGCAGGAAGTAGATCCAAATTCAACTCTTTATTACTAAATAGATCCAGACCATCCTGTTCAAATCTATTTTTTTTCCTTCAAATATTGCCACAATCTAATTATTTCAACAAAATAAGGTCTATGAAGAATGGTAAAATAGTTGATTGGATTGCCAGTCTACTGTTCATGCTAGTGAGTAATAGAACCAATATGGTTTTTAAGACGATTCTTCCCTCGGAAATATGCTGATCCCTAGTGGCGCACAGATTACTTGGCACCAGATGGGCCATTGTTGCTTTGAATTCGGATTTGTATTTGACCCACATTTCAAAGCCCTGTTAGTAATTGGTCCGTTCCATTAGTAGGCCTGGAGGCCTAGTCTGTCCTAGAGCGGCCTGAGCACTGGTGACTAATTCAGTCATGAGAACACTCTCTTGGGCTTTTTTATCCTTTGCCTCCTTTTTAAAAAGGGCAATAGCAAAACCCTCATACATTTTGTTTAAATCTTGACGGCAAATCAAGAGGCTTTTATGCAGCGCCCTATGCACATCTTCCAGAGATAATAAATTATTAAAAATATGTGTAAAAAAACTAACCCACTGGAAAAATCTATTCCCGACAGTTCTCCTCTCCTCATCATATTTATTTAAAATCATTTAGAAATGCCATCTTAGAAAGCATTTCGAGCCTCATGTGCCGAGTTTAGAGATGTCATGGCTGGGCTGGGCCAGGCAAAGAAATATCCAGTCCTATCTCAACTTTTATATTGGAAGTCCAAGTCTGGCCCAGGCCTGAATTGGGCCACAAGGAGCTGGCCCAAGCCTAGCCCACCTGAAATTTTCAAAGCCTAAGCCCAGCGTGAGTTTGATGTATAATTAACAAAGTGATAGAGAATTTTCATTTGGATTTTGAAGACAGATCAATGATTTTTATTGAATTTTTAAAGTGGGCCCTGAATTTTCATATTGTTTTTTGAAGCACACCATGGGTGGTCGCACCCTCCGCCTCCTTTTTTTTTATGACCTAGGGTATCCCTCGCCAGCCCAACCTTTGG
This sequence comes from Sextonia rubra, assembly GCA_037013555.1. Lineage (NCBI taxonomy): Eukaryota > Viridiplantae > Streptophyta > Magnoliopsida > Laurales > Lauraceae > Sextonia > Sextonia rubra. The sequence goes on along the minus strand of JASUAD010000024.1, from coordinate 4,322,253 downwards.
ACCTTTGACCCCTACCCCTATTTTTCATTATGTAATTATGATATTTAAAGAAAACAATTTCTTATTAGTAAAATTTTAATATATACACACATAACAGATCAAAAAAAATACTGGTAAGTATGAAGTTCTAAGTTTGTATTATGAAACAAACACCTGTATTGTCATTTTCCTGGGATCATCTAATGTACAAATAAAATTAGTTAAGCAGTTCCTTGCATGCAACCATCTCATGTCTATATAATTATACTAGACATTGCAATCGGAAAACAGAAAAAAGTAAATTGGTTCATTAAAAAAATAAGCAATTCAACTTCTAAAGACATTCAGCTTGGCATTCGACACTCATTTTACTCTTGACTTCACAAGTAAAATGTATATGTAGGATTCTACATGTTGCCTCTTCCAGGAATGATGTCAGAATCAGATCATCTCCGCAAAAACCAAGAATGATATTAGAATTATATCATCTTTGCAAAATCTGCAACAACTATCAACATTAAAGAACTTATATGATAGTTGAATCCAAACTAATTGTCTTAAAGAAAACCAATTACCTTCTTAGAATCATAAGAACCAGCAATCCTGTACCTGGCTGGTGTTATTTTGGCCGGCAACCCCAGACCAGGAAAAATTCCCTGCAATCATCACCAATACTGCATTAGATTACGTAAGACAAAACTAAAGAAATCCATCCAACCAAAGATCAAAGGCAAAATTCCATACATCCAATTGCTGCTGGATGATCACCTTCTGCCTCTTCGCGGCAGCTTCAATCCTTTCATTGCAAGAAAATCCTCTTCTATCTCTTCCTTCATCAATGACACCGAAAACTGACATTGCTCGCTCTTCGCCGCAGCAGCGGCTACTCTACACGAATGTTTCACCTGATTCTGTTGCACAATCGGCATAAATCTGGGAGAATTGCATGGTGCCATCGATCTTGATTCTTCTTCTTTGCCATTCGAAGCCGAAATCACCTTGATTGACACCGATTCCTCGCAAATTTCAGTGGGGATTGCGCGTAGCCGATGATCTTGAGAAGGATTGGATTGGGGATAGTGATGAAAAGGTGATGTGGGAGAAGTTGAATAAGCAATTCTAGTTATGGGATCAAACTTCACGCATGGTAAAAGCTGTTGATTGCCCCATCTCAAGCCAGGGAAGAAGAAATTATGGTTATGGAGAGTGTGGGTTTTCTCGGTCGCCATGGATGGTAGCGTTTCGGTTTCAGAGACAATTGAGAAGACACCGCAAGAGGCAAAGAAGGTGCGTTGACACTACAGCGCTTATGTGGAAGAAGACACAGTCAGAGAGAGAGAGAGAGAGAGAGAGAGAGAGAGAGAGAGAGAGAGAGAGAGAGAGAGAGAGAGAGAGAGAGAGAGAGAGAGAGTTTGTATGTTGGAAACGGCGGGAAACGACTAGAGAGAGAAATTAGAAAGTTTGTTGTTCATGTAACAAGAGGGAGAGGCCGATACCTATAAATAACGGTATTGCGTGGTGCCCACTCAAATCACGAAAAGAAAGTACCATTGGTTTCAAATTGCACAAAATGATCTACTAGTGCTTGATCTATTCTACATTGTTCTTTCAATTTTATTCAAGTTGATCTTTTTCTACTGTCCTTACGTTGTTACAATAAAGGGCTTTTGGATGACTACCTGTGGGCGGTTTTGTACCCGACTTTTGAAGTAGTGTAGTTATGGGGACTCAACCGCCCTATTTTGTTCATATATTTATGATTTTTAAGCTTGTAATTTTGAGTTTGCTTGTATGGTGCAGTAAAATGAATTAAAAATGAGTTTCAAATTAATAGAAAAAGATGCTGGATGGAGTTAGGGAGGAAAATCCACTTTTTTTTTTGCTTGTTTATATTTTATTTTTTTTTTCATTATTTTGTGCTTTTTAAAAGTAGCTTTTTATAATGTTGGGCAAGTGAAAGATTAAAAAAACATTTTTTGTTATTTTGTACTTTTACTATCAGCTTTCTTTCTTTTTTTTTAAATGTTAATTTATTTTATAACATCTTATACCAAAGTTGCTAGAGAAATAAAATAATTTAAGGGTAAAATTAAAAAAAAAAGTGGAGTGAGTTTGTTGTAAAAGCATAAAAATGAATTCTTAATTGCAACAAGTGATAAATAATATATTTTTAAAAGCAAAAATGATAATAAATACTTTTAAAAAACACAAAATATAAAAAAATATATTTTTACCCCTAACTCCCTGTAATTTTGTTTTAAGATTTTTAGTAGTTTTTATTTCATTTTACTGAACATTACAGATAAATAGGCTTGGTAACCGGTGTGGCAATATCAGACTTGAATGACCAACTTGAAATTCATACAAAAAGAACTGGGAAGCATCAATGCAGCTAGTATATAGTAGAACACAAATTATAACATATTAAAGAGAACGGTTTTGTATTCAATTTTGACTTGAAACCTTTCAATTTTGACTTTTTTTATTAAGCATTTGCAAAAAAGCTGAAAAATGTATAAGTCAAGGATTTTGTACTCATGACCTTTTATCCTTTAGATAAATAACCTAACTACTACAACACCCACAATCTCAAATATGTATGTGTATTTATTTATTTACCAAGAAAATGCCAAAACTAATTATAAGGAGTGTGGATCATAGTTGTGAATTTCATTTTAGATGCCATTTTGTTTTCGCATCCAAATGAAAATTTTCAACCGATTCAAAACTTTTGGTGAAACTTTTGGACTTATGTTTCAAAATATATATAAATTTAGATATATTATTAGGAAATTTATTTTCAAGTAGAACTCTTTTTCTTTTTCTTATTTATCCATTTAATTCTACTCAAAAAAAGGCTTAGGGTAAGGGTTGGGCCTTTTAAGAAAAAAATATGCAGCAAGCCCTTTTTTTAAATAATTTGGATGAAAATTTTGAAATCCATCAAAATTGACTGAAATTTCCCTAAAATTTCATCTGAAATGAGAAAATTTCCAAAACTATGGGCTGGACCCTTGCCATATGTTTCATTCCCGTGCTTAGCTCGAGTTATTTTGCTAGTAATAATTATGGTGAAGCAAGTTTTTGGGATTGCTACAGAATTGAATATAAATTGCTTCAACCCAAGAAAAATGAAATCATGTGAGTTAAAAGCTTTTTTTTTAAGCATCTAGCTACCCATTCGGTCCATGTCAAATTCTAGAGCACATGAGAATCCAACATCCTTTCTTCGATCCTTTTTTAGCTGAAAGTTTTACTTCTATTCTATCAATTATAATATATTAAAGCTGAGGGTTTGGATTTAACTTTGGCCAAATTCTTTTCAATTTCAACTTTTTTTATTGAGCCTTGGTAAAATGCTAAAAATTTATAGGTTAAGAGATTTGAAATCATTTACTTTTGCTTTCTTAAATAAGTAGCCTAACCACTACAACACACAATACTAATGACTTATTTATCAAAATATATATACAAAAAGAAGTTATAGAGCGGTGACCCTAGCCATGTGTGGGTCATGCTTGTGCTTAGCAAAAAAATACAAAGCCCATGCTAAGCCTGAGCCATAAGATATATATGGGCAAACTTATCCTAAGCTCAAGCTTATATAAGAAATTTCATAAGCCCGAACCCTTGAGCCCACCTTTAGCTCAAAAATGAAATATATATATTTTATTGTTGTTAATTATTTTCATTCATTTTGTGGATATGAACAACTATTAATTAAAAGGAATTAAGAAATAATTTTATTTTTAAATAAATGATATTTTTGTTACCATTCATTAAATGACATTGTCATTAAGAAAGAATATAAGAAAGCAATTAAAAGAGAACTAAGAAAGGAAATGATAAAATGTAAGCTGATCATATTGAAAAGGAATTAAAAGAAGACATAAACGGATTTGGTGTTCAAATTGAATTCGTCAAATATAATATAATTGCCAAAAAAAAAAAGGCCATGCTAGCACAGGCCATAAGATATATAAATACACACACACAGAGATAGTATTCAAGTGAAAACTGTTTTTAGCTAGCCACCTTAAGAACTTTTTATGGGGTCCACTTTGGAACAAGGCAAGTGATCCAAGGCATAGGAACAAGGGAGGCTTTCTCTGTGAGCCCACTTTGTGATGGATGTTGGGCTGTAGATTCGGCCTTTAATGAATTTTAGGCTCAACAATTAGGCTTTCCTACACCTAATAGCAGCCTCACCTTGCCCAGATCCTGTCTCCTCTCATTGACTCATCTTCAATTAACTTGATTTTATATTTGGTTTCAAGCCTGTCAAATTTGGGTTTGGATCATCGCCGAGCTTGCTAAGAACTCAAGGGTATATATATATATATATATATATTTTGGTGAAATGGTAACAAAAGATTTCATTAAAAATGAGAAAGAAAAAAGAGCAAAAAAAAAAAGATACAAGAGAGATGTACCCCACCTACACCTCAATTACATAACAAAACCCTCCCAAGGATTAGTCCTCTCAACCCCAATTGTTTGACAAGAGAGTCTGCCATATGGTTGGCTAATCTAGACTCATGGAGGAAAGCAACATTCATGGAAGAAGATAAAGCTCTAATTTCATTGAAGACGACTTGAAATTTCCAAGGAATAGCCTTTATATTAAACACCCAAGCAATGACATTGGAAGAGTCACTTTTGACTATAAGATTACCTCAAAAACTTTTAGAAAAACACACGTCCGCTTCATTGGAATCATAAACACCCACATACTTGGAGAATATAAATAGAATCTCACCCCCAATTATGAATGGTATCATTAAGAGAAAAGTAAGAGAACTCCTTTCTAACCAATGCCCACCTTGCAATTCTAAGAGTGACACTAGCAATGAGATCTTTTGGAGTGACACTATCTAAGAACTTGCATTAAATGGGCCGATTTCGATAGGGCATAATAGGATTTAGATCCAAATTCAACTCTTTTGTCACTAAATAGGACTGGGGCAAGTAGATCTAACCTGATTTTTGGTTCAACTATGGGAAACTAATATCAAGATCCACAATCTAATTATTTCAACAAAAAGGTCTATGAAGAATGTTAAGATAGTTGATTAGGTTGCCAATCAACTCTTCACTAGATTAATAGAACCAATATGGTTTTTCAGACGATTCTTCCCTAACAACTATGTTGATCCCTAGTGGCACACAGATAACTTGGCATCAAATGGGTCATTCTTACTTTGACTTGGGATTTGTGTTGGATGTACATTTCAAAGCCCTGTTAGCAATCGGTTTGAAGGCATAGCCTATAGCGGCCTGAGCACGAATGACTAATGAGAATACTCTTTTGGGATTTTTTTATCCTCTGCCTTGTCTTTAAAAAGTTAATAGTACTAGCAAAATCCTCATACATTTTGTTTAAATCTTGACTGCAACTCAAGTGGCTTTTAAGGAACTCCCTATGTACATCTTCTAGGAATAATAATTTATTAAAAATATAAAAACTAATCCTCTGGAAAAGTTTATTTCAGATAGTTCCCCTCTCCTCGTCATATTTCTATAAAATCATTATGAGCCTCATGGGCCAATTTGTAGGTTTCCTCTTTTTTTCCCTCAACAACCCCAACATTCATTGATATCAATTGATAGGGGTAAAATCAAATATAAGAAAAAATCAGGCGGGACATCTCCCACAATCAATATTCAAAATTTGAATCTAGGGTCATCATATCTGATTTTAAGGTGATTTTTTTCTGTAAAATCCCTTATTTAGAAAGAACAAAATACTTGATCTGCAATTAAAGGTATTTTCAAACATTGGAATTAGGCAAGAGGGTCGTATTTCATAAATCATAATTCGTCAGGGCTTTTTACTTCTTAGAAATGAGCTAACACAGCTTAACAGGGGTAGAATCAGCATGATGGTTGGGGGGGGGGGGGGGGGTGTGCACCCCAGATTTTTTTTCTTTTTTAAAAAAATTAGACAAGCCTAAATTAGGGCCCTAAGGCCCCTTTGGCCCATGGCCCACCGCGTTACCATCTCAGTTTCTTTCTTTTTCTTCATTCCTTTGCTCATTGCTTCTTCTCCCTTCTCCGTCCACCTCAACCAACCACCATGGGTTTGGTCTTGAGTTAAAGTTTCTTCTCATTTCCATTTTTTCTCATCACAAGGCAAGTAGATAGCATATTCATTGTTAATATGTTAATTTAATCTTAATTCTAACATTTTAATATACTTGACATGTTTTGCCCATTTTAATGGCAATGCATTAGTATGACCATGCCATTAGTATTGAGTATGTGATTGTGAAGAGCAAACAATTTTTTTGCCCAAATCATATGTTTTGTTTTTAAAATATTTTCAATATTTGTGTGATGACTGAATTAGATAGTAAGGGAAAAAAAAACCTACCAGATTGTGATTTGTGAATCACTTATTTTATTGTACTTGCTAAAATGTGCTTGTTATGATTTTAATTTAATTTTTAGATGAGAAAGATAATTCCAATTGATGAATATTTCAAGAGAAAAAATGATAAAAAATTGAAAATTGATACATCATTGCCAACCTTCTCCAATGTTAATATTTCAATTTCTGAAAATTCTAGGGAATAGTTGGAAATATAATTATTGCATAAAAATTTTTTTTTTCTAGTTTGCAACCCCCCCCCGCTGTGTAGAATCTTGATTCTGCCCTTGCAGCTTAAGTAAACTTTCAAAAACACACTTCTCTTCAAAGTGGATTAGGTCTCAGTGCAATATCATGATCATTTAATATATATTGTTCCGTTGTTCACTAATACCTCAAGCTTTTAGTGATTACGTTTATTAACATGCAATACCCGTAAACTTTGCTCTTCAGTAAAGCCTTTTTTTTATTATTATTCTCGTTCCCACCATAGGTAAGAACTGCAAGCATGCATCACTAAAGGAACTAAGAGGTTGACGCCAAAATGAAAGGAACCATAAAAAAGAAAAAAAAAAACAATACCTACAATAAAAAACAATTTAGGAATTATGAATCCACCAGGAAGTATAATTAGAGGTGGGATGACTCCCATTCCTCTTCAAAGAAAGCAACCACACTCATTTATTTGAAAAGGAAAAAAATGAACGAAAACAAAAAGGCAGCAAGATTGTAGTAGAATAGCAGTTGTAAACTTCTTACTGATGAATTAGCCAAGCCATTTCATTTTTTACCCTTTCTAGTTGATTGGGTTCAGAAACAAATGGAGCAGCAGATTTACCATTGCTAGAACCAATGTCTGATCAGCAAACAAATCAGAAAGAAAAGCAGCTATTAAAATGATATTAAAATTTGGAAATTAGTTATACAAAACAAGCACATGATATTAGAATATGGGTATACTTGAGTGGTGCGGATGGCTTTCAGATTTTAATTTTCCACCATGAATAGATCTTGGGTTTGTTTTCAATCAACCTATAAAACCACGTCTGTTGAGCTCTATATTTTGAAATGTCTTAGAAAGGTAGGCTCCATTTTGAAAATTTTCCAAAACTATAGAGACTCTTTATTTGCATTAGGATATATATGAATTGAATACATATGTGGCTTACAAGGAAAAATAAGTTGACATTTTGATTTATGGGCAACAGTTAAAGGAGTTATAGGCATGTGATTGACTCTAAATTTGATATATAGGAACATACAAGATAACTTTTTCCATCACTCTCAAGCCCAATGAATGGTGGAGCTCTAGGTGGGCCTTGTTAAGTTTGTTCCTCACTGTATAGTGTGGGATAGATGCACATAAATATTTGTCCTCATTTTTAACCGCCATATTTATTCGATTCATTTGTCTTTCAATACAAGCATACAGTGCCACATCAAAAAATCCTCAACTTTTTGTTGAGATTTTCAAAGAAACATTTTGAGGATGATTCAAGTATAGGGGTGTTCATGGGATGGGCTAAGGCATATGCAGGGCCGGGCCAAATCGGGCTTTTTTATCGATTTTGTGGCCATTTGAATAACCGTTTGTAATAATTAAATTAAATTACATGCATCTGTTACACGGGCCAAACCAGATGGGGCTTTGGATTTTGTTATGCACGTGTGGAAGCGTGTAACTTGTGATCAATCAATCAAGCTACAGACAAAAAGAGACATGCATACAAGAGTTCACACGAGAGATTTACGTAGTTTGGTGATCTGCCTAAATCCACTGCTAAAAAGAGAACTCTATTCTTTTACTACAGTCTTCTGTTTAGGTCCAAGATTACAGATTAAATCATATATATAACTCTTTCTTTCTTAGCCCCTAAAAAATTCGATACAAAGATCGAAATACCCTTGACCCAAAGCTTATTCCAAGTCTAATCCAATGGACCAATCCGGTAAACCGGAAATACAAAACATAAACAATTTCATTTTAGTAAAATAATAATATATACACACATAACAGATCAAAATAATACTAATTAGTATGAAGTTCTAAGTTGATATTATGAAAAAAACATTTGTATTGTCACTTCCCTGGCATCATCTAATGTACGAATACAATTAGTTAAGCACTTCCTTGCATGCAACCATCTTATGTTTATATAATAATACTAAACATTGCAACCGGAAAACACAAAAAAAAAAATGGTTCATTAAAAAATAAGCAACTCAACTTCTAAAGACATTCAACTTGACATTCAACACTCATTTTACTCTGACTTTACGAGTAAAATGTATATGCAGGATTCTACATTTACATTTGAAATATTTGTACCAACACTAATAATCAGCCTTTGAAAAATCTTGCCTCTTCCAGAAATGATGCCCAGAATCAGACTATCTCTGCAATTCACAAAAACCAAGAATGATATTAGAATTATATCATATTTGCAAAAGCTACAACACATATCAACATTAAGGAACTTATCCAAACTAATTGTCTTAAAGAAAACCAATTACCTTCTTAGAATCATACGAACGAGCAACTCTGTACCTGGCCGGTGTTATTTTGGCCGGCAACCCCAGGCCAGGAAAAATTCCCTGCAATCATCACCAAGACTGCATCAGATTACACAAGACAAATCTGAAGAAATCCATCCAACCAAAGATCAAAGGCGAAATTCCTTACATCCAATTGCTGCTGGATGATCACCTTCTGCCTCTTCTTGGGTCTCCGCGGCAGCTTCAATCCTTTCATTGCAAGAAAATCCTCTTCTATCTCTTCCTTCGTCAATGACACAGAAAACTGCTGTTGCTCTCTCTTCGCCGCAGCAGCGGCTACTCTACGCGAATGTTTCACCTGATTCTGTTGCACAATGGGAGAATTGCACGGTGCCATCGATCTTGATTCTTCTTCTTTGCCATTCGAAGCCGAAATCGCCTTGACTGACACCGATTCCTTGCAAACTTCAGTGGGGATTGCGCGCAGTCGATGATCTTGAGAAGGATTGCATTGGGGATAGGGAAGAAGCGGTGATGTGGGAGAAGTAGAAGAAGCAATTCTGGTTATGGGATCGAATTTCATGCATGGTAAAAGCTGTTGACTGCCCCATCTCAAGCCAGGGAAGAAGAAATTATGGTTGTGGAGAGTGTGGGTTTTCTTGGTCGCCATGGGTGGCAGCGTTTCGGTTTCAGAGACGATTGAGAAGAACACCACGAGAGGCAAAGAGGGTGTGTTGACACTACAGCGCTTATGTGGAAGAAGAAACAGTCACGGAGAGAAAGAGAGAGTTTGTATGTTGGAAAGGGCGGGAAACGACTAGAGAGAGAAATTAGAAAGTTTGTTGTTCATGTGACAAGAGGGAGAGGCCTGTACCTATAAATAACGGTATTGCGTGGTCCCCACTCAAATCACAAAAGGAAAGTACCGTTGGTTTCAAATTGCACAAACTGATCTACGAGTGTTTGGTCTATTCTACATTGTTTTTTCAGTTTTATACAAGTTGATCTTTTTCGTCTTTCCTTAAGTTGTAACAATAAACAGCTTTTGGATGCCTACTTGTGGGCAGTTTTGTACCCGACTTTCGAAGAAGAAGGAGAAGAAGAGAGGATCAGTTACGATCCTTGGAGCTCTTATGGGTTTGGGTACTCAGATTTACTCAAACGCCCTCAGAAAACTACCCCTCATGAGGCGTCTGTTTCTCTCACTGTCTCTGCCTCCTATTTCGTTTTCCTCTCTTGATGATGATGATGTTTGGATGTCTCTTTTTCCATGAAATCAATACAATGTTTCCGTCCTCACCCATTTCTTGGTTTTCTCAGATCCTTGGGTGCACGTCCTTGGAATGGGATTCGGCGCAATCTTCGCCAACCAGCTCGTAAAATGGGATGCTCAGCTCCAGGAAGATCTGGACAAGACGCACGAGAAGGCCAAAGCCGCCAACGAGCGCAGATACTTTGGTCTGTCCATTTGCCCCATTGGATTTTGCACTCTGAATTTTGCACCTAATTTGATTGAAGTTTTTAGGTCATATTCTCTAACAGAATCATTTCTTTGATTGGTTCTTCTGTGTGGGTTTTATGTGTTTTTGTGTCTTGGTCTGAAATTGCATGATTTCTGTTGCAATAAGAATGAAATGTTGGACGTTGTCAAGTGAAGATTGTACGGTAAATGGTGTTTGAAGGAATTTTGGGGCCTATTCGTTTAATTCAATTCCCGGAGTTCCAAAGCAATGCCTCTCTGTTAAATAGGTTGGGTTGGAAGTGAAAATCCCCGAGGGACCATCAATTGTTCTTTCCTTTGACTGGAAATGATTACACAGAAATCGTCCTAGTAAAGCAAGTCCTAGAAAAGTGAGGGTCTCTTCTATATCTGCACCTTGGACTTTGGACTTCTATATCTGCACCTTGGACTTTGGACCCTTCACTCCTCACCTTCTTAATTTTCCTCCCCTTAAACCTCCGTTACTACGAATTACTAGGTATTCATTCTGATGGAAGCCAATCCTATCCATCTGGGTTGCTTATGCATGTTCTAGTTCTCCATTCAGCCCTGTTTATGGCTAAGTTCTTTGCCAGTCAACAATCTAACATGTTGTTTCTATATACTTCTTTCCAAGTCTTTTTTTTTTTTTCTTTTTCCTTCGAGTACCTTATACTTGCAAGTTGCAACACTTCTCCACTTTGTACACGGTATTGATTTTTTAATTGAATTTTAAAATTAGATGTCTCATATTGTGTTTGAAAAGATGATAAATTGCTCAAGTAACCTGGAGAAAATTTTAATTTTGAAAACTTCATCTGGAATTCAGGTTTGGATAATCTTTTGAAGAGCCGAAGCCACATTTTTTTTAGGCATTGTTGTGGGGTTCTGCTTATAAGATTGAGTTGATCTTAGTAGGATAAAACTTTGAATGGCTATTGTTTTTGGAGTACATTGTATCCTAACATTTTTGTTTGTATTGTATTGTATACTTGCAGTATAATATACTTTTACTTATCTCTAGAGGTTAGTTAGCTCATTCTACCCATTCCTAAAATGCACATTTCTATATTCCGTATGTTGTATAAATTCACTCTATCAAAGCAAGACATTAGACATGGCTGGTCGTGGTGACACAGATCCTATTCGTTCCATTTTTTTTTATATGTGTGCAGTTTTATAGTATTAGATCACAGAGAACTCGACACTCTAGATCTGAGCCAAATCTCTCATTTTTTTTTTCGTTTGACTTCCAATGGAGCCCAACTCCAAACCAAATCTCTCATTTCTTGTCATTTAACTTCCAGCGGAATTGGAGCCCAACTTCAACTGGTGGAACCAGAGCTCTATTCTCCTACAAAACTGGGGGAAAATCCATCAAATACAAACCTGATCGTCTTCACAGTAGATTGCAACCCATACTGCTCGTGAAATCATCCTGTTGGTGCTACTACAGCGAACCAATCTCTGGAAATCATCGTCCTCTTGATCGACCAGTCAGTATAGGAACTCTTAGTATTTTTACTGGTTTTTTATAGGGAATCTAAGAGGGGTTTTGAAGCACTTTCTGGATTGGGAAGTTTATAGGAAAAAAGCAATTGATCTTTAACTAGTTTCCTAGATTTTCTGATTTCCTCGTGAAATATCTCCTTGTATTACATCTTTAATTGATACTTCTGGACTTCTTGTCTGATTAAGAGATAAGTATGCTCTGGTTCTGATTTTGGGCTTTCACGTGCTAATAGTCTGCATGCCCAGCACTATGTATTCATTTTTATGGCATTTATGTTTATGGAAATCAATTTTTGTTGAATGTATTGGCTTATCAATGCTAAAACTTTTAATTGAGATAGATTTTGATTTACATTTTTGGTTTGGATTGTAATACTTCCATATTACTCCCAAAGTGACTTCTGATTGCTCGTAACCATTGTAGTCCGACTGAAAAGGTCAAACTATTTATTGGTCCCATTTTATGCAGAACTTTTGGAAGGGACTAAAGATATGAAAATATGTTACTACAGAAGTTGAAATCCTGCAAAGACAAGTTTGAAATATTATGAGTGAGATTAGCAAAATTAATTCTTGGATAACCTATTCTATTAAAAATGTTGTGCTAACTAGTAGTGGCCTTCTTTGTAATTTTCTCTTTTGAATAGTGGTGTTTTAGTCTTTTGCCATGAGAGCATTTTTGGAATTTGAAAGAAGGTTCTAAAGAAGGTCAAATTTCTTCTTGTTATTTCTTAAAATTCTAGAGTAGAAATTTAAAGAAATTCGTATGACCATGAAGAAGCCTGCAAAACTCTATTGTGATGGGGTGCAAATACTCAATTTTAGGCCTAGAACTTTTCCCAAGGTCTATATATAGGCATAGGTGGTTGTTTCCATTGTACACAAGAGAAATTGAGTGTTCAGATTTGTAGAATTATACGTTGTTGTTGAGTAAAGCAATTTTCTTCTTATGTCTCTCTTCTTATTCTTGGGCGTGGGTCTTCCTTTTGTCACTATGATCTTGGGCATATAGTTTAGGGTGTCTAGCTGCACTTGAATACAACTCTTTTCATGGTATCGGAGCAATGGTGCTAGCTTGATGGCGTTTGTTGGGTGGAGGAGCGACTTAGTTTCCTTCAAATAGCAAGGACCCAAAAAGCAAAGAAGTTTGATTTTGGGAGGAAATTTGTGTTGCTAACGATGGATGGCAATGGCAGAATGAGTCATTATGGAGTGGATAATCTCAGCAACCCTGACTACCAATATTGGGAGTCGTTTATGAATGCCTTACCTCCAAGGGCAAGATTTATGGGATATTGTTGTTGAATTTGATGCCGAGATTCTGGCCAACAAACAGGAGAAAGTTGATGTACGGAAGAAATGGAGCTTTAAATGTGGAAAAACTCTATGTTTTGATGACATCTTGAGAAGATGTATTGAATGAGAAGGAGAAGAATATTTCTGAATGTTGTGTCCCTTGTGGTACGATTGCATATCTATTATACTGAGCAGAATCCTCAATTACAGGATCTTTTAGAGGACTTTAAAAGGCAATAAATATTTTACACAGCCATTATATCCCTAATCCTTGCAATTAGTTATTAATATACACAAATCTTTCACCAAGTCTCATGTGGGATAGGTGACTATTGTGCCTGGCCCTAGGTAGAATCCAAGTAGACCTCTATTGCTGCCGCCCTCAAATTGACGCGGGTGAATAAGTAGGAGACCACAACCAATCAAATCATCAAACAGAGATAGCAAACAATGTCTCTCAAAATTTCTAACGACAGAGAAAATGCAGTCATGTTATGTGTGAGTTATAATTGGAGAGGTTTATTAATTGGGTTGCATAAAAACTAGCCAAATTGGTTTAGAAAAATACAAGGTAAATTAAAACAACCTTTTATAGGAAATGCTTATCATGTGATGCTTAATTGACAAGATTAAAGCACATATGCTCATGTGATAGAAAAAGAACTCTCCACAGAATTTGGGAGAGATTGAGTCACTTCCGCTAATGGACTACTCACCATTTGGAAGTTGCTAGTTTGATTAGTGGTTTCAAATCGGTGCTGAATGCTCAAATGGTTTACCATTTGGAAGTTGTGGATGATGCCCTAATTCTCTGCAAGGTGGTAGAAGATCAAATCATGAACATAGAGGCGGCTCTCTTATGCTTTGAGGTTGTTTTAGGTTTGAGGGTGAATTGTTTCAAAAGTACATTAATTGGAGTTGGAGGAAAATCATATTGTTTCACATCTTGTTGATATTATGGGATACAATGCTGCATCAGATTTAAGCCTTCCTCTTTGTCTAGGCAATGCCTTTAAATTTCTTTAGAACATGATGATTGAAAGGATAGAAAGAAAGTTGGCGACATGCAAAGCTAGCTACTTCTCTTTAGGGTGTAGGACTACTCTTATTTAGGGTGCCCTCTCCAATCTCCCATTGTACTTCATGTCCACTCTTAATGGCATGTTTTTTCTGCAAAAGGAGTAGTAACGATGGAGTAAAAGTAGGCACATTACGTGATGTTTTTTATTTAACCCTGTTTGGATGAAAAAATGGAGTGGAGAAGTCACATTATGATGTAACATTTTTTACTTCGCCTTGTTTGGATGAAAAAGTGGAGATAAGTAAAGTTATGATGTGACACCACTTATAGAGAGAGAGTAATGTCCCATGGTGTTGAAGTAATGTCCCATGGTGGTGGTGAAGCACGTAGGGAGATTGTAGCAAGATTTTCTTTGGCAGGATGGAACCTAAGAAGAAATATCATTTGGTTGAGAGGGCTTCATGTGTAAATTGAAGAAGGAAGAGCAAGCTTTATTTTCAACCTATGAAGCAGGTAAGCCGGGCTCTTATAGGAAAATGGTTATAGAGGATTGGGGATGAGTTTCATAGCCTTGGAAAAATATTGTAGTGCCAACTTACCGGTTGGCAAGAAATGGATGGTACATTCATGAAGGTAATCACCGATATTCAGCCATATGGGAAGGTATTGTTTCAACAAAGGAGGAATTTGCTAAAATTGCTAGGTTTTGCATTGGCATAGAGGAGAGAATTTTATTTTGAGAAGACATTTGGGTTGGTCATTGGTGAGAGCTGATTGGTGATCCAATCTCCTGATTATATAGGTGTGCTTATGATCATTAGGCTAAACTTTACTTTTATCCTATGTGGACAGGAATAGAGGTCAAAGTTTTATGGGGTTAGAAGGAACCTATCAAAATCAAATGAAATCTAGTTGCATTCCCTTTTGGATATCCTTGGTCAAGTCTATTTTCTGGAAGAGGGTGAAGATAGGAGGTCTTGGACAATGTGATATGTGGTGCCTTTTCCGTAGCCTATTTTGGTATTGGTTTGCCAATGCTCGACTTTGACCCCATTGATTGGCTTGTGTAAATACAAAGCTTCTCCGAGAGTTATTACTTTTGGTTGTTTAGCACTTGGGTATGGCGTCCTTTTGATGCATAATTTATGCCAGCAAGAAAGATCTATTATTAATGTTTGCGCCATGTGTTTAGTGAGTGAGGAGACAGTGAACCACTTATTTCTTAATTGTAGAGTGACTTACTTCTCTGGAGTTTGTGTTTGGCTTGTTTGGCACGATTGGGTTTCTTCTTGTAAGACTATTTCTTTCATTCTGGATGGCAGTTGGTTCAAATAGAAGTAGACCTATGTGGAGGGTTTCCTTTTTGGCCTCTCTTTGGATCATTAATATCCAATGCTTTTGAAGTTAATGCTCCTCCATTGAAGGTTCAACCGAAAGGTTGAAGCTTATTGTTGCTTTGTGGGTGTCTTCCCTCCCCTCTTTTCAATGTTTCTTTAGGCAACTAATATGTTGAATTGGAAGGAGGTGACTAATTCCTCTCATGTCTCCAACAGAAAAAGCCAAGTTCCTCCCCAGTTCCATTTGGATGCTTTAAGTTGAACTTTGATGGGTGTGCCATTGGTACCCAGGTAATGCTGGAATTGATGGAATCATAAGGGAATCTAGCACTGTGCAAATGTTATCCTTTTCAGGCCCTACTGGGTTTAGTTCTATCAACAAGGCGGAGGACGTGCATCATTCGCTGGGCGACCAGCAGTTGCAAGGCTCTATAGAAATTGCTCAATGGAGTGGAAGAGGCAGTTGATATGGTTAGAAATCTACATGTTCCTTTTATCACATCAAATGGTCAGCTAATGAGTCGGTGAATGGTTTAGCTAAGAACAGAGTTCATACTTCATTGCCTGAGTTTGATCAAGGATGTGATAAAATGATTTGTGTTGCGAGCATTTCATTTAATCTCTTTGATCCAAATTCCGCCTCCATCTGAATGGAGGTGTTTTTCTAATTTACCCCAAACAAGTATCTGTGCTTGTGTGTGTTAGTGTGCAACGCCTTAAAAATTTGACTAGTAGCCTTCTCATCCCAAGTCCCATCCCGGCTTCTTTCACCTACCTCACCATACTTATCAAAACCATAGGCCATTTCTATTCTTCCACACTGCATGTATCGAAACCCTAAGCCCTAAATCTCTTTTTAGTTTCTTCAGCCACGTCTTCCAGAAAATCATGTCTGCCATGATTCCATCATCCTTTCAAATCCCAATATAAGAAAACCATCTCTTAATGGGTAAAACCATTTCAGTTTTTTTTGTTTTTTAATGAAAATCCACATTCCAAATCCTAGTAATAGAAAACCATCTCTTGATGGGTAAAACCCATTTACCCTCCAATCTCCCTTCTCCCCTTCTCCTCCACCACCTTCTAGAAAAGGAAAAAAAATTGGGAGTCAACCCAACTCACCTTGACTCGATCCCTGCTGAGTTGGGACTGACTTGAAGGTTTAAATCACTGATTGTGTCATGTGAGTGGAGAGTATTTGAAACAATCACTGTGACAATCCAAAAAAACAAAACTTGTTCAATTAGGTTGTGATCAAGTTATCTTGTGGGGTCATCTTAGAGAGAGAAAGAGACAGAGAGAGAGAGAGAGAATTTTAATCTGAAAATTCTGTTGATGTGATTAATGCGGCGGGATGATATTGAATTATATCATAGGTTGTTTTGTGGAAAGTTACTCATCTTTTAATCCATATGGGAACACCTGTGTTTTAGTTCATGACATGTTGAAGGCCTTGACTTGGGCAATTAGAAGCTACATGGATACCACATGTGATGTTAGCTGGATAATAGAGGTTTCAGGCTGTGGTTAATGAACCATTATAATTGGACCAAATTTCTCAATGTGAGGGATGTCGGCCAGATCTCTCAACTGCTTCAGTTTTTGGTAGGGAACTGGTGCTTTTTTTTTAAGCCTGCAGTGACATAACATGTATATGGTAGCATTGTATTTGCCATCCGAATAGAGGGCATTGTATTTCACACAATTCTTCTTCTATTTTTCGATTGAATCTCTGGATTGAGAATATTGGGTTTTGCTAGGATATTGTGGTTTTATAGTCTTTGGGTTTTCTGTATTATGGAATGCCCTTTATCTGAAAGGGTTTTACAGTTTGGAAAGAGGTAGATTGTGATTTTAATGTATGGATTGTTTCTCTTCAAATGGGTTCTCAAGTTTAGGGAGACTGGAGTTTTGGAACGGGAGGGGCGGGACAGACATTAGGATCTTAAGGATCATGCTCAGTTCAGTGGTATTCAAGCGGACATTGGGAACTGGTATGAGCATCATTTTTCATACCCATATGGATGCAGGTGTGGGTTTTCGATTGTACAATGCTATTCAGGTAGTTAGATGTCATCGGCCTGCCTGAATCTCACCATTTTCATCCTTCCATTCATATATAGGACTGAACTGACATTGAAGTGAGGGGTTGTGTTCTCTCTGATTATATATTGGTTCAGGCAGGTTAAAATGACTTTGGCAGGACCTGAGCCCAGAACCTCACTTCTACTTCTATCAAAGTTAGTGACCTACACCCAGTTTTGGTGTAGTAGTGCTTTGGGGACAAACTCATAGATGAGAGGTTGGCTCAACCAAGGAGGGTAGGAAGTTAGGGTGGGAAGGTAGTGTGAAACTGTTGGATGTTCAACATTACCTATAAAAAGTAACCAGTTTCTGGTAACTCACTCAGAAGAATGGGACATGCCTCATCCCAAAGTTTGAGGACATGGTCTTCCTCCGAGAGTCTAATCCTTTTGTTGGGCAGCAGTCACCGACAAAATGTTTGTTTAGACACAGCAGGAATTTAAATTCCACCAGAGTTGTGTAATTTGCAAACACTAGTTGAAAATGGTCGATCACTTCTTGCATGTAAGCTGCTATGGACATTTGGAGCTCTTTCATAGATCAATGAGACTTTTAAGTTCTAGGAACTCTACTGTTGAGTGGTTGGCCTGCAGCTTTTCTAAGGGCTTATTTGCATCAAACCGCTGAAACCTGTGTTTCCTCTTCCACAGAAACAGAAATCCAAAAGAGGACTTGACAGATGCGCTGCACTGAACAAAAGGGGTATCATACACTGGCCTTCTGCTTTCATGGAAAGCCTCTTGCACAAATGTGGCCTAAGGAAAAAGGTGCAATTCTTTGGTTGTTTCTCTTCTCCTATTTGCTTTCTTATAAGAGTGATGGAAAGAAAGAAATAGTTGTTTCTCCCCTTAAAGGAGAGAAATTGTTGTTGCTTTGAAGGAGTAGCTTCTCCCCTTGGAAGATATGGGCCACAACATGAGGTTCTGTGCTGTGTTGTGGGCCTCAATCCTTCCTGACCGTAGGTGCTTCTCTCTAGACTGCATCATGTACAATTGGAGAGATGTTGCTGCTCCTTGATAAGGGATTTTTCTCTCGTCTTTTTGGTTTAGGGCCCATCTTGCCCCTCTTTGCTCTGTAGTGTTTTGTGGCTCCTTTTGGGTGGCAGCTGTCTTTTGTGGGGTTTCCCCGCTGCTGCTTCTCGGTATAAATCTTTTATACTGGAAAGCCTCTTCTTTTAATACGATTTTTCATTTGAAAAAAAAACGGAAATAAAGAAATAGGTGTGTTTGAGAATTGTGTCAAAATTTACGGAGGAGCTAATAAGTTGATACTTAAGGATATTTCTCTTTTGGCCTCATCATTCACCAACAAAGAACATGAAAGCATATGCATACCATGGAATACTTTTTGTGATTGATATTTATTTCCTTGATCCATGATTGTAATTTTTGTCCTTCAAACCAATCCTCTTTGGCTGTGTTTTCCTCTTCCTTTTGAAAGAAAAAAAATTTTTGTTTCCTTGCTTATTTCTTTTTCATCCATGAGGGCTTAACAATTAGAGGGGTAAAAAAAAATTCTTTTCAAGTCCACCCATTGCCAAGCCACTGGTAAGTGGTCATGGCACCTCCCCCTCACAGAAACTAGGGATTGGTATTTGGTTGTAGTGCTGATGATGAGGGACTTGGGTAGGTTTTGTAAGTATTTATTTGGAAGCAAAAAATAAAAAAATAATACACACACACACCCCACAAATGGCCAGACCTGAATCATTGTCTGGTATGGACCCAGGCTTGCGTCCAATTCAGATCTGAACCCTAGGATCCATACCTGGATCTTGTTGAGTCAGTGATGCAGTCAGTAGATGCCCACACTGAACCCAAGTCAATCCTGAACAATCAAACCTTCTGACCTGGTCTGAAAATTATGAATACAAAATATTCACTTCAAAGTGAAATTTCAACAATTTGTACACGACTCCATCAGTTACACATAAACCAGCCTGCTAACACATATAACCTAAATGATATATAAATACTACAAATTACTGTAATAAACTGAGGTCTGAATGGGCCCATCATTATAATACTCAGGTTCATTGGAGATATGGGGCCATTGACTCTTCTGACCCCGTACTTATTTGATGTAGATCACAGTCAGTCATTTGATTGTATGGGCCTGGCCCATTATTAGGTTTTACTTTTGATTTTTCTTCTTCAAGTGTATCATGTAGCCCATTTATTGAGGGCACTTTAGACTTTTCCTTCTTTTTCTCAATGGCCCAGATTAGATCTCAAGCCTTATTCAATGGCTGAGATGAGATCTAGGGTTGTTTCGTGGAACCTATTTAAGGAGTGAAAAGAGGAAGAAGGAGCATTTGAGGATTTGAAGAAAATGACCAGAACACTTGTGAACAGGCTGTGTTTTCATTGCAACAGATTTGCCTTGTGCAATCTGGTTTGCACCACTATTAGATCTAGCGTTAGGTGCAGTCAGGGCTCTGGCTCTCATCTACTACCCTACTTGTTTACAACCTATTCGTTCCCTTATAACTGTGGATTCAATTTTATCCCCAAGGGGTCATTTGTTTCACCTTATTTACACATGTAAACACTACACATGTGAAATGATTTCACACCTTTCATTTTTGTATGCAAATTTTACACATGGTGTGTAAATTGCATGTGATTTTGGCTTGTAAATTGCATGCAAAAGAGGGCCCTTTCATCTTCACACCTCAAGAGGTGTGAAACCGTTTCACACATCTTTGCTTTTTGCGGAGATATAATACTATGATGCTGATCACACCTTTTTCGTGTTTTAATTTTGTGGGCCCCCAAATCATGATCTGAACCGTTAAACATGTTAGGAGTGCCAAAAACAGTGATGGTACACAATGTAAGCCGTTGGATCATCAGAAATTGTGAGATATTTATGAAAAAAAGTTAAGGCCGTTGATCTTCATTTCTGAAATTTTTTGGGCTCCATTTTCATGATCCAAACCCTTAATCCTTTTTAAAAGATCATTTTCAGCTAGGAGGCCAAATATCAAGTGCTGATTCAACATGGATCTTGAGATATCTTCAAAAAACATATCAACCATGGGTTTCTTGCACTACTACTACATTGCATTACACGAGTTGAAAAGGCAGTCCTTTTTTTTTTCAATTTTTTGGATCATCTAGGCCTCTAATGAAAGATCTGAACCGTAGACCCTCTTCACACGGCCATCAACGGTTAGTGATTTAAGTTTTAACCATTGATCCTTCATGGATTGTTAGTATTTGCAAAAGATCCCAGAGTTTGATCTTCAATTTTTATTTCTGTGGGGCCTTTTTCTAATTTTTATCCGAACTGTTGATCCCCTTTAGAAGTCCAACAATGCTTACTAGGTCAAATCTCATCACTTAATTCATCAAGGGATTTTCAAAATTTGTGAAAAATTATGAAAAACATGTGAACCACTAGGTGCAGTCAGATTCACATTTGAAAAGGAGTGAAAATAACAAACAAAAGATTATATTTCACATGTGAGTCAGTTGCATAGATGTAATGCATTTTTACATCACGTGAAATTAAGAAATGACCCCTAAAGGAAAACAAAATGGAGGGAGAATTCTCTTGGCTACTGATTTGCCTTGTTCTTGGAAGTTTTTGTGTTTCTGTCACATAATTTGTGGGTTGACTGAGGAGGTTTCTTAAACATATTACATCTTTACTTCATTAATATCACATGTTTAGAACTGTTAAAAGAAATTATGCACTCAATCCTCTTTTTCAGCTTAATGTATGGAAAGTATCTAGTAGTATGTATATTTGTCTACGAGCTTTCCCATGCTATATTTCTGAAATCTAGTCCTTTCTGTTCTGTCGGTGCAGATGAAGATGATGATTAGAACTCCAGCGGCATGAGTTCACTCAGTGCTTTGTATGTGGGAACACTTTAAACTCACCTCTGTCCTGAAATTTTATCCTGCTACTTCATTTTGCAGTTTTAATTGTTCTCTCAAACCGTGAGGTTGGTTTGCACATCCAAAATAAGCACACATTTCTTCAAATGTAGAAGTGGTACTTTACAATGTGACTTAATCCTAGGTCTTTCGTGGTGCTTCAATTTTCAGTGTGATTTATTTATAGATGATTGATTGCTCCACCTTTATTTCGTAGTTCCACATTCCATCTTTATAGGGTTCACCATAGATTATTCATCATCTAGGCCATATAATGAACATGCCAGGGATCCACATATCACTTTAGTTTATAAATGAAGAGGTAGCCATCAACGTTGTCATCATCGTCGGCAAAGCCTTGTGCCTATAGGCAGTGGTTAAAAGAATCAAGATCGCTACGGTGCCTTGTATGAAATACAGAAGTGAAAGACACTGGGGGAATGCTATGTCACAGTGGTTGCTTTATAGGAGTTGGGTCTTCAAGTTTTTGGAATGCTCTGAATTCCACTTGAGCATCCAATGGCCAGGTTTGTATGAATAAAAACAGCAGATTGCCCTCCGGTTGGTGAAATTGCAGAGGTCCAACCAAATGTTCATAATTGATGCACTGGTGGCTTGCCTGATGATCAACTCACCTGGTGTTCTGGAGGAGTTTTGGGCCTAGTTGTTGCATGGATTCGAAAACCTTACATGAACATGGGCAACAGGCTCTCGGGATTTGTCTTACAATCCCCAATTCAGATGAGATACACCAGCAAGAATATGCACATGGATTGCAGTTACTTAAAGAAACTTATTCCCAGGTTAATATTAAAAGTTATTCCCATGTTAATATTTCCATGATATTTACGTATATATGGAGTTAGGTTCCCGAGTCCTGAGCCTGAGCCAGGCCCTAATTCCAATTAGGCTGCTAAAACCAAGATCAATTCCAAGCCCAAGACCAAAAAAGCCTAGTTGGCTTGAGCCTGGAATTTAAAAGGCCCAGCCAGAACTGCCATTTCATGTGGGTGAGGCATGTGATCTAAGTCTTGGGCTGATCTGATTTGTATCTTAGGAACAAGGCAGGCTTTCTCTGTGAGCCCACTTTGTGATGAGTGTTGGGTTGTGATTCGGCCTTGCATGAATTTTAGGCTCAACAATTAGGCTTTCCCCTTAAAAAAGAGCACTTAATAGCTTCCTCGCCCGGCCAGATCCTGTCTCCTCTCATTGCCTTGTCTGCAATTAATTTGCTTTTATATTTGGTTTCAAGCCTGTCAAATTTTGGTTTGGGTCATCAAAGAGCTTGCTAAGAACTTGCAGTTAAATGGCAGATTTGGATCAGGAGGGGTAGGAAGTAGATCCAAATTCAACTCTTTATTATTAAATAGATCCAGACCATTCTGTTCTAATCTAATTTTTTTTTCCTTCAAATATTGCCACAATCTAATTATTTCAACAAAATAAGGTCAATGAAGAATGGTAAAATAGTTGATTGGATTGCCAGTCACCTGTTCGTTTTAGTGAGTAATAGAACCAATATGGTTTTTAAGACGATTCTTCCCTGGGAAATATGCTGATCCCTAGTGGCGCACAGATTACTTGGCACCAGATGGGCCATTGTTGCTTTGACTTCGGATTTGTATTTGACCCACATTTCAAAGTCCCTGTTAGTAATTTGTCCGTTCCATTAGTAGGCCTGAAGGCCTAGTCTGTCCTAGAGCGGCCTGAGCACTGATGACTAATTCAGTCATGAGAACACTCTCTTGGGCCGTCATACATTTTGTTTAAATCTTGACCGCAAATCAAGAGGCTTTTATGCAACGCCCTATGTGCATCTTCCAGAAATAATAAATTATTAAAAATACGTGTAAAAAACACTAACCCACTGGAAAACTCTATTTTAGACAGTTCCCCTCTCCTCATCATATTTATTTAAAATCATTTAGAAATACCACCTTAGAAAGCATTTCGAGCCTCATGTGCCGAATTTAGAGATGTCATGGCTGGGCTGGGCCAGGCAAAGAAATATCCAGGCCTATCTCGACTTTTATATAGGAAGTCCAAGTCTGGCCCAGGCCTGAATTGGGCCACAAGGAGCTGGCCCAAGCCTAGCCCACCTGAAAGTTTCAAAGCCTGAGCCCAGCATGAGTTTGATGTATAATTAACAAAGTGATCGAGAATTTTCATTTGGATTTTGAAGACAGATCAATGATTTTTATTGAATTTTTAAAGTGGGCCCTGAATTTTCATATCGTTTTTTGAAGCACACCATGGTTGGTAGCACCCTCCGCCTCCTTTTTTTTTTATGACCTAGGGTATCCCTCGCCAGCCTAGCCTTTAGACCTTTGACCCCACCCCTATTTTTCATTATGTAATTATGATATTTAAAGAAAACAATTTCGTATTAGTAAAATTATAATATATACACACATAACAGATCAAAAAAAATACTGGTAAGTATGAAGTTCTAAGTTTGTATTATGAAACAAACATTTGCCTTGTCATTTTCCTGGGATTATCTAATGTGCAAATAAAATTAGTTAAGCACTTCCTTGCATGTAGGGCTATCAATCCGGCCCTTTAGAGAGGGGACCCGGCTCTGCCCGGCCCGTAAAAGCCCTCAAAATGAGGGCTTATTTTTTTCATTTAAAGCCTGAGGGTAGGGTAGGGCTCTATTTTTAAAAACCCACAGCTAGAGGGCTGAGCTTAGGCTTGCCTAATCAGGCCCGAGGGGGCCCGGCCTAGCCCGGCCCGCTATTTATTAAATTTAAATATAAAATATATAATATACACAATGAGTTTGAAGATGATTTGATATATGATGCACCTATCAAAACATTGTCAAATGTGGATAAAGTTGATTTGGTAAAGAAATCTAATGAGTTTGAAGATGATTTTTTAGCTTTTGAGGAACAAATGACTTAGACAGTTGTAAAGGAAAAATTGGAATTAGATTGTTGTTTAGAGGAGCCAAGGGATAAATCTAAAAATTTCAATATATTGAATTGGTGGAAAGTTAATTCAACAAAATATCCAGTTATCTCCAGAATGGCTTGTGACATTTTAGCAATTCCTGTTTCTACAGTTGCTTCTGAATCAGCATTTAGTACTGGAGGAAGAGTATTTGATCAATGTAGGAGTTGTTTAAAATCTGAGACTGTAGAAGTCTTAATTAGCACACAAGATTGGATACGTATGCAGCAACACAATGATAGTAATACATTCGATGATCTTTTAGATATTTTAAAAGTAGATTAAATAATTAAATAAAGAATTATTGTTATTTGTTGTATATTTATTATCATTTATAGAATTATTATTATCCACCTTATGTTTTATATTGTAAAAATGATTTTATCCCACCACCAATGCCTTAAAAAAAAGTTTTTAACTCCGCCATGCTGCCTTTTGTATTGCATTGCCAGGCCCTAACTCGGGCAAATGAGGAGGGTTTGTATAAGGTTGGTTGGTGGTGGTGGTGGCATAGGCTGTTGCATATAAAAGATTTATTTCTACTAAAGATAAAAAATTTCCCTTTCTTTTAGCCTTAGCTCGACCCTGGCCCGACCCTAACCCTTGAGGGTTGTGTAAGGGCCTAAAAATTATAAGCCCGCCGTAAAAGTCGAGGGCCTATGCTCAGTTAGGCATAGCCCGCACATGTGAGGGTAGGATAAGGGCTTACTTAAGCTCGGCCCGGGCCCGGCCCTTTAACAGCCCTACTTGCATGCAACCATCTCATGTCTATAAAATTATACTAGACATTGCAATCGGAAAACAGGAAAAAGCAAATTGGTTCATTAAAAAATAAGCAATTCAACTTCTAAAGACATTCAGCTTGGCATTCGACACTCATTTTACTCTGACTTCACAAATAAAATGTATATGTAGGATTCTACATTTATAATTAAAATATTTGTACCAACAGTAATAATTAGCCTTGGAAAAATTTTGCCTCTTCCAAGAATGATGTCAGAATCAGATCATCTCCGCAAAAACCAAGAATGATATTAGAATTATATCATCTTTGCAAAGTCTACAACACCTATCAACGTTAAAGAACTTATCCAAACTAATTGTCTTAAAGAAAACCAATTACCTTCTTAGAATCATAAGAACCAGCAACCCCGTACCTGGCCGGTGTTATTTTGGTCGGCAACCCCAGACCAGGAAAAATTCCCTGCAATCATCACCAAGACTGCATTCGATTACATAAGATAAAACTAAAGAAATCCATCCAACCAAAGATCAAAGGCGAAATTCCATACATCCAATTGCTGCTGGATGATCATCTTCTGCCTCTTCTTGGGTCTTCGCGGTAGCTTCAATCCTGTCATTGCAAGAAGATCCTCTTCTATCTCTTCCTTCATCAATGACGCAGAAAACTGTTGTTGCTCTCTCTTCGATGCAACAGCGGCTACTCTACGCGAATGTTTCACCTGATTCTATTGCATAATCGGCATAAATCTGGGAGAATTGCACGGTGCCATCGATCTTGATTCTTCTTCTTTGCCAGTTGAAGCCGAAATCGCCTTGATTGACACCGATTCCCCGCAAATTTCAGCGGGGATTGCGCACAGTCGATGATCTTGAGAAGATTGGATTGGAGATAGGGATGAAGAGGTGATGTGGGAGAAGTTGAAGAAGCAATTCTGGTTATGGGATCAAACTTCACGCATGGTAAAAGCTGTTAATTGGCCCACTCAAGCCAGGGAAGAAGAAATTATGGTTATGGAGAGTGTGGGTTTTCTCGGTCACCATGTATGGTAGCATTTTGGTTTCAGAGACGATTGAGAAGACACCGCGAGAGGGAAAGAAGGTGCGTTGACACTACAGCGCTTATGTGGAAGAAGAGAGAGAGAGAGAGAGAGAGAGAGAGAGAGAGAGAGAGAGAGAGAGAGAGTTTGTATGTTGGAAAGGGCGGGAAACGACTAGAGAGAGAAATTAGAAAGTTTGTTGTTCATGTAACAAGAGGGAGAGGCCTATACCTTTAAATAATGGTATTGCGTGGTGCCCACTCAAATCACGAAAAGAAAGTACCATTGGTTTCAAATTGCACAAAATGATCGACTAGTGCTTGATCTATTCTACATTGTTCTTTCAATTTTATACAAGTTGATCTTTTTCTACTGTCCTTACGTTGTTACAATAAAGGGCTTTTGGATGACTACTTGTGGGCGGTTTTGTACTCGACTTTTGAAGTAGAGTAGTTATGGGGACTCAACCGCCCTATTTTGTTCATATATTTATGATTTTTAAGCTTGTAATTTTGAGTTTGCATGTATGGTGGAGTAAAATGAATTAAAAATGAGTTTCAAATTAATAGAAAAAGATGGTGGATGGAGTTAGGGAGGAAAATCTACCTTTTTTTTTTGCTTGTTTATATTTTATTTTTTTCATTATTTTGTGCTTTTTAAGAGTAGCTTTTTATAATGTTGGGCAAGTAAAAGATTAAAAAAATATTTTTTGTTATTTTGTGCTTTTACTATCAGCTTTCTTTCTTTTTTTTAAAATGTTATTTTATTTTATAACATCTTATACCAAAGTTGTTGGAGAAATAAAATAAGTTAAGGGTAAAATTAAAAAAAAAGTGGAGAGAGTTTGTTGTAAAAGCATAAAAATGAATTCTTAATTGCAACAAGTGATAAATAATATATTTTTAAAAGGCGAAAATGATAATAAATACTTTTTAAAAACACAAAATATGAAAAAAAATATATTTTTACTCCTAACTCCCTATAATTTTGTCTTAAAACTTTTAGTACTTTTTTTTTCATTTTACTGAATATTACAGATAAATAGGCCTGGTAACCAGTGTGGCAATACCATACTTGAATGACCAACTTGAAATTCATTCAAAAAGAATTGGGAATCATCAATGCAGCTAGTATATAATAGAACACAAATTATAACATATTAAAAAGAAGGGTTTTGGATTTAATTTTGACTTGAAACCTTTCAATTTTGACTTTTTTTATTAAGCATTTGCAAAAAAGGTGAAAAATGTATAAGTCAAGGATTTTGTACTCATGACATTTTATCCTTTAGATAAATAACCTAGCTGCTACAACACTCACAATCTCAAGTATGTATGTGTATTTATTTATTTACCAAGAAAATGCCAAAACTATTTATAAGGAGTGTGGATCATAGTTGTGAATTTCATTTTAGATGCCATTTCGTTTTCACATCCAAATGAAAATTTTCAGTTGATTCGAAACTTTTGGTGAAACTTTTGGACTTATGTTTCGGAAAAAATATAAATTTAGATATATTATTACGAAATTTATTTTCAAGTAGAACTCTTTTTCTTTTTCTTATTTATTCATTTAATTCTATTTAAAAAAAGGCTTAGGGTAGGGGTTGGGGCTTTTAAGAAAAAAATTTATAGCAAGCCCTTTTTGTTAATAATTTGGATGAAAATTTTGAAATCCATCAAAATTGATTGAAATTTCCCTAAAATTTCATCTGAAACAAAAAAAATTTTCAAAACTATGGGCTAGACGCTTGCCATATGTTTCATTCATGTGCTTAGCTCGAGTTATTGTGCTAGTAATAATTATGGTGAAGCAAGTTTTTGGGATTGCTACAGAATTGAATATGAATTGCTTCAACCCAAGAAAAATGAAATCATGTGAGTTAAAAGCTTTTTTTTTATTTTTAAGCATCTAGCTACCCATTCGGTCCATGTCAAATTCTAGAGTACATGAGAATCTAACATCCTTTCTTTGATCCGTTTTTAGCTGGAAGTTTTACTTCTATTCTATCCATTATAATCTAGTAAAGTTGAGGGTTTGGATTCGACTTTGAACAAATTCTTTTCAATTTCAACTTTTTTATTGAGCATTGGTAAAATTCTAAAAATTTATAGGTTAAGAGGTTTGAAATCATTAACTTTTGCTTTCTTAAATAAGTAGCCTAACCACTACAACTTTATCAAAATATATATACAAAAAGAAGTTATAGAGTGGGGACCCTAGCCATGTGTGGGTCATGCTTGTGCTTAGCAAAATAAATAATAAAAAAAAAGCCCGTGCTAAGCCCGAGCCATAAGATATATATGGGCAAACCTCTCCTAAGCTTAAGCTTATATAAGAAATTCCGTAAGCCTGAACCCATGGAGCCCACCTTTAGCTCAAAAATGAAAAAAATATATATATTATTGTTGTTAATTATTTTCATTCATTTTGTGGATATGAACAACTAATAATTAAAAGGAATTAAGGAATAATTTTATTTTTAATTAAATGACATTTTGTTACCATTCATTAAATGACATTGTCATTAAGAAAGAATATAAGAAAGCAATTAAAAGAGAACGAAGAAAGGAAATGATAAAAAGTAAGCTGATCATATTGAAAAGGAATTAAAAGAAGCCGCAGACGGATTTGGTGTTCAAATTGAACTCATCAAATATAATATAATTGCCACTAAAAAAAAGGCCATGCTCGCACAGGCCATAAGAGATATATATATATACACACACACACACTGGTAGTACTCGAGTGAAAATTGTTCTTACCTAGCCACCGTGAGAACTTTTTATGGGGCCCACTTTGGAACAACGCAAGTGATCCAAGGCATAGGAACAAGGCAGTCTTTCTCTGTGAGCCCACTTTGTGATGGATGTTGGGTTGTAGATTCGGCCTTTAATGAATTTTAGGCTCAACAATTAGGCTTTCCTACACCTAATAGTAGCCTCACCTTGCCTAGATCCTGTCTCCTCTCATTGACTCATCTTCAATTAATTTGATTTTATATTTGGTTTCAAGCCTGTCAAATTTGGGTTTGGATCATCGACGAGCTTGCTAAGAACTCGAGGGTATATATATATATATATATTTTTGGTGAAATGGTAACAAACGATTTCATTAAAAACGAGAAAGAAGATAGAGCAAAAAAAAAAAAAAAAGATACAAGAGAGATGTACCCCACCTACACCTCAATTACATAACAAAACCCTCTCAAGGATTAGTCCCCTCAACCCCAATTGTTTGACAAGAGAGTCTCCCAGATGGTTGGCTAATCTAGACTCATGGCGGAAAGCAATATTCATGGAAGAAGATAAAGCTCTTATTTCATTTAAGATGACTTGAAATTTCCAAGGAATAGCCTTTATATTAAACACCCAAGCAATGACATTGGAAGAGTCAGTTTCGACTATAAGATTACCTTAAAAACTTCTAGAAAAACATCGTCCGCGTCATTGGAATTATAAACACCTGCATACTTGGAGAACATAAATAGAATCTCAACCCCAATTAGGAATGGTATCATTAAGAGAAAAGTAAGAGAACTCCTTTCTGACCAATGCCCACCTTGCAATTCTAAGAGTGACACTAGCAATGAGATCTTCTGAAGTGACACTATCTAAGAACTTGCATTAAATGGGCAGACTTGGATAGGGCGGAATAGGATTTAGATCCAAATTCAACTCTTTTGTCACTAAATAGGATTGGGACAAGTAGATCTAACCTGATTTTTGGTTCAACTATGGGAAACTAATATCAAGATCCACAATCTAATTATTTCAACAAAAAGGTCTATGAAGAATGTTAAGATAGTCGATTAGGTTGCCAATCAACTGTTCACTAGATTAATAGAACCGGTATGGTTTTTCAGACGATTCTTCCCAAACAACTATGTTGATCCCTAGTGGCACACAGATAACTTGGCATCAGATGGGCCATTCTTGCTTTGACTTGGGATTTGTATTGGACTTACATTTCAAAGCCCTGTTAGCAATCGGTCTGAAGGCAAAGCCTATAGTGGCCTGAGCACGAATGACTAAAGAGAATACTCATTTGGGATTTTTTATCCTCTGCATCGTCGTTAAAAAGTTAATAGTATTAGCAAAACCCTCATACATTCTGTTTAAATCTTGACAGCAAATCTAGTGGCCTTTAAGGAACTCCCTATGTACATCTTCTAGGAATAATAATTTATTAAAAATATAAGAACTAATCCTCTGGAAAAGTTTATTTCAGGCAGTTCCCCTCTCCTCATCATATTTCTATAAAATCATTCTGAGCCTCATGGGCCAAGTTGTAGGTTTCCTCATTTTTTCCCTCAACAACCCCAACATTCATTGTTATCAATCGATAGGGGCAAAATAAAATATAAGAAAAAATCGGGCGGGACATCTCCAACAATCAATATTCAAAATTTGAATCTAGGGTCGTCATATCTGATTTTAAGGTGATTTTTTTTCTGTAAAATCCCTTATTTAGAAAGAACAAAATACTTAATCTGCAATTAAAGGTATTTTCAAACATTGGAATTAGACGAGGGGGTCGTATTCCACAAATCATAATTCGTCAGGGGTTTTTGCTTCTTGGAAATGAGCTAACACTTAGCTCAGCAGGAGTGGAATCAGCATGTTGGGGGGGGGGGGGGGGGGGGGGGGGGGGGCGGCGGTGTGGAGGCCACCCCAGATTTTTTTTCTTTTTTAAAAAAATTATATAAAAAATTAGACAAGCCTAAATTAGGGCCCAAAGGCCCCTTTGGCCCATGGCCCACCGCCTTACCATCTCACTTTCTTTCTTTTTCTTCATTCCTTTGCTCATTCGCTCTTCTCCCTTCTCCTTCCACCTCAACCAACCACCATGAGTTTGGTCTTGAGTTAAAGTTTCTTCTCATTTCCATTTTTTCTCATCACAAGGCAGGTGGATAGCATATTCATTGTTAATATGTTAATGTAATCTTGATTCTAACATTTTAATATACTTGACATGTTTTCCCCATTTTAATGGCAATGCATTAGTATGACCATGCCATTGGCATTGAGTATGTGATTGTGAAGAGCAAACAATTTTCTTGCCCAAATCATATGTTTTGTTTCTAAAATATTTTTAATATTTGTGTGATGATTGAATTAGATAGTAAGCGAAAAAAAAACCTACCAGATTGTGATTTGTGAATCACTTATTTTATCGTACTTGCTAAAATGTGCTTGTTATGATTTCAATTTAATTTTTAGATGAGAAAGATAATTCCAATTGATGCATATTTCAAGAGAAAAAAGGATAAAAATTTGAAAATTGATACATCATTGCCAACCTTCTCCAATGTTAATATTTCAATTTCTAAAAATTCTAGGGAATAGTTGGAAATATAATTATTGCAAGAAAATTTTTTTTCTAGTTTGGCCCCCCCTCGGTGTAGAATCCTGGTTCCACCCTTGCAACTCAAGTAAACTTCCAAAAACACACTTTTCTTCAAGTGGATTAGGTCTCAGTGCAATATCATGATCATTTAATATATATTGTTTCGTTGTTCACTAATACCTCAAGCTTTTAGTGATTATGTTTATTAACATGCAATACCCGTAAACTTTGCTCTTTAGTAAAGCCTTTTTTTTATTATTATTCTCGTTCCCACCATAGGTAAGAACTGCAAGCATGCATCACTAGAGGAACTAAGAAGTTGACGCCAAAATGAAAGGAACCATAAAAAAGAAAAAAAAAACAAAACAATACCCACAATAAAAAACAGTTTAGGAATTATAATGAATCCACCAAGAAGTATAATTAGAGCTGGGATGACTCCCATTCCTCTTCAAAGAAAGCAACCACACTCATCTATTCAAAAAAGGAAAAAAAATGAACAAAAATGAAAAGGCAGCAAGATTGTAGTAGAATAGCAGTTGTAAACTTCTTACTGATGAATTAGCCAAGCCATTTCATTTTTTAACCTTTCTAGTTGATTGGGTTCAAAAACAAATGGAGTAGCAGATTTACCATTGCTAGAACCAATGTTTGATCAGCAAACAAATCAAAAAGAAAAGTAGCTATTAAAATGATATTAAATTTTGGAAATTAGTTATACCAAACAAGCACATGATATTAGAATATGGGTATGCTTGAGTGGTGGGGATGGCTTTTAGATTTCAATTTTCCACCATGAATGGATCCTGGGTTTGTTTTCAATCAACCTATAAAACCAAGTCTGTTGAGCTCTATATTTTGAAATGTCCCAGAAAGGTAGGCTCCATTTTGAAAATTTTCCAAAACTATAGACTCTTTATTTGCATAAGAATATATACGAATTGAATACGTATGGGGCTTACAAGGAAAAGTAAGTTGACATTTTGATTTATGAGCAACAGTTAAAGGAGTTAGAGGCTTGTGATTGACTCCAAATTTGATATATAGGAACATCCAAGATAACTCTTTCCTTCCCTCTCAAGCCCAATGAATGGTGGAGCTCTAGGTGGGCCTTGTCAAATTTGTTCCTTACTGTATAGTGTGGGATGGATGCACATTAATATTTTTCCTCATTTTCAACCAGCATATGTATTTGATTCATTTGTCTTTTAATGCAAGCAAACAGTGCCACAGCAAAAATCCTCGACTTTTTGTTGAAATTTTCAAAGAAGCATTTTGAGGATGACTCAAGTGTAGGGGTGTTCATGGGCTGGGCTAAGGCATATCCAGGGCCCGGCTAAATCGGGCTTTTTTATTGATTTTGTGGCCATTTGAATAATCATTTGTAATAATTAAATTAAATTACATGCATTCATTACACGGGCCAGACCAGATGGGGCTTTGGATTTTGTTATGCACATGCGTAAACGCATAACTTGTAATTAATCAATCAAGCTACAGACAAGAAGAGACATGCATACAAGAGTTCACACGAGAGATTTACGGGGTTTGGTGATCTACTTAAATCCACTGCTAAAAAGAGAACTCTATTCTTTTATTACACTCTTCTGCTTAGGTCTAAGATTACAAATTAAATCATATATATAACTCTTTTTTTCTTTGCCCTTAAAAAGTTCGATACAAAAACCAAAATACTCCTGACCCAAAGCTTGGTCCAAAACTAATCTTATGGACCAATCCAATGAACTGGAAATACAAGACATATACAATTTCATTTTAGTAAAATAATAATATATACACACATAACAGATCAAAACAATACTGATTAGTATGAAGTCTTAAGTTCCTATTATGAAAAAAACATTTGTATTGTCATTTCCCTGCCATCTAATGTACAAATACAATTAGTTAAGCACTTCCTTGCATGCAACCATCTCATGTTTATATAATAATACCAAACATTGCAACCGAAAAACAGAAAAAAGTAACTTGGTTCATTAAAAACTAAGCAACTCAACTTCTAAATACATTCAGCTTGACATTCAATGCTCATTTTACTCTGACTTCACGAGTAAAATGTATATGTAGGATTCTACATTTACAATTGAAATATTTGTACCAACAGTAATAATCAGCCTTTGAAAAAATTTTGTCTCTTCCAGGAATGATGCCAGAATAAGATTATCTCTGCAATTTGCAAAAACCAAGAATGATATTAGAATTATATAATCTTTGCAAAAGCAACAATATTTATCAACATTAAAGAACTTATATGATAATCAAATCTAAACTAATTGTCTTAAAGAAAACCAATTACCTTGTTAGAATCATACGAACGAGCAACCCTGTACCTGGCCGGTGTTATTTTGGCCGGCAACCCCAGACCAGGAAAAATTCCCTGCAATCATCACCAAGACTGCATCAGATTACACAAGACAAAACTGAAGAAATCCATCCAACCAAAGATCAAAGGCGAAATTCCTTACATCCAATTGCTGCTGGATGATCACCTTCTGCCTCTTCTTGGGTCTCCGCGGCAGCTTCAATCCTTTCATTGCAAGAAAATCCTCTTCTATCTCTTCCTTCGTCAATGACACAGAAAACTGCTGTTGCTCTCTCTTCGCCGCAGCAGCGGCTACTCTACGCGAATGTTTCACCTGATTCTGTTGCACAATGGGAGCATTGCACGGTGCCATCGATCTTGATTCTTCTTCTTTGCCATTCGAAGCCGAAATCGCCTTGACTGACACCGATTCCCTGCAAATTTCAGCGGGGATTGCGCGCAGTCGATGATCTTGAGAAGGATTGGATTGGGGATAGGGAAGAAGCGGTGATGTGGGTGAAGTTGAAGAAGCAATTCTGGTTATGGGATCGAATTTCATGCATGGTAAAAGCTGTTGACTGCCCCATCTCAAGCCAGGGAAGAAGAAATTATGGTTGTGGAGAGTGTGGGTTTTCTTGGTCGCCATGGATGGTAGCGTTTCGGTTTCAGAGACGATTGAGATTTTGTATGTTGGAAAGTGCGGGAAACGACTAGAGAGAGAAATTAGAAAGTTTGTTGTTCATGTGACAAGAGGGAGAGGCCCGTACCTATAAATAACGGTATTGCGTGGTCCCCACTCAAATCACAAAAGGAAAGTACCGTTGGTTTCAAATTGCACGAACTGATGTAAAAGTGTTTGATCTATTCTACATTGTTCTTTCAGTTTTATACAAGTTGATCTTTTTCTTCTTTCCTTAAGTGGTTACAATAAACGGCTTTTGGATGCCTACTTGTGGGCAGTTTTGTACCCGACTTTCGAAGAAAAGAGGGATGCCGGCCACAGCTACGATGATTGGAGCTCTTATGGGTTTGGGTACTCAGATTTACTCAAACGCCCTCAGAAAACTACCCCTCATGAGGCGTCTGTTTCTCTCACTCTCTCTGCCCCCTATTTCGTTTTCCTCTCTTGATGATGATGATGTTTGGATGTCTCTTTTTCCATGAAATCAATACAATATTTTCGTCCTCACACATTTCTTGGTTTTCTCAGATCCTTGGGAGCATGTCCTTGGAATGGGACTTGGCGCAATCTTCGCCAACCAGCTCGTAAAATGGGATGCGCAGCTCCAGGAAGATCTGGACAAGACGCTCGAGAAGGCCAAAGCCGCCAACGAGCGCAGATACTTTGGTCTGTCCATTTGCCCCATTTGATTTTGCACTTTGAATTTTGCACCTTATTTGATTGAAGTTTTTAGGTCATATTCTCTAACAGAATCATTTCTTTGATTGGTTTTTCTGTGTGGGTTTTATGTGTTTTTGTGTCTTGGTCTGAAATTGCATGATTTCTGTTGCAATAAGAATGAAATGTTGCACGTTGTGAAGTGAAGGTTGTACAGTGAATGGTGTTTGAAGGAATTTTGGGGCCTGTTCGTTTGATTCAATTCCTGGAGTTCCTAAGCAATGCCTCCCTGTTAAATAGGTTGGGTTGGAAGTGAAAATCCCCGAGGGACCATCAATTGTTCTTTCCTTTGATTGGAAATGATTACACAGCAATCGCCCTAGTAAAGCAAGCCCTAGAAAAGTGATAGTCTCTTCTATATCCGCACCTTAGACCCTTCACTCCTCACCTTCTTAATTTTTCTCCCCTTAAACGCCCGTAACTACAAATTACTAGGTATTCATTCTGATGGAAGCCAATCCTATCCATCTGGGTTGCTTATGCATGTTCTAGTTCTCCATTCAGCCCTATTTATGGCTAAGTTCTTTGTCAGTCAACAATCTAACATGTTTCTATATACTTCTTTCCAAGTCTTTTTTTTTTTCATTTTCCTTCAAGTACCTTATACTTGCAAGTTGCAACACTTCTCCACTTTGTACATGGTATTGATTTTTTAATTGAATTTTAAAATTAGATGTCTCATATTGTGTTTGAAAAGATGATAAATTGCTCAAGTAACCTAGAGAAAATCGTAATTTATAAAACTTCATCTGGAATTCACGTTTGGATAATCTTTTGAAGAGCCAAAGCCCCAATTTTTTTAGGCATTGTAGTGGGGTTCTACTTATAAGATCGAGTTGATCTTAGTAGGATAAAACTTTGAATGGCTATTGTTTTTGGAGTACATTGTATCCTAACATTTTTGTTTGTATTGTATTGTATACTTGCAGTATAACATACTTTTACTTATCTCTAAAGGTTAGTTAGCTCATTCTACACATTCCTAAAAAGCCCATTTCTATATTCCGTATGTTGTATAAATTCACTCTATCAGAGCAAGACATTAGACATGGCTGGTCATGGTGACACAGATCCTATTCATTCCATTTTTTTTTTTTTTTATTTGTGTGCAGTTTCATAGTGTTAGATCACAGAGATCTCGACATTCTAGATCTGAGCCAAATCTCTCATTTTTTTTTCTCATTTGACTTCCAATGGAGCCCAACTCCAAACCAAATCTCTCATTTCTTGTCATTTAACTTCCAATGGAATTGGAGCCCAACTTCAACTGGTGGAACACGAGCTCTATTCTCCTACAAAACTGGGGGAAGGTCCATCAAATACAAACCTGATCATCTTCACACTAGATTGCAACCCATACTGCTATTGAAATCATCCTGTTGGTGCTACTACAGCGGACCAATCTCTGGAAATCATCGTCCTTTCGATTGACCAGTCAATATAGGAACTCTTAGTATTTTTACTGGTTTTCTATACGGAATCTAAGACGGGTTTTGGAGCACTTTCTGGATTGGGAAGTTTATCAGAAAAAAGCAACTGATCTTTAACTAGTTTCCTAGATTTTCTGATTTCGTCGTGAAATATCTCCGTGTATTACGTCTTTAATTGATACTTCTAGACTTCTTGTCTGATTAAGAGATAAGTATGCTCTGGTTCTGATTTTGGGCTTTCACGTGCTAATAGTCTGCATGCCCAGCACTGTGTATTCATTTTTATGGCATTTATTTTTATGGTAATCAATTTTTGTTGAATGTATTGGCTTATCAATGCTAAAACTTTTAATTGAGATAGATTTTGATTTACATTTTTGGTTTGGATTGTAATACTTTCATATTACTCCCAAAGTGACTTCTGATTGCTCGTAACCATTGTAGTCCGATTGAATAGGTTAAACTACTTATTGGCCCCATTTTATGCAGAACTTTTGGAAGGGAATGAAGATGTGAAAATATGTTACTACAGAAGTTGAAATCCTGCAAAGACAAGTTTGAAATATTACGAGTGAGATTAGTAAAATTAATTCTTGGATAACCTATTCTATTAAAAATGTTGTGCTAACTAGTGGTGGCCTTCTTTGTAATTTTCTCTTTTGAATAGTGGTGTTTTAGTCTTTTGCCATGAGAGCATTTTTGGAATTTGGTAGAAGGTTCTAGAGAAGGGTCAAATTTCTTCTTGTTATTTCTTAAAATTCTAGAGTAGAAACTTAAAGAAATTCGTATGACCATGAAGAAGCCTGCAAAACTCTATTGTGATGGGGTGCAAATACTCAATTTTAGGCCTAGAACTTTTCCCAAGGTCTATATATAGGCATAGGTGGTTGTTTCCATCGTACACAAGAGAAATTGAGTGTTCAGATTTGTAGAATTATACGTTGTTGTTGAGTAAAGCAATTTTCTTCTTGTGTCTTTCTTCTTATTCTTGGGCGTGGGTCTTCCTTTTGTCACTATGATCTTGGGCGCTGCACTTGAATACAACTCTTCATGGTATCGAAGCAATGGTGCTATCTTTGTGGCATTTATTGGGTGGAGGAGCAACTTAGTTTCCTTCAAATCGTAAGGACCCAAAAAACGAAGAGGGTTGATTTTGGGAGGAAATTTGTTTTGCCAAAGATTGGATGGCAGTGGCGGAATGAGTCATTTTGGAGTGGATAATCTCAACAACCCCGACTACCAATATTGGGAGTCGTTTATGAATGCCTTACCTCGAAGGCGAGATTTATGGGATATTGTTGTTGAATATGATGCCAAGATTCTGGCCAATAGACAGGAGAATGTTGATGTAAGGAAGAAATGAAGCTTTAAATGTGGAAAAACTCTATGTTCTGATGACATCTTGAGAAGATGTATTGAATGCGAAGGAGAAGAATATTGCTGAATGTTGTATCCCTTGTGGTACGATTGAGTATCTATTATACTGAGCAGAATCCTCAATGACAGGATCTTTTATAGGACTTTAAAAGGCAATAAATATTTTACTCAGTCATTATATCCCTAATCGTTGCAATTAGTTATTAATATACACAAATCTTTTACCAAGTCTCATGTGGGATAGGTGACTATTGCGCCTGGGCCTGGGTAGAATCCAAGTAGACCTTTATTGATACCCCCCTCAAATTGAAACCGGTGAATAAGTAGGAGACCACAACCAGTCAAATCATCAAACAGAGATAGCAAACAATATCTCTCAAATTTTCTAATGACAGAGAAAATGCAATCATGTTATGTGTGAGTTTTAATTGGAGAGGTTTATTAATTGGGTTGCATAAAAACTAGCCAAATTGGTTTAGCAAAATACGAGGTAAATTAAAACCACCTTTTATTGGAAATGCTTATCATGTGATACCTAATTGACAAGATTAAAGCACATATGCTCATGTGATAGACAAAGATCTCTCCACAAAATTTGGGAGAGATTGAGTCACTTCCGCTGATGGACTACTCACCAGAATCATCTATCAAAATATAAGGAAAAACAGAACTCTACCTCCCGTGCTTATAGTTGATTTGGCGTAGGCACCACCACCACCAAGAATAGAAAGTTACAAACCTTAAATGTAGATAGAACCTTGGCACCAAGGGAGGATGATTTGGCATTAATGGGTTTGTAAAAGATGAGAAAAATAATGTTTCTTCTTTGTGAGATGGGTGGGGTTTGAAGATTCAGTTACAATAAAGATTTGGGCAATTAAGTAGGGTTAAAGATTGTTGAAAGAACTTTATCTAGCCTCATTAGTAGTCTAGTGTGATTTTGGAAACTGCAATTTCTTTTCTTGGGATAGCTGCTAAGCCACCTTCGAGATTTGCTTTTGTGGTGGCTGAAATGAAGGAGATACTACTTAATGGAATTGTCCCATCTCCCATGAGTAGCGGATGAGGCTTGTGATTATTAACAGAAGCATGGGTTATTTTTTTAGCTCAGAGAGGTCTTCATCAGGGGGATCCGCTTTCTTTTTATTTTCTTATTGTGAGTGAGGCTCTTGGTCGCATGGTAAAGGCGGCTGGTGTTGCTAGTTTGATAGTGGTTTCAAACTGGTGCCGAATGCTCAAATGGTTTACCATTTGGAATTTGTGGATGATACCCTAATTTTCTGTAAGGCGGTAGAGGATCAAATCATGAACATAGAGGCGACTCTCTTATGCTTTGAGGTTGTTTCAGGTTTGAGGGTGAATTGTTTCAAAAGTAAATTAATTGGAGTTGGTGGAAAATCATATCGTTTCACATCTTGTTGATATTATGGGATGCAATTTTGCATCAGATTTAAGCCTTCCTCTTTGTCTAGGCAATGCTTTTAGATTTCTTTAGAACATGATGATTGAAAGGATAGAAAGAAAGTTGGCAACATGCAAAGCTAGCTACTTATCTTTAGGGTGTAGGATTCCTCTTATTTTGGGTGCCCTCTCCAATCTCCCATTCTACTTCATGTCCACTCATAATGGCCTGTTTGTTTTGCAAAAGGAGCACTAACGATGGAGTAAAGTAGGCACATTACGTGGTGTTTTTCATTTAACCCTGTTTGGATGAAAAAAATGGAGTGGAGAAGTCACATTATGATGTAACATTTTTTACTTCACCTTGTTTGGATGAAAAAGTGGAGAGAAGTAAAGTTATGTTGTGACACCACTTTTATAGAGAGAGTAATGTCCCATGGTGTTGAAGTAATGTCCCATGGTGGTGGTGAAGCGCATAGGGAGATTGTAGCGAGATTTTCTTTGGCAGGATGGAACTTAAGAAGAAATATCATTTGGTTGAAAGGGCTTCAGTGTGTAAATTGAGGAATTAAGAGCAAGCTTTATTTTCAACCTATGAAGCAGGTAAGCCAAGCTCTTATGGGAAAATCGTTATAGAGGATTTGGGACGAGTTTCATAGCCTTGGAAAAATATTGTAGTGCCAACTTACGGGTTGGCAAGAAATGGG
Organism: Sextonia rubra; assembly: GCA_037013555.1. Taxonomy (NCBI): domain Eukaryota; kingdom Viridiplantae; phylum Streptophyta; class Magnoliopsida; order Laurales; family Lauraceae; genus Sextonia; species Sextonia rubra. The sequence continues at coordinate 4,282,068 of JASUAD010000024.1, read as the reverse complement.
TGGTACATTCATGAAGGTAATCACCGATATTCAGCCATATGGAAAGGTATTGTTTCAACAAAGGAGGAATTTGCTAAAATGGCTAGGCTTTGCATTGGCATGGAGGAGAGAATTTTATTTTGAGAAGACATTTGGGTTGGTCATTGGTGAGAGCTCATTGGTGATCCAATCTCCTAATTTTATAGGTGTGCTCATGATCGTTAGGCTAAACTTTACTTTTATCCTATGTGGACAGGAATAGAGGCCAAAGTTTTATGGGGTTAGACGGAACCTATCAAAATCAAATGAAATCTAGTTGCTTTCCCTTTTGGATATCCTAGGTCAAGTCTATTTTCCGGAAGAGGGTGAAGATAGGAGGTCTTGGACAATGTGATATGTGGTGCCTTTTCCGTAGCCTCTTTCGGTATTGGTTTGCCAATGCTCGACTTTGACCCCATTGATTGGCTTGTGTAAATACAAAGCTTCTCTGAGAGTTATTGCTTTTGGTTGTTTAGCACTTGGGTATGTCATCCTTTTGACGCATAATTTTTGCCAGCAAGAAAGATCTATTATTAATGCTTGCGCCATGTGTTTAGTGAGTGAGTAGACAGCGAACCACTTATTTCTTAATTGTAGAGTGACTTACTTCTATGGAGTTTGTGTTTAGCTTGTTTGGGCACAGTTGGGTTTCTTCTTGTAAGATTATTTCTTTCATTATGGATGGCAGTTGGTTCAAATAGAAGTAGACCTATGTGGAGGGTTTCCTTTTTGGCCTCTCTTTCGATCATTAATATCCAATGCTTTTGAAGTTAATGCTTCTCCATTGAAGGTTCAACCGAAAGGTTGAAGCTTATAGTTGCTTTGTGTGTGTCTTCCCTCCCCTCTTTTCAATGTTTCTTTAGGCAACTAATATGTTGAATTGGAAGGAGGTGACTAATTCCTCTTGTGTCTTCAACAGTAAAAGCCAAGTTCCTCCCCAGCTCCATTTGGATGCTTTAAGTTGAACTTTGATAGGTGTGCCATTGGTACCCAGGTAATGCTGGAATTGATGGAATCATGAGGGATTCTAGCACTATGCAAATGTTATCCTTTTCAGGCCCTGCTGGGTTTAGTTCTATCGACAAGGCGGAGGATGTGCATCATTCGCTGGGCGACCAGCAGTTGCAAGGCTCTATAGACATTGCTCAATGGAGTGGAAGAGGCAGTTAATATGGTTAGAAATCTACATGTTCCTTTTATCACATCAAACGGTCAGCTAATGAGTCAGTGAATGGCTTAGCTAAGAAAAGAGTTCATACTTCATCGCCTGAGTTTGATCAAGGATGTGATAAAATGATTTGTGTTGGGAGCATTTCATTTAATCTTTATGATCCAAATTCCGCCTCCATCTAAATGGAGGTGTTTTTCTAATTTACCCCAAACAAGTATATGTGCTTGTGTGTGTTTGTGTGCAACGCTTTAAAACTTTGACTAGTAGCCTTCTCATACCAAGTCCCCTCCCGGCTTCTTTCACCTGCCTCCCCATACTTTTATCAAAACCATAGGCCATTTCTATTCTTCCACACTGCATGTATCAAAACCCCAACCCTATATCTCGTTCTAGTTTCTTCAGCCATGTCTTCCAGAAAATCATGTCTGCCACGATTCCATCATCCTTTCAAATCCCAGTATAAGAAAACCATCTCTTAATGGGTAAAACCCATTTCAGTTTTTTCTTTTTTTTTTTAATGAAAATCCATATTCCAAATCCTAGTAATAGAAAACCATCTCTTGATGGGTAAAACCCATTTACCCTCTAATCTCCCTTCTCCCCTTCTCCTCCACCACCTTCTAGAAAAGGAAAAAAATTGGGAGTCAACCTGACTCACCTTGACTCGATCCCTGCTGAGTTGGGACTGACTCGGAAGGTTTAAATCACTGATTGTGTCGCGTGAGTGGAGAGTATTTGAAATAATCACTGACAATCCCAAAAAAAAAAAAAAAAACTTAGTTTGTGATCAAGTTATCTTGTGGAGTCATTTTAGAGAGAGAGAGAGAGAGAGAGAGAGAGAGAGAGAGAGAGAGTTTTAATCTGAGAATTCTGTTGATGTGATTAATGCGGCGGGATGATATTGAATTATATCATAGGTTGTTTTGTGGAAAGTTACTCATCTTTTAATCCATATGGGAACACAGGATGATATTGAATTATATCATAGGTTGTTTTGTGGAAAGTTACTCATCTTTTAATCCATATGGGAACACCTGTGTTTTAGTTCATGACACGTTGAAGACTTGGGCAATTAGAAGCTACATGGATGCCACATGTGATGTTAGCTGGATAATAGAGGTTTCAGGCTGTGGTTAATGAAACATTATAATTGGACCAAATTTCTCAATGTGAGGGATGTCGGCCGGATCTCTCAACTGCTTCAGTTTTTGGTAGGGAAATGGTGCATTTTTTTTAAGCCTGCAGTGACATGACATGTATATGGTAGCATTGTATTTGCCATCCAAATAGAGGGCATTGTATTTCACACAATTCTTCTTCTATTTTTTGATTGAATCTCTGGATTGAGAATATTGGGTTTTGCTAGGATATTGTGGTTTTATAGTCTTTGGGTTTTCTGTATTATGGAATGCCCTTTATCTGAAAGGGTTTTACAGTTTGGAAAGAGCAGATTGTGATTTTAATGTATGGATTGTTTCTCTTCAAATGGGTTCTCAAAGTTTAGGGAGACCGGAGTTTTGGAAGGGGAGGGGAGGGACAGACATTAGGATCTTAAGGATCATGTTCAGTTCAGTGGTATTCAAGCGGACATTGGGAACTGGTATGAGCGTCCTTTTTCATACCCATATGGATGCAGGTGTGGGTTTTCAATTGTACAATGCTATTCAGGTAGTTAGATGTCATCAGCCTGCCTGAATCTCACCATTTTCATCCTTTCCATTCATATATAAGACTGAACTGACATTGAATTGAGGGGTTATGTTCTCTCTGATTACATATTGGTTCAGGCAGGTTAAAATGACTTTGGCAGGACCTGAGCCCAGAAACTCACTTCTACTTCTATCAAAGTTAGTGACCTACACCCAGTTTTGGTGTAGTAGTGCTTTGGGGACAAACTCATAGATGAGAGGTTGGCTCAATCAAGGAGGCTATGAAGTTAGGGTGGGAAGGTAGTGTGAAACTGTTGCATGTTCAACATTACCTATTAAAAGTTACAAGTTTCTAGTAACTCACTCAAAAGAATGGGACATGCCTCATCCCAAAGTTTGAGGACATGGTCTTCCTCCGAGAGTCTAATCCTTTTGTTGGGCAGCAGTCACCGACAAAATGTTTGTTTAGACACAGCAGGAATTTAAATTCCACCAGAGTTGTGTAATTTGCAAACACGAGTTGAAAATGGTCGATCACTTCTTGCACGTAAGTTGCAATCGACCTTTAGAACTCTTTCATAGATCAATGTTACTTCAAGTTCTAGGAACTCTACTGTTGAGTGTTTGGCCTGCAGCTTTTCTAAGGGCTTATTCGCATCAAGCCGCAAAATAGGAAACCTGTGTTTCCTCTTCCGCAGAAACAGAAATCCAAAAGCGGACTTGACAGATAGTTGCACTGCACTGAACAAATGGGGTATCATACACTGGCCTTCTGCTTTCATGGAAAGCCTCTTGCACAAATGTGGCCTAAGGAAAAAGGTGCAATTCTTTGGTCGTTTCTCTTCTCCTATTTGCTCTCTTATAAGAGTGATGGAAAGAAAGAAATAGTTGTTTCTCCCCTTAAAGGAGAGAAATTGTTGTTGCTTTGAAGGAGTAGCTTCTCCCCTTGGAAGATATGGGCCACAACATGAGGTTCTGTGCTGTGTTGCGGGCCTCAATCCTTCCTGACTGTAGGTGCTTCTCTCTAGACTGCATCATGTACAATTGGAGAGATGTTGCTGCTCCTTGATAAGGGATTTTTCTCTCCTCTTTTTGGTTTAGGGCCCATCTTTCCCCTCTTTGCTCTGTAGTATTTTGTGGCTCCTTTTGGGTGGCAGCTGTCTGTTGTGGGGTTTCCCCTGCTGCTGCTTCTCAGTATAAATCTTTTATACTGGCATGCCTCTTCTTTTAATACAAGTTTTCATTTGAAAAAAAAATGGAAATAAAGAAATAGGTGTGTTTGAGAAATGTGTCAAAATTTACGGAGGAGCTAATAAGTTGATACTTGAGGATATTTCTCTTTTGGCCTCCTCATTCACCAACAAAGAACATGAAAGCATATGCATACAGTGGAATACTTCTTGTGATTGATCTTTATTTCCTTGTTCCATGATTGTAATTTTTGTCCTTCAAACCAACCCTCTTTGGCTGTGTTTTCCTTTTCCTTTTGAAAGAAAAATTTTTTTTTTTCCTTCCTTATTTCTTTTTCATCCATGAGGGCTTAACCATTAGAGGGGTAAAAAAAAATCTTTTCAAGTCCACCACCCATTGCCAAGCCAATGGTAAGTGGTCATGGCACCTCCCCCTCACAGAAACTAGGGATTGGTATCTGGTTGTAGTGCTGATGATGAGAGACTCACGTAGGTTGTGTAAGTATTTGTTTGGAAGCAAAAACTAAAAAAATAATACACAGACACACAGACACCACCGCCCCCCCCCCCCCCCCCCCCCCCAACCAAAAACAAATGGCCAGACCTGAATCATTGTCAGGTATGGACCCAGGCTCACGTCCAATTCAGATCTGAACCCTAGGATCCATACCTGGATCTTGTTGAGTCAGTAATGCAGTCAGTAGATGCCCAGACTGAACCCAAGTCAATCCTGAACAATCAAACCTTCTGACCTGGTCTGAAAATTATGAATAAAAAATATTCACTTAAAAGTGAAATTTCAACAATTTGTACACGAGTCCATCAGTTACACATAAACAAGCCTGCAAACACATATAACCTAAATGATATATAAATACTACAAATTACTGTAAGACACTGAGGTCTGAATGGCCCATCATTATAATATTCAGGTTCATTGGATATGGGGCCATTGACTCTTCTGACCCCGTACTTATTTGATGTAGATCACAGTCAGTCATTTGATTGTATGGGCCTGGCCCATTATGAGGTTTTACTTTTGATTTTTCTTCTTCAATTGTACCATGCAGCCCATTTATTGAGGGCACTGTAGACTTTTCCTTCTTTTTCTCAATGGCCCAGATTAGATCTCAAGCCTTATTCAATGGCTGAGATGAGATTTAGGGTTGTTTTGTGGAACCTATTTAAGGAGTGAAAAGAGGAAGAAGGGGCATTTGAGGATTTGAAGAAAATGACCAGAAAACTTGTGAACAGGCTGTGTTTTCATTGCAACAGATTTGCCTTGTGCAACCTGGTTTGCACCACTGTTAGATCTAGTGTTAGGTGCAGTCAGGGCTCTGGCTCTCATCTACTACCCTACTTGTTTACAACCTGTTCGTTCCCTTATAATTGTGGATTCAATTTTATCCCTAAGGGGTCATTTGTTTCACCTTATTTACACATGTAAACACTACACATGTGAAATGATTTCACACCTTTCATTTTTGTATGCAAATTTTTCACGTGGTGTGTAAATTGCATGTAATTCTGGCTTGTAAATTGCATGCAAAAGAGGGCCTTTCATTTTCACACCTCAAGAGGTGTGAAACCGTTTCACACATCTTTGCTTTTTGCGGAGCTATAATACTATGATGCTAATCACACCTTTTTCATTTTTTAATTTTGTGGGCCCCCAAATCATGATCTAAACTGTTAAACATGTTAGGAGTGCCAAAAATGGTGACAGGACAAAATTTCAGCCGTTGGATCATCATAAATTGTGAGGTATTTATGAAAAAAAGTTCAGGCCATTGATCTTCATTTCTGAAATTTTGTGGGCTCCATTTTCATGATCCAAACCGTTAATCCTTTTCAAAAGATCATTTTCAGCTAGGAGGCCAAATATCAAGTGCTGATTCAACATGGATCTTGAGATATCTTCAAAAAACATATCAACCATTGGTTTCATGCACTACTGCTACATTGCATTACACGAGTTGAAAAGGCAGTCCTTTTTTTTTTCCAATTTTTTGGATCATCTAGGCCTCTAATGAAAGATTTGAACCGTAGACCCTCTTCGCACGGCCATCAACAGTTAGTGATTTAAATTTTAATCATTGATCCTTCATGGATTGTTAGTATTTGCAAAAGATCCTAGAGTTTGATCTTCAATTTTGATTTCTGTGGGGCCTTTTTTTAATTTTTATCCAAACTGTTGATCCCCTTTAGAAGTCCAACAATGCTTACTAGGTCGAATCTCATCACTTAATTCATCAGGGGATTTTCAAATTTTGTGAAAAATTATGAAAAACATGTGAAACACTAGGTGCAGTCAGATTCACATTTGCAGAGGAGTGAAAATAAGAAACAAAAGATTATATTTCACATGTGAGTATTTGCATAGATGTAATGCATTTTTACATCACGTGAAATTAATAAATGACCCCTAAAGGAAAACAAAATGGAGGGAGAATTCTCTTGGCTACTGATTTGCATTGTTCTTGGAAGTTTTTGTGTTTCTGTCACATAATTTCTGTGGGTAGACTGAGGAGGTTTCTTAAACATTTTACATCTTTACTTCATTAGTATCATATGTTTAGAACTGTTTAAAGAAATTATGCACTCAATCCTCTTTTTCAGCTTAATGTATGGAAAGTATCTAATAGTATGTATATTTGTCTACAAGCTTTCCCATGCTATATTTCTGAAATCTAATCCTTTCTGTTTTGTCAGTGCAGATGAAGATGATGATCAGAACTCCAGCGGCAGGAGTTCACTCAGTGCTTTGTATGTGTGAACACTTTAAACTCGCCTCTGTCCTGAAATTTTATCCTGCTACTTCATTTTGCAGTTTTAATTGCTCTCCCAAACCGTGAGGTTGGTTCGCACATCCAAAATAAGCACACATTTCTTCAAATGTAGAAGTGTTACTTTACAATGTGACTTGATCCTAGGTGTTTCAAGGTGCTTCAATTTTCAGTGTGATTTATTTATAGATGATTGATTGCTCCACCTTTATTTCGTAGTTCCACATTCCATCCTTATAGGGTTCACCATAGATTTATTCATCATCTAGGCCATATAATGAGCATGCCAGGGATCCACACATCACTTTAGTTTATAAATGAACAGGTAGCCATCAACGTTGTCATCATCAGCGGCGAAGCCTTGTGCCTGTAGGCAGTGGTTAAAAGAATCAAGATCGCTACGGTGCCTTGTATGAAATACAGAGGCGAAAGACACTAGGGGAATGCTATGTCACACTGGTTGCTTTATATGAGTTGGGTCTTCAAGTTTTTGGAATGCTCTGAATTCCACTTCAGCATCCGATGGCCAGGTTTGTATGAATAGAAACAGCAGATTGCCCTCCAGTTGGTGAAATTGCAGAGGTCCAACCAAATGTTCATAATTGATGCACTGGTGGCTTGCCTGATGATCAACTCACCCTGGTCTACTGGAGGAGTTTTGGGCCTAGTTGTTGCATAGATTCGAAAACCTTACATGGACATGGGCAACAGGCTCTCGGGATTTGTCTTACAATCCCCAATTCGGATGAGATACACCAGCAAGAACATGCACATGGATTGCAGTTTACTTAAAGAAACTTTTTCCCATGTTAATATTAAAAGCTATTCCCATGTTAATATTTCCATGGTATTTACCTATATATGGAGTTAGGTTCCTGAGTCCTGAGCCTGAGCCAGGCCCTAATTCCAATGAGGCTGCTAAAACCAAGATCAAGCCCAAGCCCAAGACCAAAAAAGCCTAGTTGGCTTGAGCCTGGAATTTAAAAGGCCCAGCCAGAACTGCCATTTCATGTGGGTGAGGCATGTGATCTAAGGCTTGGTCTGATCTGATTTGCATCTTAGGAACAGGGCAGGGTTTCTCTGTGAGCCCACTTTGTGATGGGCGTTGGGTTGTGAGTCGCCCTTGCATGAATTTTAGGCTCAACAATTAGGCTTCCGCCTTAAAAAAAAACACCTAATAGCTGCCTCGCCCGGCCAGACACTGCCAGATCCTGTCTCCTCTCATTGCCTCGCCTTCAATTAATTTGATTTTGTATTTGGTTTCAAGCCTGTCAAATTTTGGTTTGGGTCATCAAAGAGCTTGCTAAGAACTTGCAGTTAAATGGCAGATTTGGATCAGGAGGGGCAGGAAGTAGATCCAAATTCAACTCTTTATTACTAAATAGATCCAGACCATCCTGTTCAAATCTATTTTTTTTCCTTCAAATATTGCCACAATCTAATTATTTCAACAAAATAAGGTCTATGAAGAATGGTAAAATAGTTGATTGGATTGCCAGTCTACTGTTCATGCTAGTGAGTAATAGAACCAATATGGTTTTTAAGACGATTCTTCCCTCGGAAATATGCTGATCCCTAGTGGCGCACAGATTACTTGGCACCAGATGGGCCATTGTTGCTTTGAATTCGGATTTGTATTTGACCCACATTTCAAAGCCCTGTTAGTAATTGGTCCGTTCCATTAGTAGGCCTGGAGGCCTAGTCTGTCCTAGAGCGGCCTGAGCACTGGTGACTAATTCAGTCATGAGAACACTCTCTTGGGCTTTTTTATCCTTTGCCTCCTTTTTAAAAAGGGCAATAGCAAAACCCTCATACATTTTGTTTAAATCTTGACGGCAAATCAAGAGGCTTTTATGCAGCGCCCTATGCACATCTTCCTGAGATAATAAATTATTAAAAATATGTGTAAAAAAACTAACCCACTGGAAAAATCTATTCCCGACAGTTCTCCTCTCCTCATCATATTTATTTAAAATCATTTAGAAATGCCATCTTAGAAAGCATTTCGAGCCTCATGTGCCGAGTTTAGAGATGTCATGGCTGGGCTGGGCCAGGCAAAGAAATATCCAGTCCTATCTCAACTTTTATATTGGAAGTCCAAGTCTGGCCCAGGCCTGAATTGGGCCACAAGGAGCTGGCCCAAGCCTAGCCCACCTGAAATTTTCAAAGCCTAAGCCCAGCGTGAGTTTGATGTATAATTAACAAAGTGATAGAGAATTTTCATTTGGATTTTGAAGACAGATCAATGATTTTTATTGAATTTTTAAAGTGGGCCCTGAATTTTCATATTGTTTTTTGAAGCACACCATGGTTGGTCGCACCCTCCGCCTCCTTTTTTTTTATGACCTAGGGTATCCCTCGCCAGCCCAACCTTTGGACCTTTGACCCCTACCCCTATTTTTCATTATGTAATTATGATATTTAAAGAAAACAATTTCTTATTAGTAAAATTTTAATATATACACACATAACAGATCAAAAAAAATACTGGTAAGTATGAAGTTCTAAGTTTGTATTATGAAACAAACACCTGTATTGTCATTTTCCTGGGATCATCTAATGTACAAATAAAATTAGTTAAGCAGTTCCTTGCATGCAACCATCTCATGTCTATATAATTATACTAGACATTGCAATCGGAAAACAGAAAAAAGTAAATTGGTTCATTAAAAAAATAAGCAATTCAACTTCTAAAGACATTCAGCTTGGCATTCGACACTCATTTTACTCTTGACTTCACAAGTAAAATGTATATGTAGGATTCTACATGTTGCCTCTTCCAGGAATGATGTCAGAATCAGATCATCTCCGCAAAAACCAAGAATGATATTAGAATTATATCATCTTTGCAAAATCTGCAACAACTATCAACATTAAAGAACTTATATGATAGTTGAATCCAAACTAATTGTCTTAAAGAAAACCAATTACCTTCTTAGAATCATAAGAACCAGCAACCCTGTACCTGGCTGGTGTTATTTTGGCCGGCAACCCCAGACCAGGAAAAATTCCCTGCAATCATCACCAAGACTGCATTAGATTACGTAAGACAAAACTAAAGAAATCCATCCAACCAAAGATCAAAGGCAAAATTCCATACATCCAATTGCTGCTGGATGATCACCTTCTGCCTCTTCGCGGCAGCTTCAATCCTTTCATTGCAAGAAAATCCTCTTCTATCTCTTCCTTCATCAATGACATAGAAAACTGTTGTTGCTCTCTCTTCGCCGCAGCAGTGGCTACTCTATGCGAATGTTTCACCTAATTCTGTTGCACAATCGGCATAAATCTGGGAGAATTGCATGGTGCCATCGATCTTGATTCTTCTTCTTTGCCATTCGAAGCCGAAATCACCTTGATTGACGCCGATTCCTCGCAAATTTCAGTGGGGATTGCGCGCAGCCGATGATCTTGAGAAGGATTGGATTGGGGATAGTGACGAAAAGGTGATGTGGGAGAAGTTGAATAAGCAATTCTAGTTATGGGATCAAACTTCACGCATGGTAAAAGCTGTTGATTGCCCCATCTCAAGCCAGGGAAGAAGAAATTATGGTTATGGAGAGTGTGGGTTTTCTCGGTCGCCATGGATGGTAGCGTTTCGGTTTCAGAGACAATTGAGAAGACTCCGCAAGAGGCAAAGAAGGTGCATTGACACTACAGCGCTTATGTGGAAGAAGACACAGTCAGAGAGAGAGAGAGAGAGAGAGAGTTTGTATGTTGGAAAGGGCGGGAAACGACTAGAGAGAGAAATTAGAAAGTTTGTTGTTCATGTAACAAGAGGGAGAGGCCTATACCTTTAAATAACGGTATTCCGTGGTGCCCACTCAAATCAAGAAAAGAAAGTACCATTGGTTTCAAATTGCACAAAATGATCTACTAGTGCTTGATCTATTCTACATTGTTCCTTCAATTTTATACAAGTTGATCTTTTTCTACTTTCCTTAAGTTGTTACAATAAAGGGCTTTTGGATGACTACTTGTGGGTGGTTTTGTACCCGACTTTTGAAGTAGGGTAGTTATGGGGACTCAACCGCCCTATTTTGTTCATATATTTATGATTTTTAAGCTAGTAATTTTGAGTTTGCTTGTATGGTGCAGTAAAATGAATTAAAAATGAGTTTCAGATTAATAGAAAAAGATGCCAGAAGGAGTTAGGGAGGAAAATCCACTTTTTTTTTCGCTTGTTTATATTTTATTTTTTTCATTATTTTGTGCTTTTTAAAAGTAGCTTTTTATAATGTTGGGCAAGTGAAAGATTAAAAAAATATTTTTTGTTATTTTGTACTTTTACTATCAGCTTTCTTTCTTTTTTTTTAAATGTTAATTTATTTTATAACATCTTATACCAAAGTTGCTAGAGAAATAAAATAATTTAAGGGTAAAATTAAAAAAAGAAAAGTGGAGTGAGTTTGCTCTAAAAGCATAAAAGTGAATTCTTAATTGCAACAAGTGATAAATAATATATTTTTAAAAGCAAAAATGATAATAAATACTTTTAAAAAACACAAAATATAAAAAAATATATTTTTACCCCTAACTCCCTATAATTTTGTTTTAAAATTTTTAGTAGTTTTTATTTCATTTTACTGAACATTACAGATAAATAGGCTTGGTAACCGGTGTGGCAATACCAGACTTGAATGACCAACTTGAAATTCATACAACAAGAACTGGGAAGCATCAATGCAGCTAGTATATAGTAGAACACAAATTATAACATATTAAAGAGAACGGTTTTGTATTCAATTTTGACTTGAAACCTTTCAATTTTGACTTTTTTATTAAGCATTTGCAAAAAAGCTGAAAAATGTATAAGTCAAGGATTTTGTACTCATGACCTTTTATCCTTTAGATAAATAACCTAACTACTACAACACCCACAATCTCAAATATGTATGTGTATTTATTTATTTACCAAGAAAATGCCAAAGCTAATTATAAGGAGTGTGGATCATAGTTGTGAATTTCATTTTAGATGCCATTTCGTTTTCGCATCCAAACGAAAATTTTCAGCCGATTCAAAACTTTTGGTGAAACTTTTGGACTTATGTTTCAAAAAATATATAAATTTAGATATATTATTAGGAAATTTATTTTCAAGTAGAACTCTTTTTCTTTTTCTTATTTATCCATTTAATTCTACTCAAAAAAAGGCTTAGGGTAGGGGTTGGGCCTTTTAAGAAAAAAATTTGCAGCAAGCCCTTTTTTTAAATAATTTGGATGAAAATTTTGAAATCCATCAAAATTGACTGAAATTTCCCTAAATTTTCATCTGAAACGAGAAAATTTCCAAAACTATGGGCTGGACCCTTGCCATATGTTTCATTCCCGTGCTTAGCTCGAGTTATTGTGCTAGTAATAATTATGGTGAAGCAAGTTTTTGGGATTGCTATAGAATTGAATATAAATTGCTTCAACCCAAGAAAAATGAAATCATGTGAGTTAAAAGCTTTTTTTTTTTTAAGCATCTAGCTACCCATTCGGTCCATGTCAAATTCTAGAGTACATGAGAATCCAACATCCTTTCTTCGATCTTTTTTTAGCTGAAAGTTTTACTTCTATTCTATCAATTATAATATATTAAAGCTGAGGGTTTGGATTTAACTTTGACCAAATTCTTTTCAATTTCAACTTTTTTTATTGAGCCTTGGTAAAATGCTAAAAATTTATAGGTTAAGAGATCTGAAATCATTTACATTTGCTTTCTTAAATAAGTAGCCTAACCACTACAACACACAATACTAATGACTTATTTATCAAAATAAATATACAAAAAGAAGTTATAGAGCGGCGACCCTAGCCATGTGTGGGTCATGCTTGTGCTTAGCAAAAAAAATAAAAAGCCCATGCTAAGCCTGAGCCATAAGATATATATGGGCAAACTTATCCTAAGCTCAAGCTTATATAAGAAATTTCATAAGCCCGAACCCTTGAGCCCACCTTTAGCTCAAAAATGAAATATATATATTTTATTGTTGTTAATTATTTTCATTCATTTTGTGGATATGAACAACTATTAATTAAAAGGAATTAAGAAATAATTTTATTTTTAAATAAATGATATTTTTGTTACCATTCATTAAATGACATTGTCATTAAGAAAGAATATAAGAAAGCAATTAAAAGAGAACTAAGAAAGGAAATGATAAAATGTAAGCTGATCATATTGAAAAGGAATTAAAAGAAGACACAAATGGATTTGGTGTTCAAATTGAATTCGTCAAATATAATATAATTGCCAAAATAAAAAAGGCCATGCTAGCACAAGCCATAAGATATATATATACACACACACAGAGATAGTATTCAAGTGAAAACTGTTTTTAGTTAGCCACCTTAAGAACTTTTTATGAGGCCCACTTTGGAACAAGGCAAGTGATCCAAGGCATAGGAACAAGGCAGGCTTTCTCTGTGAGCCCACTTTGTGATGGATGTTGGGTTGTAGATTCGGCCTTTAATGAATTTTAGGCTCAACAATTAGGCTTTCCTACACCTAATAGCAGCCTCACCTTGCCTAGATCCTGTCTCCTCTTATTGACTCATCTTCAATTAACTTGATTTTATATTTGGTTTCAAGCCTGTGAAATTTGGGTTTGGATCATCGACGAGCTTGCTAAGAACTCAAGGGTATAGATATATATATATTTTTTGGTGAAATGGTAACAAAAGATTTCATTAAAAATGAGAAAGAAAAAAGAGCAAAAAAAAAAAAAAAAAAAGATACAAGAGAGATGTACCCCACCTACACCTCAATTACATAACAAAATCCTCCCAAGGATTAGTCCTCTCAACCCCAATTGTTTGACAAGAGAGTTTGCCATATGGTTGGTTGATCTAGACTCATGGAGGAAAGCAACATTCATGGAAGAAGATAAAGCTCTAATTTCATTGAAGACGACTTGAAATTTCCAAGGAATAGCCTTTATATTAAACACCCAAGCAATGACATTGGAAGAGTCACTTTCGACCATAAGATTACCTCAAAAACTTCTAGAAAAACACACGTCCGCTTCATTAGAATCATAAACACCCACATACTTGGAGAACATAAATAGAATCTCACCCCCAATTATGAATGGTATCATTAAGAGAAAAGTAAGAGAACTCCTTTCTAACCAATGCCCACCTTGCAATTCTAAGAGTGACACTAGCAATGAGATCTTTTGGAGTGACACTATCTAAGAACTTGCATTAAATGGGCCGATGTCGATAGGGCAGAATAGGATTTAGATCCAAATTCAACTCTTTTGTCACTAAATAGGACTGGGGCAAGTAGATCTAACCTGATTTTTGGTTCAACTGTGGGAAACTAATATCAAGATCCACAATCTAATTATTTCAACAAAAAGGTCTATGAAGAATGTTAAGATAGTTGATTAGGTTGCCAATCAACTGTTCACTAGATTAATAGAACCAATATGGTTTTTCAGACGATTCTTCCCTAACAACTATGTTGATCCCTAGTGGCACACAGATAACTTGGCATCAGATGGGTCATTCTTACTTTGACTTGGGATTTGTGTTGGACGTACATTTCAAAGCCCTATTAGCAATCGGTTTGAAGGCATAGCCTATAGCGGCCTGAGCACGAATGACTAATGAGAATACTCTTTTGGGATTTTTTTATCCTCTGCCTTGTCTTTAAAAAGTTAATAGTACTAGCAAAATCCTCATACATTTTGTTTAAATCTTGACTGCAAATCAAGTGGCTTTTAAGGAACTCCCTATGTACATCTTCTAGGAATAATAATTTATTAAAAATATAAAAACTAATCCTCTGGAAAAGTTTATTTCAGATAGTTCCCCTCTCCTCGTCATATTTCTATAAAATCATTATGAGCCTCATGGGCCAATTTGTAGGTTTCCTCATTTTTTCCCTCAACAACCCCAACATTCATTGTTATCAATTGATAGGGGTAAAATCAAATATAAGAAAAAATCAGGCGGGACATCTCCAACAATCTATATTCAAAATTTGAATCTAGGGTCATCATATCTGATTTTAAGGTGATTTTTTTCTGTAAAATCCCTTATTTAGAAAGAACAAAATACTTGATCTGCAATTAAAGGTATTTTCAAACATTGGAATTAGACGAGAGGGTCGTATTTCATAAATCATAATTCGTCAGGGCTTTTTACTTCTTAGAAATGAGCTAACACAGCTCAACAGGGGTAGAATCAGCATGATGGTTGGTGGGGTGGGGGGGGGGGGGGGGGGGGTGCATCCCAGATTTTTTTCTTTTTTAAAAAAATAGACAAGCCTAAATTAGGGCCCTAAGGCCCCTTTGGCCCATGGCCCACCGCCTTACCATCTCAGTTTCTTTCTTTTTCTTCATTCCTTTGCTCATTGCCTCTTCTCCCTTCTCCTTCCACCTCAACCAACCACCATGGGTTTGGTCTTGAGTTAAAGTTTCTTCTCATTTCCATTTTTTCTCATCACAAGGCAAGTAGATAGCATATTCATTGTTAATATGTTAATTTAATCTTAATTCTAACATTTTAATATACTTGACATGTTTTGCCCATTTTAATGGCAATGCATTAGTATGACCATGCCATTAGTATTGAGTATGGGATTGTGAAGAACAAACAATTTTTTTGCCCAAATCATATGTTTTGTTTTTAGAATATTTTCAATATTTGTGTGATGACTGAATTAGATAGTAAGGGGAAAAAAAAACCTACCAGATTGTGATTTGTGAATCACTTATTTTATTGTACTTACTAAAATGTGCTTGTTATGATTTCAATTTAATTTTTAAATGAGAAAGATAATTCCAATTGATGCATATTTCAAGAGAAAAAATGATAAAAAATTGAAAATTGATACATCATTGCCAACCTTCTCCAATGTTAATATTTCAATTTCTGAAAATTCCAGGGAATAGTTGGAAATATAATTATTGCATGAAAATTTTTTTTTTCTAGTTTGCGGCCCCCCCCCCCCCCCCCCCCCCCCCCCGCTGTGTAGAATCTTGGTTCTGCCCTTGCAGCTTAAGTAAACTTTCAAAAACACACTTCTCTTCAAAGTGGATTAGGTCTCAGTGCAATATCATGATCATTTAATATATATTGTTCCGTTGTTCACTAATACCTCAAGCTTTTAGTGATTACGTTTATTAACATGCAATACCCGTAAACTTTGCTCTTCAGTAAAGCCTTTTTTTTATTATTATTCTCGTTCCCACCATAGGTAAGAACTGCAAGCATGCATCACTAGAGGAACTAAGAAGTTGACGCCAAAATGAAAGGAACCAAAAAAAAGGAAAAAAAAAACAATACCTACAATAAAAAAACAACTTAGGAACTATGAATCCACCAGGAAGTATAATTAGAGGTGGGATGACTCCCATTCCTCTTCAAAGAAAGCAACCACACTCATTTATTCGAAAAGGAAAAAAATGAACAAAAACAAAAAGGCAGCAAGATTGTAGTAGAATAGCAGTTGTAAACTTCTTACTGATGAATTAGCCAAGCCATTTCATTTTTTACCCTTTCTAGTTGATTGGGTTCAGAAACAAATGGAGCAGCAGATTTACCATTGCTAGAACCAATGTCTGATCAGCAAACAAATCAGAAAGAAAAGCAACTATTAAAATGATATTAAAATTTGGAAATTAGTTATACAAAACAAGCACATGATATTAGAATATGGGTATACTTGAGTGGTGCGGATGGCTTTCAGATTTTAATTTTCCACCATGAATAGATCCTGGGTTTGTTTTCAATCAACCTATAAAACCACGTTTGTTGAGCTCTATATTTTGAAATGTCTTAGAAAGGTAGGCTCCATTTTGAAAATTTTCCAAAACTATAGAGACTCTTTATTTGCATTAGAATATATATGAATTGAATACATATGTGGCTTACAAGGAAAAATAACTTGACATTTTGATTTATGGGCAACAGTTAAAGGAGTTAAGAGGCATGTGATTGACTATAAATTTGATATATAGGAACATACAAGATAACTCTTTCCATCCCTCTCAAGCCCAATGAATGGTGGAGCTTTAGGTGGGCCTTGTTAAGTTTGTTCCTCACGGTATAGTATGGGATAGATGCACATAAATATTTGTCCTCATTTTTAACCGCCATATTTATTCGATTCATTTGTCTTTCAATGCAAGCAAACAGTGCCACATCAAAAAATCCTCAACTTTTTGTTGAGATTTTCAAAGAAACATTTTGAGGATGATTCAAGTATAGGGGTGTTCATGGGCTGGGCTAAGGCATATGCAGGGCCGGGCCAAATCGGGCTTTTTTATCGATTTTGTGGCCATTTGAATAATCGTTTGTAATAATTAAATTAAATTACATGCATCTGTTACACGGGCCAAACCAGATGGGGCTTTGGATTTTGTTATGCACGTGCGGAAGCACGTAACTTGTGATTAATCAATCAAGCTACAGACAAAAAGAGACATGCATACAAGAGTTTACACGAGAGATTTACGTAGTTTGGTGATCTGCCTAAATCCACTGCTAAAAAGAGAACTCTATTCTTTTACTACAGTCTTCTGTTTAGGTCCAAGATTACAGATTAAATCATATATATAACTCTTTCTTTCTTAGCTCCTAAAAAGTTCGTTACAAAGATCGAAATACCCTTAACCCAAAGCTTATTCCAAGACTAATCCAATGGACCAATCCGGTAAAACGGAAATACAAAACATAAACAATTTCATTTTAGTAAAATAATAATATATACACACATAACAGATCAAAACAATACTGATTAGTATGAAGTTCTAAGTTGATATTATGAAAAAAACATTTGTATTGTCACTTCCCTAGCATCATCTAATGTACGAATACAATTAGTTAAGCACTTCCTCGCATGCAACCATCTTATGTTTATATAATAATACTAAACATTGCAACCGGAAAACACAAAAAAAAAAAAAAAATTGGTTCATTAAAAAATAAGCAACTCAACTTCTAAAGACATTCAACTTGACATTCAACACTCATTTTACTCTGACTTTACGAGTAAAATGTATATGCAGGATTCTACATTTACATTTGAGGATTCTACATTTACATTTGAAATATTTGTACCAACACTAATAATCAGCCTTTGAAAAATTTTGCCTCTTCCAGAAATGATGCCAGAATCAGATCATCTCTGCAATTCACAAAACCAAGAATGATATTAGAATTATATCATATTTGCAAAAGCTACAACACATATCAACATTAAGGAACTTATCCAAACTAATTGTCTTAAAGAAAACCAATTACCTTCTTAGAATCATACGAACGAGCAACTCTGTACCTGGCCGGTGTTATTTTGGCCGGCAACCCCAGGCCAGGAAAAATTCCCTGCAATCATCACCAAGACTGCATCAGATTACACAAGACAAATCTGAAGAAATCCATCCAACCAAAGATCAAAGGCGAAATTCCTTACATCCAATTGCTGCTGGATGATCACCTTCTGCCTCTTCTTGGGTCTCCGCGGCAGCTTCAATCCTTTCATTGCAAGAAAATCCTCTTCTATCTCTTCCTTCGTCAATGACACAGAAAACTGCTGTTGCTCTCTCTTCGCCGCAGCAGCGGCTACTCTACGCGAATGTTTCACCTGATTCTGTTGCACAATGGGAGCATTGCACGGTGCCATCGATCTTGATTCTTCTTCTTTGCCAGACACCGATTCCCTGCAAATTTCAGTGGGGATTGCGCGCAGTCGATGATCTTGAGAAGGATTGGATTGGGGATAGGGAAGAAGCGGTGATGTGGGAGAAGTAGAAGAAGCAATTCTGGTTATGGGATCGAATTTCATGCATGGTAAAAGCTGTTGACTGCCCCATCTCAAGCCAGGGAAGAAGAAATTATGGTTGTGGAGAGTGTGGGTTTTATTGGTCGCCATGGGTGGCAGCGTTTCGGTTTCAGAGACGATTGAGAAGAACACCACGAGAGGCAAAGAGGGTGTGTTGACACTACAGCGCTTATGTGGAAGAAGACACAGTCACAGAGAGAAATAGAGAGTTTGTATGTTGGAAAGGGCGGGAAACGACTAGAGAGAGAAATTAGAAAGTTTGTTGTTCGTGTGACAAGAGGGAGAGGCCTGTAAGTATAAATAACGGTATTGCGTGGTCCCCACTCAAATCACAAAAGGAAAGTACCGTTGGTTTCAAATTGCACAAACTGATCTACGAATATTTGATCTATTCTACATTGTTTTTTCAGTTTTATACAAGTCGATCTTTTTCTTCTTTCCTTAAGTTGTTACAATAAACAGCTTTTGGATGCCTACTTGTGGGCAGTTTTGTACCCGACTTTCGAAGATGAAGGAGAGGAAGAGAGGGACGCCGGCCACAGCTACGATGATTGGAGCTCTTGTGGGTTTGGGTACTCAGATTTTACTCAAACGCCCTCAGAAAACTACCCCTCATGAGGCGTCTATTTCTCTCACTATCTCTGCCCCCTATTTCGTTTTCCTATCTTGATGATGATGATGTTTGGATGTCTCTTTTTCCATGAAATCAATACAATATTTCCGTCCTCACCCATTTCTCGGTTTTCTCAGATCCTTGGGAGCATGTCCTTGGAATGGGACTCGGCGCAATCTTCGCCAACCAGCTCATAAAATGGGATGCTCAGCTCCAGGAAGATCCGGACAAGACGGAGAAGGCCAAAGCCGCCAACGAGCACAGATACTTTGGTCTGTCCATTTGCCCCATTTGATTTTGCACTTTGAATTTTGCACCTAATTTGATTGAAGTTTTTAGATCATATTCTCTAACAGAATCATTTCTTTGATTGGTTCTTCTGTGTGGGTTTTATGTGTTTTTGTGTCTTGTCTGAAATTGCATGATTTCTGTTGCAATAATAAGAACGAAATGTTGCACGTTGTGAAGTGAAGATTGTACAGTAAATGGTGTTTGAAGGAATTTTGGGGCCTGTTCGTTTAATTTTATTCCCGGAGTTCCAAAGCAATGCCTCTCTGTTAAATAGGTTGGGTTGGAAGTGAAAATCCCCGAGGGACCATCAATTGTTCTTTCCTTGATTGGAAATGATTACACAGAAATCGTCCTAGTAAAGCAAGTCCTAGAAAAGTGAGGGTCTCTTCTATATCCGCACCTTGGACTTTGGACCCTTCACTCCTCACCTTCTTAATTTTCCTCCCCTTAAACCTCCGTTACTACGAATTACTAGGTATTCATTCTGATGGAAGCCAATCCTATCCATCTGGGTTGCTTATGCATGTTCTAGTTCTCCATTCAGCCCTGTTTATGGCTAAGTTCTTTGCCAGTCAACAATCTAACATGTTGTTTCTATATACTTCTTTCCAAGTCCTTTTTTTTTCTTTTTCCTTCGAGTACCTTATACTTGCAAGTTGCAACACTTCTCCACTTTGTACACGGTATTGATTCTTTAATTGAATTTTAAAATTAGATGTCTCATATTGTGTTGAAAAGATGATAAATTGCTCAAGTAACCCGGAGAAAATTGTAATTTATAAACTTAATCTGGAATTCAGGTTTGGATAATCTTTTGAAGAGCCACTTTTGTTTTAGGCATTGTAGTGGGGTTCTACTTCTAAGATCGAGTTGATCTTAGTAGGATAAAACTTTGAATGGCTATTGTTTTTGGAGTACATTGTATCCTAACATTTTTGTCTGTATTGTATTGTATACTTGCAGTATAACATACTTTTACTTATCTCTAGAGGTTAGTTAGCTCATTCTACCCATTTCTAAAAAGCCCATTTCTATATTCCGTATGTTGTATAAATTCACTCTATCAAAGCAAGACATTAGACATGGCTGGTCATGCTGATGCAGATCCTATTCGTTCCAAAATTTTTTTTATATGTGTGCAGTTTCATAGTGTTAGATCACAGAGATCTCGACATTCTAGATCTGAGCCAAATCTCTCATTTTTCCTTTTTTCATTTGACTTCCAATGGAGCCCAACTCCAAACCAAATCTCTCGTTTCTTGTCAAATCTCTCGTTTCTTGTCATTTAACTTCCAATGGAATTGGAGCCCAACTTCAACTGGTGGAACACGAGCTCTATTCTCGTACAAAACTGGGGGAAGGTCCATCAAATACAAACCTGATCATCTTCACACTAGATTGCAACCCATACTGCTATTGAAATCATCCTGTTGGTGCTACTACAGAGGACTAATCTCTGGAAATCATTGTCCTCTCGATCGACCAGTCAATATAGGAACTCTTAGTATTTTTACTGGTTTTTTATAGGGAATCTAAGAGGGGTTTTGAAGCACTTTCTGGATTGGGAAGTTTATAGGAAAAAAGCAATTGATCTTTAACTAGTTTCCTAGATTTTCTGATTTTCTCGTGAAATATCTCCTTGTATTACGTCTTTAATTGATACTTCTTGACTTCTTGTCTGATTAAGAGATAAGTATGCTCTGGTTCTGATTTTGGGCTTTCACGTGCTAATAGTCTGCATGCCCAGCACTGTGTATTCATTTTTATGGCATTTATTTTTATGGAAATCAATTTTTGTTGAATGTATTGGCTTATCAATGCTGAAACTTTTAATTGAGATACATTTTGATTTACATTTTTGGTTTGGATTGTAATACTTTCATACTACTGCCAAAGTGACTTCTGATTGCCGTAACCATTGTAGTCCGATTGAATAGGTCAAACTACTTATTGGTCCCATTTTATGCAGAACTTTTGGAAGGGACTGAAGATATGAAAATCTGTTACTAAAGAAGTTGAAATCCTACAAAGACAAGTTTGAAATATTATGAGTGAGATTAGCAAAATTAATTCTTGGATAACCTATTCTATTGAAAATGTTGCGCTGACTAGTAGTGGCCTTCTTTGTAATTTTCTCTTTTGAATAGTGGTGTTTTAGTCTTTTGCCATGTGAGAATTTTTGCAATTTGGTAGAAGGTTCTAGAGAAGGGACAAATTTCTTCTTGTTATTTCTTAAAATTCTAGAGTAGAAATTTAAAGAAATTCGTATGACCATGAAGAAGCCCGCAAAACTCTATTGTGATGGGGTGCAAATACTCAATTTTAGGCCTAGAACTTTTCCCAAGGTCTATATATAGGCATAGGTGGTTGTTTCCATTGTACACAAGAGAAAGTGAGTGTTCAAATTTGTAGAATTAAACATTGTTGTTGAGTAAAGCAATTTTATTCTTGTGTCTCTCTTCTTATTCTTGGGCGTGGGTCTTCCTTTTGTCACTATGATCTTGGGCATATAGTTTACAGTGTCTAGCTGCACCTGAAAACAAATCTTTTCATGGTATTGGAGCAATGGTGCTAGCTTGATGGCGTTTGTTGGGTGGAGGAGCGACTTAGTTTCCTTCAAATAGCAAGGACCCAAAAAGCGAAGAAGTTTGATTTTGGGAGGAAATTTGTGTTGCTAACGATGGATGGCAATGGCAGAATGAGTCATTATGGAGTGGATAATCTTAGCAACCTTGACTACCAATATTGGGAGTCGTTTATGAATGCCTTACCTCCAAGGGCAAGATTTATGGGATATTGTTGTTGAATTTGATGCCGAGATTCTGGCCAACAGACTGGAGAAAGTTGATGTACGGAAGAAATGGAGCTTTAAATGTGGAAAAACTCTATGTTTTGATGACATCTTGAGAAGATGTATTGAATGAGAAGGAGAAGAATATTGCTGAATGTTGTGTCCCTTGTGGTACGATTGCATATCTATTATACAGAGCAGAATCCTCAATTACAGGACCTTTTAGAGGACTTTAAAGGGCAATAAATATTTTACACAGCCATTATATCGCTAATCCTTGCAATTAGTTATTAATATACACAAATCTTTCACCAAGTCTCATGTGGGATAGGTGACTATTGTGCCTGGCCATAGGTAGAATCCAAGTAGACCTCTATTGATGCCGCCCTCAAATTGACGCGGGTGAATAAGTAGGAGACCACAACCAATCAAATCATCAAACAGAGATAGCAAACAATGTCTCTCAAAATTTCTAACGACAGAGAAATGCAGTCATGTTATGTGTGAGTTATAATTGGAGAGGTTTATTAATTGGGTTGCATAAAAACTAGCCAAATTGGTTTAGCAAAATACAAGGTAAATTAAAACCACCTTTTATAGGAAATGCTTATCATGTGATGCTTAATTGACAAGATTAAAGCACATATGCTCATGTGATAGAAAAAGAACTCTCCACAGAATTTGGGAGAGATTGACTCACTTCCGCTAATGGACTACTCACCATTTGGAAGTTGCCAGTTTGATTAGTGGTTTCAAATCGGTGCCGAATGCTCAAATGGTTTACCATTTGGAAGTTGTGGATGATGCCCTAATTCTCTGCAACGTGGTAGAAGATCAAATCATGAACATAGAGGCGGCTCTCTTATGCTTTGAGGTTGTTTTAGGTTTGAGGGTGAATTGTTTCAAAAGTAAATTAATTGGAGTTGGTGGAAAATCATATCGTTTCACATCTTGTTGATATTATGGGATGCAATGCTGCATCAGATTTTAGCCTTCCTCTTTGTCTAGGCAATGCCTTTAAATTTCTTTAGAACATGATGATTGAAAGGATAGAAAGAAAGTTGGCGACATGCAAAGCTAGCTACTTATCTTTAGGGTGTAGGACTACTCTTATTTAGGGTGCCCTCTCCAATCTCCCATTGTACTTCATGTCCACTCTTAATGGCATGTTTTTTCTGCAAAAGGAGTAGTAACGATGGAGTAAAAGTAGGCACATTACGTGATGTTTTTTATTTAACCCTGTTTGGATGAAAAAATGGAGTGGAGAAGTCACATTATGATGTAACATTTTTTACTTCACCTTGTTTGGATGAAAAAGTGGAGATAAGTAAAGTTATGATGTGGCACCACTTATAGAGAGAGAGTAATGTCCCATGGTGTTGAAGTAATGTCCCATGGTGGTGGTGAAGCACGTAGGGAGATTGTAGCAAGATTTTCTTTGGCAGGATGGAACCTAAGAAGAAATATCATTTGGTTGAGAGGGCTTCATGTGTAAATTGAAGAAGGAAGAGCAAGCTTTATTTTCAACCTATGAAGCAGGTAAGCCGGGCTCTTATAGGAAAATGGTTATA
Source organism: Sextonia rubra (assembly GCA_037013555.1). Classification (NCBI taxonomy): domain Eukaryota; kingdom Viridiplantae; phylum Streptophyta; class Magnoliopsida; order Laurales; family Lauraceae; genus Sextonia; species Sextonia rubra. The sequence goes on along the minus strand of JASUAD010000024.1, from coordinate 4,258,209 downwards.
GAGGATTGGGGATGAGTTTCATAGCCTTGGAAAAATATTGTAGTGCCAACTTACCGGTTGGCAAGAAATGGATGGTACATTCATGAAGGTAATCACCGATATTCAGCCATATGGGAAGGTATTGTTTCAACAAAGGAGGAATTTGCTAAAATTGCTAGGTTTTGCATTGGCATAGAGGAGAGAATTTTATTTTGAGAAGACATTTGGGTTGGTCATTGGTGAGAGCTGATTGGTGATCCAATCTACTGATTATATCGGTGTGCTTATGATCGTTAGGCTAAACTTTGCTTTTATCCTATGTGGACAGGAATAGAGGTCAAAGTTTTATGGGGTTAGAAGGAACCTATCAAAATCAAATGAAATCTAGTTGCATTCCCTTTTGGATATCCTTGGTGAAGTCTATTTTCTGGAAGAGGGTGAAGATAGGAGGTCTTGGACAATGTGATATGTGGTGCCTTTTCCGTAGCCTATTTTGGTATTGGTTTACCAATGCTCGACTTTGACCCCATTGATTGGCTTGTGTAAATACAAAGCTTCTCCGAGAGTTGTTACTTTTGGTTGTTTAGCACTTGGGTATGGTGTCCTTTTGATGCATAATTTATGCCAGCAAGAAAGATCTATTATTAATGCTTGCGCCATGTGTTTAGTGAGTGAGGAGACAGTGAACCACTTATTTCTTAATTGTAGAGTGACTTACTTCTCTGGAGTTTGTGTTTGGCTTGTTTGGCACGATTGGGTTTCTTCTTGTAAGACTATTTCTTTCATTCTGGATGGCAGTTGGTTCAAATAGAAGTAGACCTATGTGGAGGGTTTCCTTTTTGGCCTCTCTTTGGATCATTAATATCCAATGCTTTTGAAGTTAATGCTCCTCCATTGAAGGTTCAACCGAAAGGTTGAAGCTTATTGTTGCTTTGTGGGTGTCTTCCCTCCCCTCTTTTCAATGTTTCTTTAGGCAACTAATATGTTGAATTGGAAGGAGGTGACTAATTCCTCTCATGTCTCCAACAGAAAAAGCCAAGTTCCTCCCCAGTTCCATTTGGATGCTTTAAGTTGAACTTTGATGGGTGTGCCATTGGTACCTAGGTAATGCTGGAATTGATGGAATCATAAGGGAATCTAGCACTATGCAAATGTTATCCTTTTCAGGCCCTACTGGGTTTAGTTCTATCAACAAGGCGGAGGACGTGCATCATTCGCTGGGCGACCAGCAGTTGCAAGGCTCTATAGAAATTGCTCAATGGAGTGGAAGAGGCAGTTGATATGGTTAGAAATCTACATGTTCCTTTTATCACATCAAATGGTCAGCTAATGAGTCGGTGAATGGTTTAGCTAAGAACAGAGTTCATACTTCATTGCCTGAGTTTGATCAAGGATGTGATAAAATGATTTGTGTTGCGAGCATTTCATTTAATCTCTATGATCCAAATTCTGCCTCCATCTGAATGGAGGTGTTTTTCTAATTTACCCCAAACAAGTATCTGTGCTTGTGTGTGTTAGTGTGCAACGCCTTAAAAATTTGACTAGTAGCCTTCTCATCCCAAGTCCCATCCCGGCTTCTTTCACCTACCTCACCATACTTATCAAAACCATAGGCCATTTCTATTCTCCACACTGCATGTATCAAAACCCTAAGCCCTAAATCTCTTTCTAGTTTCTTCAGCCACGTCTTCCAGAAAATCATGTCTGCCACGATTCCATCGTCCTTTCAAATCCCAATATAAGAAAACCATCTCTTAATGGGTAAAACCCATTTCAGTTTTTTTGTTTTTTAATGAAAATCCACATTCCAAATCCTAGTAATAGAAAACCATCTCTTGATGGGTAAAACCCATTTACCCTCCAATCTCCCTTCTCCCCTTCTCCTCCACCACCTGCTAGAAAAGGAAAAAAAATTGGGAGTCAACCCAACTCACCTTGACTCGATCCCTGCTGAGTTGGGACTGACTTGAAGGTTTAAATCACTGATTGTGTCATTTGAGTGGAGAGTATTTGAAACAATCACTGTGACAATCCAAAAAAACAAAACTTGTTCAATTAGGTTGTGATCAAGTTATCTAGTGGGGTCATCTGAGAGAGAGAGAGAGAGAGAGAGAGAGAGAGAGAGAGAGAGAGAGAGAGAATTTTAATCTGAAAATTCTGTTGATGTGATTAATGCGGCGGGATGATATTGAATTATATCATAGGTTGTTTTGTGGAAAGTTACTCATCTTTTAATCCATATGGGAACACCTGTGTTTTTGTTCATGACATGTTGAAGGCCTTGACTTGGGCAAGTAGAAGCTACATGGATACCACATGTGATGTTAGCTGGATAATAGAGGTTTCAGGCTGTGGTTAATGAACCATTATAATTGGACCAAATTTCTCAATGTGAGGGATGTCGGCCGGATCTCTCAACTGCTTCAGTTTTTGGTAGGGAACTGGTGCATTTTTTTTAAGCCTGCAGTGACATGACATGTATATGGTAGCATTGTATTTGCCATCCGAATAGAGGGCATTGTATTTCACACAATTCTTCTTCTATTTTTCGATTGAATCTCTGGATTGAGAATATTGGGTTTTGCTAAGATATTGGGGTTTTATAGTCTTTGGGTTTTCTGTATTATGGAATGCCCTTTATCTGAAAGGGTTTTACAGTTTGAAAAGAGGTAGATTGTGATTTTAATGTATGGATTGTTTCTCTTCAAATGGGTTCTCAAGTTTAGGGAGACCAGAGTTTTGGAAAGGGAGGGGAGGGACAGACATTAGGATCTTAAGGATAATGCTCAGTTCAGTGGTATTCAAGCGGACATTGGGAACTGGTATGAGCATCCTTTTTCATACCCATATGGATGCAGGTGTGGGTTTTCGATTGTACAATGCTATTCAGGTAGTTAGATGTCATCGGCCTGCCTGAATCTCACCATTTTCATCCTTCCATTCATATATAGGACTGAACTGACATTGAAGTGAGGGGTTGTGTTCTCTCTGATTATATATTGGTTCAGGCAGGTTAAAATGACTTTGGCAGGACCTGAGCCCAGAACCTCACTTCTACTTCTATCAAAGTTAGTGACCTACACCCAGTTTTGGTGTAGTAGTGCTTTGGGGACAAACTCATAGATGAGAGGTTGGCTCAATCAAGGAGGCTATGAAGTTAGGGTGGGAAGGTAGTGTGAAACTGTTGGATGTTCAACATTACCTATTAAAAGTAACCAGTTTCTAGTAACTCACTCAGAAGAATGGGACATGCCTCATCCCAAAGTTTGAGGACATGGTCTTCCTCCGAGAGTCTAATCCTTTTGTTGGGCAGCAGTCACCGACAAAATGTTTGTTTAGACACAGCAGGAATTTAAATTCCACCAGAGTTGTGTAATTTGCAAACACTAGTTGAAAATGGTCGATCACTTCTTGCATGTAAGCTGCTATGGACATTTAGAGCTCTTTCATAGATCAATGAGACTTTTAAGTTCTAGGAACTCTACTGTTGAGTGGTTGGCCTGCAGCTTTTCTAAGGGCTTATTTGCATCAAACTGCTGAAACCTGTGTTTCCTCTTCCACAGAAACAGAAATCCAAAAGAGGACTTGACAGATGCGCTGCACTGAACAAAAGGGGTATCATACACTGGCCTTCTGCTTTCATGGAAAGCCTCTTGCACAAATGTGGCCTAAGGAAAAAGGTGCAATTCTTTGGCTGTTTCTCTTCTCCTATTTGCTTTCTTATAAGAGTGATGGAAAGAAAGAAATAGTTGTTTCTCCCCTTAAAGGAGAGAAATTGTTGTTGCTTTGAAGGAGTAGCTTCTCCCCTTGGAAGATATGGGCCACAACATGAGGTTCTGTGCTGTGTTGTGGGCCTCAATCCTTCCTGACCGTAGGTGCTTCTCTCTAGACTGCATCATGTACAATTGGAGAGATGTTGCTGCTCCTTGATAAGGGATTTTTCTCTCGCCTTTTTGGTTTAGGGCCCATCTTGCCCCTCTTTGCTCTGTAGTGTTTTGTGGCTCCTTTTGGGTGGCAGCTGTCTTTTGTGGGGTTTCCCCGCTGCTGCTTCTCGGTATAAATCTTTTATACTCGAAAGCCTCTTCTTTTAATACGAGTTTTCACTTGAAAAAAAAAATGGAAATAAAGAAATAGGTGTGTTTGAGAATTGTGTCAAAATTTACGGAGGAGCTAATAAGTTGATACTTAAGGATATTTCTCTTTTGGCCTCATCATTCACCAACAAAGAACATGAAAGCATATGCATACCATGGAATACTTTTTGTGATTGATATTTATTTCCTTGCTCCATGATTGTAATTTTTGTCCTTCAAACCAATCCTCTTTGGCTGTGTTTTCCTCTTCCTTTTGAAAGAAAAAAAAAATTTTTTTTTTCCTTGCTTATTTCTTTTTCATCCATGAGGGCTTAACCATTAGAGGGATAAAAAAAAAATCTTTTCAAGTCCACCCATTGCCAAGCCACTGGTAAGTGGTCATGGCACCTCCCCCTCACAGAAACTAGGGATTGGTATTTGGTTGTAGTGCTGATGATGAGGGACTTGGGTAGGTTTTGTAAGTATTTATTTGGAAGCAAAAAATAAAAAAATAATACACACACACACCCCACAAATGGCCAGACCTGAATCATTGTCTGGTATGGACCCAGGCTTGCGTCCAATTCAGATCTGAACCCTAGGATCCATACCTGGATCTTGTTGAGTCAGTGATGCAGTCAGTAGATGCCCACACTGAACCCAAGTCAATCCTGAACAATCAAACCTTCTGACCTGGTCTGAAAATTATGAATACAAAATATTCACTTCAAAGTGAAATTTCAACAATTTGTACACAACTCCATCAGTTACACATAAACCAGCCTGCTAACACATATAACCTAAATGATATATAAATACTACAAATTACTGTAATAAACTGAGGTCTGAATGGGCCCATCATTATAATACTCAGGTTCATTGGAGATGTGGGGCCATTGACTCTTCTGACCCCGTACTTATTTGATGTAGATCACAGTCAGTCATTTGATTGTATGGGCCTGGCCCATTATTAGGTTTTACTTTTGATTTTTCTTCTTCAAGTGTATCATGTAGCCCATTTATTGAGGGCACTTTAGACTTTTCCTTCTTTTTCTCAATGGCCCAGATTAGATCTCAAGCCTTATTCAATGGCTGAGATGAGATCTAGGGTTGTTTCGTGGAACCTATTTAAGGAGTGAAAAGAGGAAGAAGGAGCATTTGAGGATTTGAAGAAAATGACCAGAACACTTGTGAACAGGCTGTGTTTTCATTGCAACAGATTTGCCTTGTGCAATCTGGTTTGCACCACTATTAGATCTAGTGTTAGGTGCAGTCAGGGCTCTGGCTCTCATCTACTATCCTACTTGTTACATCCTATTCGTTCCCTTATAATTGTGGATTCAATTTTATCCCTAAGGGGTCGTTTGTTTCACCTTATTTACACATGTAAACACTACACATGTGAAATGATTTCACACCTTTCATTTTTGTATGCAAATTTTACACACGGTGTGTAAATTGCATGTGATTTTGGCTTGTAAATTGCATGCAAAAGAGGGCCCTTTCATCTTCACACCTCAAGAGGTGTGAAACCGTTTCACACATCTTTGCTTTTTGCGGAGATATAATACTATGATGCTGATCACACCTTTTTTGTGTTTTAATTTTGTGGGCCCCCAAATCATGATCTGAACCGTTAAACATGTTAGGAGTGCCAAAAACAGTGATGGTACAAAATTTAAGCCGTTGGATGATCAGAAATTGTGAGATATTTATGAAAAAAAGTTAAGGCCGTTGATCTTCATTTCTGAAATTTTTTGGGCTCCATTTTCATGATCCAAACCCTTAATCCTTTTTAAAAGATCATTTTCAGCTAGGAGGCCAAATATCAAGTGCTGATTCAACATGGATCTTGAGATATCTTCAAAAAACATATCAACCATGGGTTTCTTGCACTACTACTACATTGCATTACACGAGTTGAAAAGGCAGTCCTTTTTTTTTTTCAATTTTTTGGATCATCTAGGCCTCTAATGAAAGATCTGAACCGTAGACCCTCTTCGCACGGCCATCAACGGTTAGTGATTTAAGTTTTAACCATTGATCCTTCATGGATTCTTAGTATTTGCAAAAGATCCCAGAGTTTGATCTTCAATTTTTATTTCTGTGGGGCCTTTTTCTAATTTTTATCCAAACTGTTGATCCCCTTTAGAAGTCCAACAATGCTTACTAGGTCGAATCTCATCACTTAATTCATCAAGGGATTTTCAAAATTTGTGAAAAATTATGAAAAACATGTGAACCACTAGGTGCAGTCAGATTCACATTTGAAAAGGAGTGAAAATAACAAACAAAAGATTATATTTCACATGTGAGTCAGTTGCATATATGTAATGCATTTTTCCATCACGTGAAATTAAGAAATGACCCCTAAAGGAAAACAAAATGGAGGGAGAATTCTCTTGGCTACTGATTTGCCTTGTTCTTGGAAGTTTTTGTGTTTCTGTCACATAATTTGTGGGTTGACTGAGGAGGTTTCTTAAACATATTACATCTTTACTTCATTAATATCACATGTTTAGAACTGTTAAAAGAAATTATGCACTCAATCCTCTTTTTCAGCTTAATGTATGGAAAGTATCTAGTAGTATGTAAATTTGTCTACGAGCTTTCCCATGCTATATTTCTGAAATCTAGTCCCTTCTGTTTTGTCGGTGCAGATGAAGATGATGATTAGAACTCCAGCGGCATGAGTTCACTCAGTGCTTTGTATATGGGAACACTTTAAACTCACCTCTGTCCTGAAATTTTATCCTGCTACTTCATTTTGCAGTTTTAATTGTTCTCTCAAACCGTGAGGTTGGTTCGCATATCCAAAATAAGCACACATTTCTTCAAATGTAGAAGTGTTACTTTACAATGTGACTTAATCCTAGGTCTTTCGTGGTGCTTCAATTTTCAGTGTGATTTATTTATACATGATTGATTGCTCCACCTTTATTTCGTAGTTCCACATTCCATCTTTATAGGGTTCACCATAGATTATTCATCATCTAGGCCATATAATGAACATGCCAGGGATCCACATATCACTTTAGTTTATAAATGAAGAGGTAGCCATCAACGTTGTCATCATCGTCGGCAAAGCCTTGTGCCTGTAGGCAGTGGTTAAAAGAATCAAGATCGCTACGGTGCCTTGTATGAAATACAGAAGTGAAAGACACTGGGGGAATGCTATGTCACAGTGGTTGCTTTATAGGAGTTGGGTCTTCAAGTTTTTGGAATGCTCTGAATTCCACTTGAGCATCCAATGGCCAGGTTTGTATGAATAAAAACAGCAGATTGCCCTCCGGTTGGTGAAATTGCGGAGGTCCAACCAAATGTTCATAATTGATGCACTGGTGGCTTGCCTGATGATCAACTCACCTGGTGTTCTGGAGGAGTTTTGGGCCTAGTTGTTGCATGGATTCGAAAACCTTACATGAACATGGGCAACAGGCTCTCGGGATTTGTCTTACAATCCCCACTTCAGATGAGATACACCAGCAAGAATATGCACATGGATTGCAGTTACTTAAAGAAACTTATTCCCAGGTTAATATTAAAAGTTATTACCATGTTAATATCTCCATGATATTTACCTATATATGGAGTTAGGTTCCCGAGTCCTGAGCCTGAGCCAGGCCCTAATTCCAATTAGGCTGCTAAAACCAAGATCAAGCCCAAGCCCAAGACCAAAAAAGCCTAGTTGGCTTGAGCCTGGAATTTAAAAGGCCCAGCCAGAACTGCCATTTCATGTGGGTGAGGCATGTGATCTAAGTCTTGGGCTGATCTGATTTGTATCTTAGGAACAAGGCAGGCTTTCTCTGTGAGCCCACTTTGTGATGGGTGTTGGGTTGTGATTCGGCCTTGCATGAATTTTAGGCTCAACAATTAGGCTTTCCCCTTAAGAAAGAGCACCTAATAGCTTCCTCGCCCGGCCAGATCCTGTCTCCTCTCATTGCCTTGTCTGCAATTAATTTGATTTTATATTTGGTTTCAAGCCTGTCAAATTTTGGTTTGGGTCATCAAAGAGCTTGCTAAGAACTTGCAGTTAAATGGCAGATTTGGATCAGGAGGGGTAGGAAGTAGATCCAAATTCAACTCTTTATTATTAAATAGATCCAGACCATTCTGTTCTAATCTAATTTTTTTTTGCCTTCAAATATTGCCACAATCTAATTATTTCAACAAAATAAGGTCAATGAAGAATGGTAAAATAGTTGATTGGATTGCAGTCAACTGTTCATGCTAGTGAGTAATAGAACCAATATGGTTTTTAAGACGATTCTTCCCTGGGAAATATGCTGATCCCTAGTGGCGCACAGATTACTTGGCACCAGATGGGCCATTGTTGCTTTGACTTCGGATTTGTATTTGACCCACATTTCAAAGCCCTGTTAGTAATTGGTCCGTTCCATTAGTAGGCCTGAAGGCCTAGTCTGTCCTAGAGCGGCCTGAGCACTGGTGACTAATTCAGTCATGAGAACACTCTCTTGGGCTTTTTTTAACTTTGCCTCGTTTTTAAAAAGGGCAATAGCAAAACCCTCATACATTTTGTTTAAATCTTGACCGCAAATCAAGAGGCTTTTATGCAGCGCCCTATGTACATCTTCCAGAGATAATAAATTATTAAAAATATGTGTAAAAAAACTAACCCACTGGAAAAATCTATTCCTGACAGTTCTCCTCTCCTCATCATATTTATTTAAAATCATTTAGAAATACCACCTTAGAAAGCATTTCGAGCCTCATGTGCCGAATTTAGAGATGTCATGGCTAGGCTGGGCCAGGCAAAGAAATATCCAGGCCTATCTCGACTTTTATATTGGAAGTCTAAGTCTGGCCCAGGCCTGAATTGGGCCACAAGGAGCTGGCCCAAGCCTAGCCCACCTGAAAATTTCAAAGCCTGAGCCCAGCATGAGTTTGATGTATAATTAACAAAGTGATCGAGAATTCTCATTTGGATTTTGAAGACAGATCAATGATTTTTATTGAATTTTTAAAGTGGGCCCTGAATTTTCATATCGTTTTTTGAAGCACACCATGGTTGGTTGCACCCTCCGCCTCCTTTTTTTTTATGACCTAGGGTATCCCTCGCCAGCCTAGCCTTTAGACCTTTGACCCCACCCCTATTTTTCATTATGTAATTATGATATTTAAAGAAAACAATTTCATTTTAGTAAAATTATAATATATACACACATAACAGATCAAAAAAAATACTGGTAAGTATGAAGTTCTAAGTTTGTATTATGAAACAAACATTTGTCTTGTCATTTTCCTGGGATCATCTAATGTGCAAATAAAATTAGTTAAGCACTTCCTTGCATGTAGGGCTGTTAATCCGGCCCTTTAGAGAGGGGGCCCGGCTCTGCTCAGCCCGCAAAAGCCCTCAAAATGAGGGCTTATTTTTTTCATTTAAAGCCTGAGGGTAGGGTAGGGCTCTATTTTTAAAAGCCCGCATCTAGAGGGCTAAGCTTAGGCTTGCCTAATCAGGCCTGAGGGGGCCCGGCCCGACCCGCTGTTTATTAAATCCGCTGTTTATTAAATTTAAATATAAAATATATAATATACACAATGAGTTTGAAGATGATTTGATTTATGATGCACCTACCAAAACATTGTCAAATGTGGATAAAGTTGATTTGGTAAAGAAATCTAATGAGTTTGAAGATGATTTTTTAGCTTTTGAGGAACAAATGACTTAGACAGTTGTAAAGGAAAAATTGGAATTAGATTGTTGTTTAGAGGAGCCAAGGGATAAATCTGAAATTTTCAATATATTGAATTGGTGGAAAGTTAATTCAACAAAATATCTAGTTATCTCCAGAATGGCTTGTGACATTTTAGCAATTCTTGTTTCTACAGTTACTTCTGAATCAGCATTTAGTACTGGAGCAAGAGTACTTGATCAATATAGGAGTTGTTTAAAATCTGAGACTGTAGAAGTCTTAATTAGCACACAAGATTGGATACGTATGCAGCAACACAATGATAGTAATACATTCGATGATCTTTTAGATATTCTAAAAGTAGATTAAATAATTAAATAAAGAATTATTATTATTTGTTATATATTTATTATCATTTATAAAATTATTATTATCCACCTTATGTTTTATATTGTAAAAATGATTTTATCCCACCACCAATGCCTTAAAAAAAAGTTTTTAACTCCGCCATGCTGTCTTTTGTATTGCATTGCCGGTCCTCAGTTCGGGCAAAGGAGGAGGGTTTGTATAAGGTTGGTTGGTGGTGGTGGCATAGGCTGTTGCATATAAAAGATTTATTTCTATTAAAGAAAAAAAATTTCCCTTTCTTTTGGCCCTGGCTCGACCTTGACCCGACCCTAACCCTTGAGGGTTGGGTAAGGGCCTAAAAATTATAAGCTTGCCGTAAAAGTAAAGGGCCTATGCTCAGTTAAGCTCGGCCCGCACATATGAGGGTAGGATAAGGGCTTACCTAAGCTCGGCCCGGGCCCGGCCCTTTAACAACCCTACTTGCATGCAACCATCTGATGTCTATAAAATTATACTAGACATTGCAATCGGAAAACAGGAAAAAGTAAATTGGTTCATTAAAAAATAAGCAATTCAACTTCTAAAGACATTCAGCTTGGCATTCGACACTCATTTTACTCTGACTTCACAAGTAAAATGTATATGTAGGATTCTACATTTATAATTGAAATATTTGTACCAACAGTAATAATCAGCCTTGGAAAAATTTTGCCTCTTCCAAGAATGATGTCAGAATCAGATCATCTCCGCAAAAACCAAGAATGATATTAGAATTATATCATCTTTGCAAAATCTACAACACCTATCAACGTTAAAGAACTTATCCAAACTAATTGTCTTAAAGAAAACCAATTACCTTCTTAGAATCATAAGAACCAGCAACCCTGTACCTGGCCGGTGTTATTTTGGTCGGCAACCCCAGACCAGGAAAAATTCCCTGCAATCATCACCAAGACTGCATTCGATTACATAAGATAAAACTAAAGAAATCCATCCAACCAAAGATCAAAGGTGAAATTCCATACATCCAATTGCTGCTGGATGATCATCTTTTGCCTCTTCTTGGGTCTTCGCGGTAGCTTCAATCCTTTCATTGCACGAAAATCCTCTTCTATCTCTTCCTTCATCAATGATGCAGAAAACTGTTGTTGCTCTCTCTTCGATGCAACAGCGGCTACTCTACGCGAATGTTTCACCTGATTCTGTTGCACAATCGGCATAAATCTGGGAGAATTGCACGGTGCCATCGATCTTGATTCTTCTTCTTTGCCATTTGAAGCCGAAATCGCCTTGATTGACACCGATTCCCTGCAAATTTCAGCGGGGATTGCGCACAATCGATGATCTTGAGAAGATTGGATTGGAGATAGGGATGAAGAGGTGATGTGGGAGAAGTTGAAGAAGCAATTCTGGTTATGGGATCGAACTTCATGCATGGTAAAAGCTGTTAATTGGCCCACTCAAGCCAGGGAAGAAGAAATTATGGTTATGGAGAGTGTGGGTTTTCTTGGTCGCCATGGATGGTAGCGTTTCGGTTTCAAAGACGATTGAGAAGAACACCGCGAGAGGCAAAGAAGGTGCGTTGACACTACAGTGCTTATGTGGAAGAAGACACAGTCGGAGAGAGAGAGAGAGAGAGAGTTTGTATGTTGGAAAGGGCCGAAAACGACTAGAGAGAGAAATTAGAAAGTTTGTTGTTCATGTGACAAGAGGGAGAGGCCTATACCTTTAAATAACGGTATTGCGTGGTGCACACTCAAATCACAAAAAGAAAGTACCGTTGGTTTCAAATTGCACAAAATGATCTACTAATGCTTGATCTATTCTACATTGTTCTTTTAGTTTTATACAAGTTGATCTTTTTCTACTTTCCTTAGGTTGTTACAATAAAGGGCTTTTAGATGACTACTTGTGGGCAGTTTTGTACCTGACTTTTGAAGTCGTGTAGGTATGGGGACTCAACCGCCCTGTTTTGTTCATATATTTATGATTTTTAAGCTTGTAATTTTGAGTTTGCATGTATGGTGGAGTAAAATGAATTAAAAATAGGTTTCAAATTAATAGAAAAAGATGGTGGATGGAGTTAGGGAGGAAAATCTACCTTTTTTTTTGCTTGTTTATATTTTATTTTTTTCATTATTTTGTGCTTTTTAAGAGTAGCTTTTTATAATGTTGGGCAAGTAAAAGATTAAAAAAATATTTTTTGTTGTTTTGTGCTTTTACTATCAGCTTTCTTTCTTTTTTCTTTAAATGTTATTTTATTTTATAACATCTTATACCAAAGTTGTTGGAGAAATAAAATAAGTTAAGGGTAAAATTAAAAAAAAATGGAGAGAGTTTGTTGTAAAAGCATAAAAATGAATTCTTAATTGCAACAAGTGATAAATAATATATTTTTAAAAGGCAAAAATGATAATAAATACTTTTAAAAAACACAAAATATAAAAAAATATATTTTTACTCCTAACTCCCTATAATTTTGTCTGAGAACTTTTAGTACTTTTTATTTCATTTTACTGAACATTACAGATAAATAGGCCTGGTAACCGGTGTGGCAATACCATACTTGAATGACCAACTTGAAATTCATGCAAAAAGAATTGGGAATAATCAATGCAGCTAGTATATAATAGAACACAAATTATAACATATTAAAAAGAAGGGTTTTGGATTTAATTTTGACTTGAAACCTTTCAATTTTGACTTTTTTTTATTAAGCATTTGCAAAAAAGGTTAAAAATGTATAAGTCAAGGATTTTGTACTCATGACCTTTTATCCTTTAGATAAATAACCTAACTACTACAACACTCACAATCTCAAGTATGTATGTGTATTTATTTATTTACCAAGAAAATGCCAAAACTATTTATAAGGAGTGTGGATCATAGTTGTGAATTTCATTTTAGATGCCATTTCGTTTTCGCATCCAAATGAAAATTTTCAGTTGATTCGAAACTTTTGGTGAAACTTTTGGACTTATGTTTCGGAAAAAATATAAATTTAGATATATTATTACGAAATTTATTTTCAAGTAGAACTCTTTTTCTTTTTCTTATTTATCCATTTAATTCTATTAAAAAAAAGGCTTAGGGTAGGGGTTGGGGCTTTTAAGAAAAAAATTTGTAGCAAGCCCTTTTTTTTTAATAATTTGGATGAAAATTTTGAAATCCATCAAAATTGACTGAAATTTCCCTAAAATTTCATCTGAAACAAAAAAATTTTCAAAACTATGGGCTAGACCCTTGCCATATGGTTCATTCCCGTGCTTAGCTCGAGTTATTGTGCTAGTAATAATTATGGTGAAGCAAGTTTTTGGGATTGCTACAGAATTGAATATGAATTGCTTCAACCCAAGAAAAATGAAATCATGTGAGTTAAAAGCTTTTTTTTTATTTTTAAGCATCTCGCTACCCATTCGGTCCATGTCAAATTCTAGAGTAGATGAGAATCCAACATCCGTTCTTTGATCCGTTTTTAGCTGGAAGTTTTACTTCTATTCTATCGATTATAATCTAGTAAAGTTGAGGGTTTGGATTTGACTTTGACCAAATTCTTTTCAATTTCAACTTTTTTATTGAGCCTTGGTAAAATGCTAAAAAATTTATAGGTTAAGAGATTTGAAATCATTAACTTTTGCTTTCTTAAATAAGTAGCCTAAACACTACAACACACAATACTAATATGACTTATTTATCAAAATATATATACAAAAAGAAGTTATAGAGTGGGGACCCTAGCCATGTGTTGGTCATGCCTGTGCTTAGCAAAAAAAAAAAAAAACCTGTGCTAAGCCTGAGCCATAAGATATATATGGGCAAACTTCTCCTAAGCTCAAACTTATATAAGAAATTCCGTAAGGCCGAACCCTTGAGCCCACCTTTAGCTCAAAACTGAAATATATATATATATTTTTTTATTATTGTTAACTATTTTCATTAATTTTGTGGATATGAACAACTATTAATTAAAAGGAATTAAGAAATAATTTTATTTTTAAATAAATGATATTTTTGTTACCATTCATTAAATGACATTGTCATTAAGAAAGAATATAAGAAAGCAATTAGAAGAGAACTAAGAAAGGAAATGATAAAAAGTAAGCTGATCATATTGAAAAGGAATTAAAATAAGCCACAGATGGAATTGGTGTTCGAATTAAACTTGTCAAATATAATATAATTGCCACTAAGAAAAAGGCCATGCTAGCACAGGCCATAAGAAATACACACACACACACACACACACGCACGCACACACACACACTGGTAATATTTAAGTGGAAAATGTTCTTACCTAGCCACCGTGAGAACTTTTTATGGGGCTTAGTTTAGAACAAGGCAAGTGATCCAAGGCATAGGAACAAGGCAGGCTTTCTCTGTGAGCCCACTTTGTGATAGATGTTGGATTGTAGATTAAGCCTTTAATGAATTTTAGGCTCAACAATTAGGCTTTCCTACACCTAATAACAGCGTCACTTTGCCCAGATCCTGTCTCCTCTCATTGACTCATTTTCAATTAACTTGATTTTATATTTGGTTTCAAGCTTGTCAAATTTGGGTTTGGATCATCGACGAGCTTACTGAGAACTCGAGGGTATATATATATATATATTTTTTGGTGAAATGGTAACAAAAGATTTCATTAAAAATGAGAAAGAAGAAAGAGCAAAAAAAAAAAAAAAAAAGATACAAGAGAGATGTACCCCACCTACACCTCAATTACATAACAAAACCCTCCCAAGGATTAGTCCTCTCAACCCCAATTGTTTGACAAGAGAGTCTGCCATATGGTTGGCTGATCTAGACCCATGGAGGAAAGTAACATTCATGGAAGAAGATAAAGCTCTTATTTCATTGAAGACGACTTGAAATTTCCAAGGAATAGCCCTTATATTAAACACCCAAGCAATGACATTGGAAGAGTCACTTTCGACTATAAGATTACCTCAGAAACTTCTAGAAAAACACATGTCCGCTTCATTGGAATCATAAACACCCACATACTTGGAGAACATAAATAGAATCTCACCCCAACTATGAATGGTATCATTAAGAGAAAAGTAAGAGAACTCCTTTCTAACCAATGCCCACCTTGCAATTCTGAGAGTAACACTAGCAATGAGATCTTCTGGAGTGACACTGTCTAAGAACTTGCATTAAATGGGCAGATTTCGATAGGGCGGAATAGGATTTAGATCCAAATTCAACTCTTTTGTCACTAAATAGGACTGGCACAAGTAGATCTAACCTGATTTTTGGTTCAACTATGGGAAACTAATATCAAGATCCACAATCTAATTATTTCAACAGAAAGGTCTATGAAGAATGTTAAGATAGTTGATTAGGTTGCCAATCAACTGTTCACTAGATTAATAGAACCAATATGGTTTTTCAGACAATTCTTCCCTAACAACTATGGTGATCCCAGTGGCACACAGATAACTTGGCATTAGATGGGCCATTCTTGCTTTGACTTGGGATTTGTATTGGATCTACATTTCAAAGCCCTGTTAGCAATCGGTTTGAAGGCATAGCCTATAGCGGCCTGAGCACGAACGACTAATGAGAATACTCTTTTGGGATTTTTTTATCCTTTGCCTCGTCTTTAAAAAGTTAATAGTAGTAGCAAAATCCTCATAGATTTTGTTTAAATCTTGACCGCAAATCAAGTGGCTTTTAAGGAACTCCCTATGTACATCTTCGAGGAATAATAATTTATTAAAAATATAAAAAGTAATCCTCTGGAAAAGTTTATTTCAGATAGTTCCCCTCTCCTCATCATATTTCTATAAAATCACATTGAGCCTCATGGGCCAATTTGTAGGTTTCCTCATTTTTTCCCTCAACAACCCCAACGTTCATTGATATCAATCGATAGGGGCAAAATCAAATATAAGAAAAAATTGGGCGGGACATCTCCAACAATCAATATTCAAAATTTGAATCTAGGGTCATCATATCTGATTTTAAGGTGATTTTTTTTGTAAAATCCCTTATTTAGAAAGAACAAAATACTTAATCTGCAATTAAAGGAATTTTCAAACATTGGAATTAGACGAGAGGGTCGTATTCCACAAATCATAATTCGTCAGGGGTTTTTGCTTCTTGGAAATGAGCTAACACTTAGCTCAGCAGGGGTGGAATCAGCATTGTTGGTTGGGGGGGGGGGGGGGGGGGGGCCACCCCAGATTTTTTTTCTTTTTTAAAAAAATTATATAAAAAATTAGACAAGCCTAAATTAGGGCCCAAAGGCCCCTTTGGCCCATGGCCCACCGCCTTACCATCTCACTTTCTTTCTTTTTCTTCATTCCTTTGCTCATTCGCTCTTCTCCCTTCTCCTTCCACCTCAACCAACCACCATGAGTTTGGTCTCGAGTTAAAGTTTCTTCTCATTTCCATTTTTTCTCATCACAAGACAAGTGGATAGCATATTCATTGTTAATATGTTAATTTAATCTTGATTCTAACATTTTAATATACTTGACATGTTTTCCTCATTTTAATTGCAATGCATTAGTATGACCATGCCATTGGTATTGAGTATGTGATTGTGAAGAGCAAACAATTTTCTTGCCCAAATCATATGTTTTGTTTCTAAAATATTTTCAATATTTGTGTGATGACTGAATTAGATAGTAAGGGAAAAAAAAACCTACCAGATTGTGATTTGTGAATCACTTATTTTATCGTACTTGCTAAAATGTGCTTGTTATGATTTCAATTTAATTTTTAGATGAAAAAGATAATTCCAATTGATGCATATTTCAAGAGAAAAAAGGATAAAAAATTGAAAATTGATACATCATTGCCAACCTTCTCCAATGTTAATATTTCAATTTCTAAAAACTCTAGGGAATAGTTGGAAATATAATTATTGCATGAAATTTTTTTTTTCTAGTTTGGCCCCCCCTCGGTGTAGAATCCTGGTTCCACCCTTGCAGATCAAGTAAACTTTCAAAAACACACTTCTCTTCAAGTGGATTAGGTCTCAGTGCAATATCATGATCATTTAATATATATTGTTTCGTTGTTCACTAATACCTCATGCTTTTAGTGATTATGTTTATTAACTTGAAATACCCGTAAACTTTGCTCTTTAGTAAAGCCTTTTTTTTTATTATTATTCTCGTTCCCACCATGGGTAAAAACTGCAAGCATGCATCACTAGAGGAACTAAGAAGTTGACGCCAAAATGAAAGGAACCATAAAAAAGAAAAAAAAACAAAACAATACCCACAATAAAAAACAGTTTAGGAATTCTAATGAATCCACCTAGAAGTATAATTAGAGCTGGGATGACTCCCATTCCTCTTCAAAGAAAGCAACCACACTCATCTATTCAAAAAAGGAAAAAAATGAACAAAAATGAAAAGGTAGCAAGATTGTAGTAGAATAGCAGTTATAAACTTCTTACTGATGAATTAGCCAAGCCATTTCATTTTTTACCCTTTATAGTTGATTGGGTTCAGAAACAAATGGAGTAGCAAATTTACCATTGCTAGAACCAATGTTTGATCAGCAAACAAATCAAAAAGAAAAGCAGCTATTAAAATGATATTAAATTTTGGAAATTAGTTATACAAAACAAGCACATGATATTAGGATATGGGTATGCTTGAGTGGTGGGGATGGCTTTTAGATTTCAATTTTCCACCATGAATGGATCCTGGGTTTGTTTTCAATCAACCTATAAAACCACGTCTGTTGAACTCTATATTTTGAAATGTCCCAGAAAGGTAGGCTCCATTTTGAAAATTTTCCAAAACTATAGACTCTTTATTTGCATAAGAATATATATGAATTGAATACGTATGGGGCTTACAAGGAAAAGTAAGTTGACATTTTGATTTATGAGCAACAGTTAAATGAGTTAGAGGCTTGTGATTGACTCCAAATTTGATATATAGGAACATCCAAGATGACTCTTTCCTTCCCTCTCAAGCCCAATGAATGGTGGACTCTAGGTGGGCCTTGTCAAATTTGTTCCTCACTGTATAGTGTGGGATGGATGCACATTAATATTTTTCCTCATTTTCAACCAGCATATGTATTTGATTCATTTGTCTTTTAATGCAAGCAAACAGTACCACAGCAAAAATCCTCTACTTTTTGTTGAAATTTTCAAAGAAGCATTTTGAGGATGACTCAAGTGTAGGGCTGTTCATGGGCTGGGCTAAGACATATCCAGGGCCCAGCTAAATTGGGCTTTTTTATTGATTTTGTGGCCATTTGAATAATCGTTTGTAATAATTAAATTAAATTACATGCATTCATTACACGGGCCAGACCAAATGGGGCTTTGGATTTTGTTATGCACGTGCGTAAGCCCATAACTTATAATTAATCAATCAAGCTAGCGTAAGCCCATAACTTATAATTAATCAATCAAGCTACAGACAAGAAGAGACACACATACAAGAGTTCACACGAAAGATTTACGGAGTTTGGTGATCTACTTAAATCCACTGCTAATAAGAGAACTCTATTCTTTTATTACACTCTTCTTCTTAGGTCGAAGATTACAATTTAAATCATATATATAACTCTTTCTTTCTTTGCCCTTAAAAAGTCCGATACAAAAACCAAAATATTCCTGACCCAAAGCTTGGTCCAAGACTAATCTTATGGACCAATCCAATGAACTGGAAATACAGGACATAGACAATTTCATTTTTGTAAAATAATAATATATACACACATAACAGATCAAAACAATACTGATTAGTATGAAGTCATAAGTTCGTATTATGAAAAAAACATTTGTATTGTCATTTCCCTGCCATCATCTAATGTACAAATACAATTAGTTAAGCACTTCCTTGCATGCAACCATCTCATGTTTATATAATAATACTGAACATTGCAACCGGAAAACAGAAAAAAAGTAACTTGGTTCATTAAAAACTAAGCAACTCAACTTCTAAATACATTCAGCTTGACATTCAATGCTCATTTTACTCTGACTTCACGAGTAAAATGCATATGTAGGATTCTACATTTACAATTGAAATATTTGTACCAACAGTAATAATCAGCCTTTGAAAAAATTTTGTCTCTTCCAGGAATGATGCCAGAATAAGATTATCTCTGCAATTTGCAAAAACCAAGAATGATATTAGAATTATATAATCTTTGCAAAAGCAACAATATTTATCAACATTAAAGAACTTATATGATAATCAAATCTAAACTAATTGTCTTAAAGAAAACCAATTACCTTGTTAGAATCATACGAACGAGCAACCCTGTACCTGGCCGGTGTTATTTTGGCCGGCAACCCCAGACCAGGAAAAATTCCCTGCAATCATCACCAAGACTGCATCAGATTACACAAGACAAAACTGAAGAAATCCATCCAACCAAAGATCAAAGGCGAAATTCCTTACATCCAATTGCTGCTGGATGATCACCTTCTGCCTCTTCTTGGGTCTCCGCGGCAGCTTCAATCCTTTCATTGCAAGAAAATCCTCTTCTATCTCTTCCTTCGTCAATGACACAGAAAACTGCTGTTGCTCTCTCTTCGCCGCAGCAGCGGCTACTCTACGCGAATGTTTCACCTGATTCTGTTGCACAATGGGAGCATTGCACGGTGCCATCGATCTTGATTCTTCTTCTTTGCCAGACACCGATTCCCTGCAAATTTCAGTGGGGATTGCGCGCAGTCGATGATCTTGAGAAGGATTGGATTGGGGATAGGGAAGAAGCGGTGATGTGGGAGAAGTAGAAGAAGCAATTCTGGTTATGGGATCGAATTTCATGCATGGTAAAAGCTGTTGACTGCCCCATCTCAAGCCAGGGAAGAAGAAATTATGGTTGTGGAGAGTGTGGGTTTTCTTGGTCGCCATGGGTGGCAGCGTTTCGGTTTCAGGGACGATTGAGAAGAACACCACGAGAGGCAAAGAGGGTGTGTTGACACTACAGCGCTTATGTGGAAGAAGACACAGTCACAGAGAGAAAGAGAGAGTTTGTATGTTGGAAAGGGCGGGAAACGACTAGAGAGAGAAATTAGAAAGTTTGTTGTTCATGGGACAAGAGGGAGAGAAATTAGAAAGTTTGTTGTTTATTGCGTGGTCCCCACTCAAATCACAAAAGGAAAGTACCGTTGGTTTCAAATTGCACAAACTGATCTACGAGTGTTTGGTCTATTCTACATTGTTTTTTCAGTTTTATACAAGTTGATTTTTTTCGTCTTTCCTTAAGTTGTAACAATAAACAGCTTTTGGATGCCTACTTGTGGGCAGTTTTGTACCCGACTTTCGAAGAAGAAGGAGAAGAAGAGAGGATCAGTTACGATCCTTGGAGCTCTTATGGGTTTGGGTACTCAGATTTACTCAAACGCCCTCAGAAAACTACCCCTCATGAGGCGTCTGTTTCTCTCACTATCTCTGCCTCCTATTTCGTTTTCCTCTCTTGATGATGATGATGTTTGGATGTCTCTTTTTCCATGAAATCAATACAATATTTCCGTCCTCACACATTTCTTGGTTTTCTCAGATCCTTGGGAGCATGTCCTTGGAATGGGACTCGGCACAATCTTCGCCAACCAGCTCGTAAAATGGGATGCTCAGCTCCAGGAAGATCTGGACAAGACGCTCGAGAAGGCCAAAGCCGCCAACGAGCGCAGATACTTTGGTCTGTCCATTTGCCCCATTTGATTTTGCACTTTGAATTTTGCACCTTATTTGATTGAAGTTTTTAGGTCATATTCTCTAACAGAATCATTTCTTTGATTGGTTTTTCTGTGTGGGTTTTATGTGTTTTTGTGTCTTGGTCTGAAATTGCATGATTTCTGTTGCAATAAGAATGAAATGTTGCGTGTTGTGAAGTGAAGGTTGTACAGTGAATGGTGTTTGAAGGAATTTTGGGGCCTGTTCGTTTGATTCAATTCCTGGAGTTCCTAAGCAATGCCTCCCTGTTAAATAGGTTGGGTTGGAAGTGAAAATCCTCGAGGGACCATCAATTGTTCTTTCCTTTGATTGGAAATGATTACACAGCAATCGCCCTAGTAAAGCAAGTCCTAGAAAAGTGATGGTCTCTTCTATATCCGCACCTTGGACCCTTCACTCCTCACCTTCTTAATTTTTCTCCCCTTAAACGCCCGTTACTACAAATTACTAGGTATTCATTCTGATGGAAGCCAATCCTATCCATCTGGGTTGCTTATGCATGTTCTAGTTCTCCATTCCGCCCTATTTATGGCTAAGTTCTTTGTCAGTCAACAATCTAACATGTTTCTATATACTTCTTTCCAAGTCTTTTTTTTTTTTTTTCTTTTTCCTTCAAGTACCTTATACTTGCAAGTTGCAACACTTCTCCACTTTGTACATGGTATTGATTTTTTAATTGAATTTTAAAATTAGATGTCTCATATTGTGTTTGAAAAGATGATAAATTGCTCAAGTAACCTAGAGAAAATCGTAATTTATAAAACTTCATCTGGAATTCATGTTTGGATAATCTTTTGAAGAGCCAAAGCCCCATTTTTTTTAGGCATTGTAGTGGGGTTCTACTTATAAGATCGAGTTGATCTTAGTAGGATAAAACTTTGAATGGCTATTGTTTTTGGAGTACATTGTATCCTAACATTTTTGTTTGTATTGTATTGTATACTTGCAGTATAACATACTTTTACTTATCTCTAAAGGTTAGTTAGCTCATTCTATGCATTCCTAAAAAGCCCATTTCTATATTCCGTATGTTGTATAAATTCACTCTATCAAAGCAAGACATTAGACATGGCTGGTCATGGTGACACAGATCCTATTCGTTCCAATTTTTTTTTTTTTTGATTTGTGTGTAGTTTCATAGTGTTAGATCACAGAGATCTCGACATTCTAGATCTGAGCCAAATCTCTCATTTTTTTTTCTCATTTGACTTCCATTGGAGCCCAACTCCAAACCAAATCTCTCATTTCTTGTCATTTAACTTCCAATGGAATTGGAGCCCAACTTCAACTGGTGGAACACGAGCTCTATTCTCGTACAAAACTGGGGGAAGGTCCATCAAATACAAACCTGATCATCTTCACACTAGATTGCAACCCATACTGCTATTGAAATCATCCTGTTGGTGCTACTACGGCGGACCAATCTCTGGAAATCATCATCCTTTCGATCGACCAGTCAATATAGGAACTCTTAGTATTTTTACTGGTTTTCTATACGGAATCTAAGAGGGGTTTTGGAGCAGTTTCTGGATTGGGAAGTTTATCAGAAAAAAGCAACTGATCTTTAACTAGTTTCCTAGATTTTCTGATTTCCTCGTGAAATATCTCCTTGTATTACGTCTTTAATTGATACTTCTAGACTTCTTGTCTGATTAAGAGATAAGTATGCTCTAGTTCTGATTTTGGGCTTTCACGTGCTAATAGTCTGCATGCCCAGCACTGTGTATTCATTTTTATGGCATTTATTTTTATGGTAATCAATTTTTGTTGAATGTATTGGCTTATCAATGCTAAAACTTTTAATTGAGATAGATTTTGATTTACATTTTTGGTTTGGATTGTAATACTTTCATATTACTCCCAAAGTGACTTCTGATTGCTCGTAACCATTCTAGTCCGATTGAATAGGTTAAACTACTTATTGGTCCCATTTTATGCAGAACTTTTGGAAGGGAATGAAGATGTGAAAATATGTTACAACAGAAGTTGAAATCCTGCAAAGACAAGTTTGAAATATTACGAGTGAGATTAGTAAAATTAATTCTTGGATAACCTATTCTATTAAAAATGTTGTGCTAACTAGTAGTGGCCTTCTTTGTAATTTTCTCTTTTGAATAGTGGTGTTTTAGTCTTTTGCCATGAGAGCATTTTTGCAATTTGGTAGAAGGTTCTAGAAAAGGGTCAAATTTCTTCTTGTTATTTCTTAAATTCTAGAGTAGAAATTTAAAGAAATTCGTATGACCATGAAGAAGCCCACAAAACTGTATTGTGATGGGGTGCAAATACTCAATTTTAGGCCTAGAACTTTTCCCAAGGCCTATATATAGGCATAGGTGGTTGTTTCCATTGTACACAAGAGAAATTAAGTGTTCAAATTTGTAGAGTTATACATCGTTGTTGAGTAAAGCAATTTTATTCTTATGTCTCACTTCTTATTCTTGGGCGTGGGTCTTCCTTTTGTCACTATGATCTTGGGCATATAGTTTAGGGTGTCTAGCTACACTTGAATACAACTCTTTTCATGGTATCGGAGCAGGGGTGCTAGCTCGGTGGCGTTTGTTGGGTGGAGGAGCAACTCAGTTTCCTTCAAATAGCAAGGACCCAAAAAGCGAAGAAGTTTGATTTTGGGAGGAAATTTGTGTTGCTAACGATGGATGGCAGCGGCAGAATGAGTCATTATGGAGTGGATGATCTCAGCAACCCTGACTACCAATATTGGGAGTCGTTTATGAACGCCTTACCTCCAAGGGCAAGATTTATGGGATATTGTTGTTGAATTTGATGCCGAGATTCTGGCCAACAGACAGGAGAAAGTTGATGTAAGGAAGAAATGGAGCTTTAAATGTGGAAAAACTCTATGTTTTGATGACATCTTGAGAAGATGAATAGAATGAGAAGGGGAAGAATATTGCTAAATGTCGTGTCCCTTATGGTACGATTGCGTATCTATTATACAGAGCAGAATCCTCGATTACAGGATCTTTTAGAGGACTTTAAAAGGCAATAAATATTTTACACAAATCTTTCACCAAGTCTCATGTGGGATAGGTGACTATTGCGCCTGGCCCTGGGTAGAATCCAAGTAGACCTCTATTGATGCCCCCCTCAAATTGACGCGGGTGAATAAGTAGGAGACCACAACCAATCAAATCATCAAACAGAGATAGCAAACAATGTCTCTCAAAATTTCTAACGACGGAGAAAATGCAGTCATGTTATGTGTGAGTTATAATTGGAGAGGATTATCAATTGGGTTGCATAAAAACTAGCCAAATTGGTTGAGCAAAATACGAGTCAAATTAAACCACCTTTTATAGGAAATGCTTATCATGTGATGCCTAATTGACAAGATTAAAGCACATATGCTCATGTGATAGAAAAAGAACTCTCCACAGAATTTGGGAGAGATTGAATCACTTCCGCTGATGGACTACTCACTAGAATCGTCTATCAAAACATAAGGAAAAATAGAGCTCTACCTCCCATGCTTATAGTAGATTTGGCGTAGGCACCACCACCGCCAAGAATATTAAGTTAAAAAACCTTAAACGTAGATAGAACCTTGGCACCAACGGAGGATGATTTGGCATTGATGGGTTTGTAAAAGATGAGAAAAATAATGTTTGTTCTTTTTGAGGTGGGTGGGGTTTGAAGATTCAATTACAATAAAGATTTGGGCAATTAAGGAGGGTCAAAGATCTTTGTCTAGCCTCATTAGTAGTCTAGTGTGATTTTGGAAACTGCAATTTCTTTTCTTGGAATAGCTGCTAAGCCACCTTTGAGATTTGCTTTTGTGGTGGCTGAAACTAAGGAGATTCTGCTTAATGGAATTGTCCCATCTCCCATGAGTAGCGGACGAGGCTTGTGATTATTAATAGAAGCATGGGTAATTTTTTTAGCTCAGAGAGATCTTCATCAGGGGGATCCGCTTTCTTTTTATTTTCTTATTGTGAGTGAGGCTCTTAGTCGCATGGAAGAGGCGGCTGGCGTTGCTTGTTTGATTAGTGGTTTCAAACCGGTGCCGAATGCTCAAATGGTTTACCATTTGGAAGTTGTGGATGATACCCTAATTCTCTGTAAGGCGGTAGAAGATCAAATAATGAACATAGAGGCGACTCTCTTATGCTTTGAGGCTGTTTCAGGTTTGAGGGTGAATTGTTTCAAAAGTAAATTAATTGGAGCTGGTGGAAAATCATATCGTTTCACATCTTGTTGATATTATGGGATGCAATGCTGCATCAGATTTAAGCCTTCCTCTTTGTCTAGGCAATGCCTTTAAATTTCTTTAGAACATGATGATTGAAAGGATAGAAAGAAAGTTGGCGGCATGCAAAGCTAGCCACTTATCTTTAGGGTGTAGGATTACTCTTATTTGGGGTGCCCTCTCCAATCTCCCATTCTACTTCATGTCCACTCTTAATGGCTTGTTTGTTTTGCAAAAGGAGTAGTAACAATGACATAAAAGAAGGCACATTACGTGATGTTTTTTATTTAACCCTGTTTGGATGAAAAAATGGAGTGGAGAAGTCACATTATGATGTAACATTTTTTACTCCAACTTGTTTGGATGAAAAAGTGGGGAGAAGTAAAGCTATGATGTGACACCACTTATATAGAGAGAGTAATGTCCCATGGTGTTGAAGTAATGTCCCATGGTGGTGGTGAAGTGCATAGGGAGATTGTAGCAAGATTTTCTTTGGCAGGATGGAACCTAAGAAGAAATATCATTTGGTTGAGAGGGCTTCATGTGTAAATTGAAGGAGGAAGAGCAAGCTTTATTTTCAACATATGAAGCAGGTAAGCCTAGCTCTTATGGGAAAATGGTTATAGAGGATTGGGGACGAGTTTCATAGCCTTGGAAAAATATTGTAGTGGCAACTTACGGGTTGGCAAGAAATGGGTGGTACATTCATGAAGGTAATCACCGATATTTAGCCACATGGAAAGGTATTGTTTCAACAAAGGAGGAATTTGCTAAAATTGCTAGGTTTTGCAGTGGCATAGAGGAGAGAATTTTATTTTGAGAAGACATTTGGGTTGGTCATTGGTGAGAGCTCATTGGTGATCCAATCTCCTGATTATATAGGTGTGGTCATGATCGTTAGGCTAAACTTTTCTTTTATCCTATGTGGACAGGAATAGAGGTCAAAAGTTTATTGGGGTTAGAAGGAACCTATCAGACTCAAATGAAATCTAGCTGCTTTCCCTTTTGGATATCCCAGGTCAAGCCTATTTTGCGGAAGAGGGTGAAGATAGGAGGTCTTGGACAATGTGATATGTGGTGCCTTTTCCGTAGCCTCTTTCGGTATTGGTTTGCCAATGCTCGACTTTGGCCCCATTGATTGGCTTGTGTAAATACAAAGCTTCTCCGAGAGTTATTACTTTTGGTTGTTTAGCACTTGGGTATGGCGTCCTTTTGATGCATAATTTATGCCAGCAAGAAAGATCTATTATTAATGCTTGCGCCATGTGTTTAGTGAGTGAGGAGACAGTGAACCACTTATTTCTTAATTGTAGAGTGACTACTTATTTCTTCATTGTAGAGTGACTTACTTCTATGGAGGTTGTGTTTGGCTTGTTTGGCACAGTTGGGTTTCTTCTTGTAAGACCATTTCTTTCATTCTGGATGGCGGTTGGTTCAAATAGAAGTCGACCTATGTGGAGGGTTTCCTTTTTGGCCTCTCTTTGGATCATTAATATGCAATGCTTTTGAAGTTAGTGCTCCTGCATTGAAGGTTCAACCGAAAAGTTGAAGCTTATTATTGCTTTGTGGTTGTCTTCCCTCCCCTCTTTTCAATGTTTCTTTAGGCAACTAATATGTTGAATTGGAAGGAGGTGACTAATTTCTCTTATGTCTCCAACAGAAAAAGCCGAGTTCCTCCCCCAGTTCCATTTGGATGCTTTAAGTTGAACTTTGATGGGTGTGCCATTGGTACCCAGGTAATGCTGGAATTGATGGAATCATAAGGGATTCTAGCACTATGCAAATGTTATCCTTTTCAGGCCCTGCTGGGTTTAGTCTATCAACAAGGCGGAGGATGTGCATCATTCGCTGGGCGACCAGCAGTTGCAAGGCTCTATAGACATTGCTCAATGGAGTGGTAGAGGCAGTTGATATGGTTAGAAATCTACATGTTCCTTTTATCACATCAAACGGTCAGCTAATGAGTCAGCGAATGGTTTAGCTAAGAAAAGAGTTCATACTTCATGGCCTGAGTTTGATCGAGGATGTGATAAAATGATTTGTGTTGGGAGCATTTCATTTAATCTTTATGATCCAAATTCTGCCTCCATCTGAATGGAGGTGTTTTTCTAATTTACCCCAAACAAGCATCTGTGCTTGTGTGTGTTTGTTTGCAACGCTTTAGAACTTTGACTAGTAGCCTTCTCATCCCAAGTGAGGGGTTATGTTCTCTCTGATTACATATTGGTTCAGGCAGGTTAAAATGACTTTGGCAGGACCTGAGCCCAGAACCTCACTTCTACTTCTATCAAAGTTAGTGACCTACACCCAGTTTTGGTGTAGTAATGCTTTGGGGACAAACTCATAGATGAGAGGTTGGCTCAATCAAGGAGGCTATGAAGTTAGGGTGGGAAGGTAGTGTGAAACTGTTGCATGTTCAACATTACCTATTAAAAGTTACCAGTTTCTAGTAACTCACTCAAAAGAATGGGACATGCCTCATCCCAAAGTTTGAGGACATGGTCTTCCTCCGAGAGTCTAATCCATTTGTTGGGCAGCAGTCACTGACAAAATGTTTGTTTAGACAGAGCAGGAATTTAAATTCCACCAGAGTTGTGTAATTTGCAAACACGAGTTGAAAATGGTCGATCACTTCTTGCATGTAAGTTGCTATGGACATTTAGAACTCTTTCATAGATCAATGTTACTTCAAGTTCTAGGAACTCTACTGTTGAGTGTTTGGCCTGCAGCTTTTCTAAGGGCTTACTTGCATCAAACCGCAAAATAGGAAACCTGTGTTTCCTTTTCCGCAGAAACAGAAATCCAAAAGCGGACTTGACAGATAGTTGCACTGCACTGAACAAAAGGGGTATCATACACTGGCCTTCTGCTTTCATGGAAAGCCTCTTGCACAAATGTGGCCTAAGGAAAAAGGTGCAATTCTTTGGTCGTTTCTCTTCTCCTATTTGCTCTCTTATAAGAGTGATGGAAAGAAAGAAATAGTTGTTTCTCCCCTTAAAGGAGAGAAATTGTTGTTGCTTTGAAGGAGTAGCTTCTCCCCTTGGAAGATATGGGCCACAACATGAGGTTCTGTGCTGCGTTGCGGGCCTCAATCCTTCCTGACTGTAGGTGCTTCTCTCTAGACTGCGTCTTGTACAATTGGAGAGATGTTGCTGCTCCTTGATAAGGGATTTTTCTCTCCTCTTTTTGGTTTAGGGCCCCATCTTGCCCCTCTTTGCTCTGTAGTGTTTTGTGGCTCCTTTTGGGTGGCAGCTGTCTTTTGTGGGTTTTCCCCGCTGCTGCTTCTCAGCATAAATCTTTTATACTGGAAAGCCTCTTCTTTTAATTCAAGTTTTCATTTGAAAAAAAAATGGAAATAAAGAAATAGGTGTGTTTGAGAAATGTGTCAAAATTTACGGAGGAGCTAATAAGTTGATACTTAAGGATATTTCTCTTTTGGCCTCATCATTCACCAGCAAAGAACATGAAAGCATATGAATACAGTGGAATACTTTTTGTGATTGATCTTTATTTCCTTGTTCCATGGTTGTAATTTTTGTCCTTCAAACCAATCCTCTTTGGCTGTGTTTTCCTTTTCCTTTTGAAAGAAAAAAAAAAAATTTTTTCCCTTGCTTATTTCTTTTTCATCCATGAGGGCTTAACCATTAGAGGGGTAAAAAAAAAATCTTTTCAAGTCCACCCATTGCCAAGCCACTGGTAAGTGGTCATGGCACCTCCCCTTCACAGAAACTAGGGACTGGTATCTGGTTGTAGTGCTGATGATGAGGGACTTGGTTAGGGTGTGTAAGTATTTGTTTGGAAGCAAAAAATAAAAAAATACTACACACACACACAAACACACACACACACACACACACACACACACACCACAAATGGCCAGACCTGAATCATTGTCAGGTATGGACCCAGGCTTACGTCCAATTCAGATCTGAACCCTAGGATCCATACCTGGATCTTATTTCGTAGTTCCACATTCCATCTTTATAGGGTTCACCATAGATTATTCATCATCTAGGCCATATAATGAGCATGCCAGGGATCCACATATCACTGTAGTTTATAAATGAACTGGTAGCCATCAACGTTGTCATCATCGGCGGCGAAGCCTTGTGCCTGTAGGCAGTGGTTAAAAGAATCAAGATCGCTACGGTGCCTTGTATGAAATACAGAGATGAAAGACACTAGGGGAATGCTATGTCACACTGGTTGCTTTATATGAGTTGGGTCTTCAAGTTTTTGGAATGCTCTGAATTCCACGTGAGCATCCAATGGCCAGGTTTGTATGAATAAAAACAGCAGATTGCCCTCCGGTTGGTGAAATTGCAGAGGTCCAACCAGATGTTCATAATTGATGCACTGGTGGCTTGCCTGATGATCAACTCACCCTGGTCTACTGGAGGAGTTTTGGGCCTAGTTGTTGCATGGATTCGAAAACCTTACATGAACATGGGCAACAGGCTCTCGGGATTTGTCTTACAATCCCCAAGTCAGCTGAGATACAGCAGCAAGAATATGCACATGGATTGCAGTTACTTAAAGAAACTTATTCCCATGTTAATATTAAAAGTTATTCCCATGTTAATATTTCCATGATATTTACCTATACATGGAGTTAGGTTCCCGAGGCCTGAGCCTGAGCCAGACCCTAATTCCAATTAGGCTGCTAAAACCAAGATCAAGCCCAAGACCAAGATCAAAAAAGCCTAGTTGGCTTGAGCCTGGAATTTAAAAGGCCCAGCCAGAACTGCCATTTCATGTGGGTGAGGAATGTGATTTAAGGGTTGGTCTGATATGATTTGCATCTTAGGAACAAGGTAGGCTTTCTCTGTGAGTCCACTTTGTGATGGGTGTTGGGTTGTGATTCGGCCTTGCATGAATTTTAGGCTCAACAATTAGGCTTTCGCCTTAAAAAAAAAAACACCTAGTAGCTGCCTCGCCCGGCCAGATCCTGCCTCCTCTCATTGCCTCGTCTCCAATTAATTTGATTTTATATTTGGTTTCAAGCCCGTCAAATTTTGGTTTGGGTCATCAAAAAAGCTTGCTAAGAACTTGCAGTTAAATGGCAGATTTGGATCGGGAGGGGTAGGAAGTAGATCCAAATTCAACTCTTTATTACTAAATAGATCGAGACCATCCTGTTCTAATCTGATTTTTTTCCCCTTCAAATATTGCCACAATCTAATTATTTCAACAAAATAAGGTCTATGAAGAATGGTAAAATAGTTGATTGGCTTGCCAGCCAACTGTTCATGGTAGTGATTAATAGAACCATTATGGTTTTTCAGACGATTCTTCCCTGAGAATTATGCTGATCCCTAGTGGCGCACAGATTGCTTGGGATTTGTATTGTTGCTTTGACTTGGGATTTGTATTGGACCTACATTTCAAAGACCTGTTAGTAATTGGTTCGTTCCATTAGTAGGCCTGAAGACCTAGTCTGCCCTAGAGCGGCCTGAGCACTAATGACTAATGAGTGATGAGAACACTCTCTTGGGCTTTTTTATCCCCTGCCGCGTCATTTAAAATAAATAAAGTAATAGCAAAACCCTAATACATTTCATTTAAATCTTGACCGCAAATGAAGGGGCTTTTAAGCAATGCCCTATGTACATCTTCCAGCAATAATAAATGATTAAAAATACGTGTAAAAGAACTAACCCACTGGAAAAATCAATTTCAGACAGTTCCCCTCTCCTCATCATATTTCTATAAAATCATTTAGAAATGCCATCTTAGAAAGCATTTCGAGCCTCATGTGAGATGTTCATGGGCTGAGCTGGGCCGGGCTAAGAAATATCCAGGCCTGTCTCGAATTTAAAATTAAAAGTCCAAGTATGGCCCAGACCTGTATTGGGCAGCAAGCAGCTGGTCCAAGCCTAGCCCGCCTCGAAATTTCAAAGCCTGAGCCCAGCCTGAGTTTGATGTGCAATTACTAAAGGAACCAAAAATTTTCATTTGGATTTTGAAGACAGATCAATGATTTTTATTGGGATTTTTAAAATCGACCCTAAATTTTCATATGGGTTTTGGAAGCACACCGTGGTTGGTCACACCCTCCGCCTCCCTTTTTTTTTATGACTTAGGGTATCCATCGTTAGCCTAGCCTTCGAACCTTTGGCCTCTACTTCTATTTTCCATTACGTAATTATGATATTGAAAGAAAACAATTTCATATCAGTAAAATTATAACATATACACACATAACAGATCAAAACAATACTGATAAGTATGAAGTTCTAAGTTCGTATTATGAAACAAACGTTTGTATTGTCATTCCCCTGGCATCATCTAATGTACAAATAAAATTAGTTAAGCACTTCCTTGCGTGCAACCATCTAATTTTTATATAATTATACTAAACATTGCAACCGGAAAACAAAAAATGTAAATTGGTTCATTAAAAAATAAGCAACTCAACTCCTAAAGACATTCGGCTTGACATTCAACACTCATTATACTTTGACTTCACAAGTAAAATGTATATGTAGGATTCTACACTTACAATTGAAATATTTGTACCAACAGTAATAATCAGCCTTGGAAAAATTTTGCCTCTTCCAGGAATAATGCCAGAATCAGATCATCTCTGCAATTTGCAAAAACCAATAATGATGTTAGAATTATATCATCTTTGCAAAAGCTACAATACATATCAACATTAAAGAACTTATATGATAATCAAATCCAAACTAATTGTCTTAAAGAAAACCAATTACCTTGTTAGAAACATAAGAACCAGCAACCCTGTACCTGGCCAGTGTTATTTTGGCTGACAACCCCAGACTAGGAAAAATTCCCTGCAATTATCACCAAGATTGCATCAGATTACACAAGACAAAACTAAAGAAATCCATCCGACCAAAGATCAAAGGCGAAATCCCATACATCCAATTGCTTCTGGATGATCACCTTCGGCCTCTTCTTCGATCTTCGCGGCAGCTTCAATCCTTTCATTGCAAGAAAATCCTCTTCTATCGCTTCCTTCCTCAATGACACATAAAACTATTGTTGCTCTCTCTTCGCAGCAGCAGCGGCTACTCTACACGAATGTTTCTCCTGATCCCGTTGCACAATCGGCATAAATCTGGGAGAATTGCATGGTGCCATCGATCTTGATTCTTCTTCTTTGCCATTCGAAGCCGAAATCGCCTTGACTGACACTTATTCCTTGCAAATTTCAGCGGGATTGCGCGCAGTCAATGATCCTGAGAAGGATTGGATTGGGGAAAGGGACGAAGAGGTGATGTGGGAGAAGTTGAAGAAGCAATTCTGGTTATGGGATCGAACTTCATGCATGGTAAAAGCTGTTGACTGCCCCATCTCAAGCCAGAGAAGAAGAAATTATGATTATGGAGAGTATGAGTTTTCTTGGTTGCCATGGATGGTAGCGTTTCGGTTTCAGAGATGATTGAGAAGGACACCACGAGAGGCAAAGAGGATGCGTTGACACTACAGCACTTATGTGGAAGAAGACACAGTCACAGAGAGAAAGAGAGAGTTCGTATGTTGGAAAGTGCCGGAAACGACTAGAGAGAGAAATTAGAAAGTTTGTTGTTCATGTGGCAAGAGGGAGAGGCCTGTACCTATAAATAACTATATTGCGTGGTGCCCACTCAAATCACAAAAGGAAAGTACGGTTTCAAATTGCACAAAATGATGTACAAGTGTTTGATCTATTCTACATTGTTCTTTCAGTTTTATACAAGTTGATCCTTTTCTTCTTTCCTTAAATTGTTACAATAAACAGCTCTTGGATGCCTACTTGTGGGCAGTTTTGTACCCGACTTTTGAAGTAGCATGGGTATGGGGACTAAACGGCCCTGTTTTGTTCATATATTTATGATTTTTAAGCTTATAATTTTGAGTTTGTTTGTATGGTGGAGTAAAATGAATTAAAAATGAGTTTCAAATTAATAGAAAAAGACAGTGGATGGAGTTAGGGAGGAAAATCCGCCTTTTTTTTTGCTTGTTTATATTTCATTTTTTTCATTATTTTGTGCTTTTTAAGAGTGTCTTTTATTATTGTTGTGCAATTAAAAGATTAAAATATTTTTTGTTATTTTGTACTTTTACTATCCGCTTTTCTTTCTTTTTTTTAAATGTTATTTTATTTTATCCGATCTTATCACCAAAGTTGCTGGAGAAATAAAATAAGTTAAGGGTAAAATAAAAAAAACAAGTGGATAGATTTTGTTGTAAAAGCATAAAAATGAATTCTTAATTGCAACAAGTGATAAATAATATATTTTTAAAAAGAAAAAATGATAATAAATACTTTTAAAAAACACAAAAAATAAAAAAATATTTTTTTACTCCTAACTCCTATAATTTTGTTTTAAAATTTTTAATACTTTTTATTTCATTTTACTAAACATTACAGATAAATAGGCCTGGTAACCGGTGTGGCAATACCAGACTTGAACCACCAACTTGAAATTCGTACAAAAAGAACTGGGAAGCATCAATGCAGCTAGTATATAGTAGAACACAAATTACAATAGATTAAAGAGAAGGGTTTTGGATTCAATTTTGACCTGAAACCTTTCAATTTTGACTTTTTTATTAAGCATTTGTAAAAAAGATGAAAAATGTATAAGTCAAGGATTTTGTACTCATGACCTTGTATCCTTTAGATAAATAACCTAACTACTACAACACCCACAATCTCAAATATGTATTTGTATTTATTTATTTACCAAGAAAATGCTAAAACTAATTATGAGGAGTGTGGATCATAGTTGTAAATTTCATTTTAGATGCCATTTTGTTTTCACATCCAAATGAGAATTTTCAACCGATTCGAAACTTTTGGTGAAACTTTTGGACTTATGTTTCGGAAAAAATATAAATTTAGATATATTATTACGAAATTTATTTTCAAGTAGAACTCTTTTTCTTTTTCTTATTTATCCATTTAATTCTATTCAAAAAAAGCCTTAGGGTAGGGGTTAAGGCTTTTAAGAAAAAAATTTGCACCAAGCCCTTTTTTTAAATAATTTGGATGAAAATTTTGAAATCCATCAAAATTGACTGAAATTTCCCTAAAATTTCATCTGAAACGAGAAAATTTTCCCTAACCCTAAAATTTCATCTGAAACGAGAAAATTTTCAAAACTATGGGCTGGACCCTTGCCATATGTTTCATTCCCGTGCTTAGCTCGAGTTATTGTGCTGGTAATAATTATGGTGAAGCAAGTTTTTGGGATTGCTACAGAATTGCATATGAATTGCTTCAACCCAAGAAAAATGAAATCATGTGAGTTAAAAGTTTTTTTTTTAAAGCATCTAGTTACCCATTCGGTCCATGTCAAATATCTAGAGTACATGAGAATCCAACATCCTTTCTTCGATCCTTTTTTAGCTGGAAGTTTTACTTCTATTCTATCAATTATAATATATTAGAGCTGAGGGTTTGGATTCGACTTTGACCAAATTCTTTTCAATTTCAACTTTTTTTATTGAACCTTGGTAAAATGCTAAAAATCTAGAGGTTAAGAGGTTTGAAATCATTAACTTTTACTTTCTTAAATAAGTAGCCTAACCACTACAACTTTATCAAAATATATATACAAAAAGAAGTTATAGAGTGGGGACCCTAGCCATGTGTGGGTCATGCTTGTGCTTAGCAAAATAAATAATAAAAAAAATGCCCGTGCTAAGCCCGAGCCATAAGATATATATGGGCAAGCTTCTCCTAAGCTTAAGCTTATATAAGAAATTCCGTAAGCCTGAACCCATGGAGCCCACCTTTAGCTCAAAAATGAAATATATATATATATATTATTGTTGTTAATTATTTTCATTCATCTTGTGGATATGAACAACTAATAATTAAAAGGAATTAAGGAATAATTTTATTTTTAATTAAATGACATTTTTGTTACCATTCATTAAATGACATTGTCATTAAGAAAGAATATCAGAAAGCAATTAAAAGAGAACTAAGAAAGGAAATGATAAAAAGTAAGCTGATCATATTGAAAAGGAATTAAAAGAAGACACAGACAGATTTGGTGTTCAAATTGAACTCATCAAATATAATATAATTGCCACTAAAAAAAAAGGCCATGCTCGCACAGGCCAAAAGAGATATATATATGCACACACACACTGGTAGTACTCAAGTGAAAATTGTTCTTACCTAGCCACCGTGAGAACTTTTTATGGCGCCCACTTTGGAACAAGGCAAGTGATCCAAGGCATAGGAACAAGGCAGTCTTTCTCTGTGAGCCCACTTTGTGATGGATGTTGGGTTGTAGATTCGGCCTTTAATGAATTTTAGGCTCAACAATTAGGCTTTTCTACACCTAATAGTAGCCTCACCTTGCCTAGATCTTGTCTCCTCTCATTGACTCATCTTCAATTAATTTGATTTTATATTTGGTTTCAAGCCTGTCAAATTTGGGTTTGGATCATCGACGAGCTTGCTAAGAACTCAAGGGTATATATATATATTTTTTTGGTGAAATGGTAACAAACGATTTCATTAAAAACGAGAAAGAAGAAAGAGCAAAAAAAAAAAAAAAGATACAAGAGAGATGTACCCCACCTACACCTCAATTACATAACAAAACCCTCTCAAGGATTAGTCTCCTCAACCCCAATTGTTTGACAAGAGAGTCTCCCAGATGGTTGGCTGATCTAGACTCATGGCGGAAAGCAACATTCATGGAAGAAGATAAAGCTCTTATTTCATTTAAGATGACTTGAAATTTCCAAGGAATAGCCTTTATATTAAACACCCAAGCAATGACATTGGAAGAGTCAATTTCGACTATAAGATTACCTTAAAACTTCTAGAAAAACACCGTCCGCGTCATTGGAATCATAAACACCTACATACTTGGAGAACATAAATAGAATCTCACCCCCAATTACGAATGGTATCATTAAGAGAAAAGTAAGAGAACTCCTTTCTGACCGATGCCCACCTTGCAATTCTAAGAGTGACACTAGCAATGAGATCTTTTGAAGTGACACTATCTAAGAACTTGCATTAAATGGGCAAACTTGGATAGGGCGGAATAGGATTTAGATCCAAATTCAACTCTTTTGTCACTAAATGGGATTGGGACAAGTAGATCTAACCTGATTTTTGGTTCAACTATGGGAAACTAATATCAAGATCCACAATCTAATTATTTCAACAAAAAGGTCTATGAAGAATGTTAAGATAGTTGATTAGGTTGCCAATCAACTGTTCACTAGATTAATAGAACCGGTATGGTTTTTCAGACGATTCTTCCCTAACAACTATGTTGATCCCTAGTGGCACACGGATAACTTGGCATCAGATGGGCCATTCTTGCTTTGACTTGGGATTTGTATTGGACCTACATTTCAAAGCCCTGTTAGCAATCGGTCTGAAGGCAAAGCCTATAGCGGCCTGAGCACGAATGACTAAAGAGAATACTCTTTTGGGATTTTTTATCCTCTGCCTCGTCTTTAAAAAGTTAATAGTACTAGCAAAACCCTCATACATTCTGTTTAAATCTTGACAGCAAATCAAGTGGCTTTTAAGGAACTCCCTATGTACATCTTCTAGGAATAATAATTTATTAAAAATATAAAAACTAATCCTCTGGAAAAGTTTACTTCAGGCAGTTCCCCTCTCCTCATCATATTTCTATAAAATCATTTTGAGCCTCATGGGCCAAGTTGTAGGTTTCCTCATTTTTTCCCTCAACAACCCCAACATTCATTGATATCAATCGATAGGGGCAAAATCAAATATAAGAAAAAATCGGGCGGGACATCTCCAACAATCAATATTCAAAATTTGAATCTAGGGTCGTCATATCTGATTTTAAGGTGATTTTTTTCCTATAAAATCCCTTATTTAGAAAGAACAAAATACTTGATCTGCAATTAAAGGTATTTTCAAACATTGGAATTAGACGAGGGGGTCGTATTCCACAAATCATAATTTGTCAGGGGTTTTTACCTCTTAGAAATGGGCTAACACAGCTCAGTAGGGTCGAAATCAGCATGGGGAGGGAGGGGGCCACCCCAGATTTTTTTTCTTTTTTAAAAAAATTATATAAAAAATTAGACAAGCCTAAATTAGGGCCCTAAGGCACCTTTGGCCCACGGCCCACCGCCTTACCATCTCACTTTCTTTCCTTTTCTTCATTCCTTTGCTCATTCGCTCTTCTCCCTTATCCTTCCACCTCAACCAACCACCATGGGATTGGTCTTGAGTTAAAGTTTCTCCTCAATTCCATTTTTTCTCATCACAAGGCAAGTGGATAGCATTTTCATTGTTAATATGTTGATTTAATCTTGATTCTAACATTTTAATATACTTGATATGTTTTGCCCATTTTAATGGTAATGCATTAGTACGACCATGCCATTGGTATTGAGTATGTGATTGTGAAAAGCAAACAATTTTCTTGCCCAAATCATATGTTTTGTTTCTAAAATATTTTCAATATTTGTGTGATGACTGAATTAGATAGATAGGGGAAAAAAAACCTACCAGATTGTGATTTGTGAATCACTTATTTTATCGTACTTGCCAAAATGTGCTTGTTATGATTTCAATTTAATTTTCAGATGAGAAAAACAATTCCAATTGATGCATATTTCAAGAGAAAAAATTATAAAAAAATTAAAATTGATACATCATTGCCAACCTCCTCCAACGTTAATATTTCAATTTCTGAAAATTCCAGGGAATAGTTGGAAATATAATTATTGCATGAAAAATTTTTTTTCTAGTTTGGCCCCCCTCGATGTAGAATCCTGGTTCCGCCCCTGCAACTCAAGTAAACTTTTAAAAACACACTTCTCTTCAAGTGGATTAGGTCTTAGTGCAATATCATGATCATTTAATATATGTTGTTCCGTTCTTCACTAATACCTCAAGTTTTTAGCAATTTCGTTTATTAACATGCAATACCAGTAAACTTTGTTCTTCAGTAAAGTCTCTTTTTTTAAATTATTATTCTTGTTCCCGCCATAGGTAAGAACTGCAAGCAAGCATCACTAGAGGAACTAAGAAGTTGATGCCATAATGAAAGGAACCATAAAAAAGAGAAAAAAAAAACAAAACAAAACAATACCGGCAAGAAAAAACAGTTTAGGAATTATGAATCCACTAGGAAGTATAATTAGAGCTAGGATGACTCCCATTCCTCTTCAAAGAAAGCAACCACACTCATCTATTCAAAAAGGAAAAAATGAACAAAAACAAAAAGGCAGCAAGATTGTAGTAGAATAGCAGTTGTAAACTTCTTACTGATGAATTAGCCAAGTCATTTCATTTTTTACCGTTTTTTGTTGATTGGGTTCAAAAACAAATGGAGCAGCAGATTTACCATTGCTAGAACCAATGTCTAATAGCAAACAAATCAAAAAGAAAAGCTGCTATTAAAATGATATTAAATTTTGAAAATCAGTTACACAAAACAAGCACATGATATTAGAATATGGGTCCGCTTGAGTGGTGGGGATGGCTTTTGGATTTCAATTTTCCACCATGAATGGATCCTGGGTTTGTTGTCAATCAACCTATAAAAACCACATGTCTGTTGAGCTCTATATTTTGAAATGTCCTAGAAAGGTAGGCTCCATTTTGAAAATTTTGCAAAACGATCGAGACTCTTTATTTACATTAGAATACATATGAATTGAATACATATGGGGCTTACAAGGAAAAATAAGTTGACATTTTGATTTATGGGAAACAGTTAAAGGAGTAAAAGGCTTGTGATTGACTCCAAATTTGATATATAAGAACATCCAAGATAACTCTTTCCATCCCTCTCAAGCCCAATGAATGGTGGAGCTCTGGGTGGGCCTTGTCAAGTTTGTTCTTCACTGTATAGTGTGGGATGGATGTATATGAATATTTTTCTTCATTTTTAACCACCATATGTATTCGATTCATTTGTCTTTTAATGCAAGTAAATAGTGCCACATTTGTATTGTCATTTCCCTGGCATCATCTAATGTACAAATACAATTAGTTAAGCACTTCCTTGCATGCAACCATCTCATGTTTATATAATAATACTAAACATTGCAATCGGAAGACAGAAAAAAGTAACCTGGTTCATTAAAAAATAAACAACTCAACATTCAGCTTGACATTCAACGCTCATTTTACTCTGACTTCACGAGTAAAATGTATATGTAGGATTCTACATTTACAATTGAAATATTTGTCACCAACAGTAATAATCAGCCTTGAAAAAATTTTGCCTCTCTCAGGAATGATGCCAGAATCAGATCATCTCTCTTCCAGGAATGATGCCAGAATCAGATCATCTCTGCAATTTGCAAAAACCAAGAATGATATTAGAATTATATCATCTTTGCAAAAGCTATAATACATATCAACATTAAAGAACTTATATGATAATCAAAACCAAACTAATTGTCTTGAAAGAAAACCAATTACCTTCTTGGAATCATAAGAACCAGCAACCCTGTACCTGGCCGGTGTTATTTTGGCCGGCAACCCCAGACCTGGAAAAATTCCCTGCAATCATCACCAAGACTGCATCAGATTACACAAGACAAAACTGAAGAAATCCATCCAACCAAAGATCAAAGGCGAAATTCCTTACATCCAATTGCTGCCGGATGATCATCTTCTGCCTCTTCTTGGGTCTCCGCGGCAGCTTCAATCCTTTCATTGCAAGAAAATCCTCTTCTATCTCTTCCTTCGTCAATGACACAGAAAACTGCTGTTGCTCTCTCTTCGCCGCAGCAGCGGCTACTCTACGCGAATGTTTCACCTGATTCTGTTGCACAATGGGAGCATTGCACGGTGCCATCGATCTTGATTCTTCTTCTTTGCCAGACACCGATTCCCTGCAAATTTCAGTGGGGATTGCGCGCAGTCGATGATCTTGAGAAGGATTGGATTGGGGATAGGGAAGAAGAGGTGATTTGGGAGAAGTAGAAGAAGCAATTCTGGTTATGGGATCGAACTTCACGCATGGTAAAAGCTGTTGACTGCCCCATCTCGAGCCAGGGAAGAAGAAATTATGGTTGTGGAGAGTGTGGGTTTTCTGGGTCGCCATGGATGGTAGCTTTTCGGTTTCAGAGACGATTGAGAAGAACACCACGAGAGGCAAAGAGGGTGTGTTGACACTACAGCGCTTATGTGGAAGAAGACAGAGTCACAAAGAGAAAGAGAGAGTTTGTATGTTGGAAAGGGCGGGAAACGACTAGAGAGAGAAATTAGAAAGTTTGTTGTTCATGGGACAAGAGGGAGAGGCCTGTGCCTATAAATAACGGTATTGCGTGGTCCCCACTCAAATCACAAAAGGAAAGTACCGTTGGTTTCAAATTGCACAAGATGATCTACGAGTGTTTGATCTATTCTACCTTGTTCTCTCAGTTTTATACAAGTTTATTTTTTTCGTCTTTCCTTAAGTTGTTACAATAAACGGCTTTTGGATGCCTACTTGTGGGCAGTTTTGTACTCGACTTTCGAAGAAGAGAGGGATGCCGGCCACAGCTACGTTGATTGGAGCTCTTATGGGTTTGGGTACTCAAATTTACTCAAACGCCCCCAGAAAACTACCCCTCATGGGGCGTCTGTTTCTCTCACTATCTCTGCCCCCTATTTCGTTCTCCTCTCTTGATGATGATGATGTTTGGATGTCTCTTTTTCCATGAAATCAATACAATATTTCCGTCCTCACACATTTCTTGGTTTTCTCAGATCCTTGGGAGCATGTCCTTGGAATGGGACTCGGCGCAATCTTCGCCAACCAGCTCGTAAAATGGGATGCTCAGCTCCAGGAAGATCTGGACAAGACGGCTCGAGAAGGCCAAAGCCGCCAACGAGCGCAGATACTTTGGTCTGTCCATTTGCCCCATTTGATTTTGCACTTTGAATTTTGCACCTTATTTGATTGAAGTTTTTAGGTCATATTCTCTAACAGAATCATTTCTTTGATTGGTTTTTCTGTGTGGGTTTTATGTGTTTTTGTGTCTTGGTCTGAAATTGCATGATTTCTGTTGCAATAAGAATGAAATGTTGCACGTTGTGAAGTGAAGATTGTACAGTAAATGGTGTTTGAAGGAATTTTGGGGCCTATTCGTTTAATTCAATTCCTGAAGTTCCTAAGCAATGCCTCTCTGTTAAATAGGTTGGGTTGGAAGTGAAAATCCCCGAGGGACCATCAATTGTTCTTTCCTTTGATTGGAAATGATTACACAACAATCGCCCTAGTAAAGCAAGTCCTAGAAAAGTGATGGTCTCTTCTATATCTGCACCTTGGACTTTGGACCCTTCACTCCTCACCTTCTTAATTTTCCTCCCCTTAAACCCCCGTTACTACAAATTACTAGGTATTCATTCTGATGGAAGCCAATCCTATCCATCTGGGTTATTTATGCATGTTCTAGTTCTCCATTCAGCCCTATTTATGGCTAAGTTCTTTGTCAGCCAACAATCTAACATGTTGTTTCTATATACTTCTTTCCAAGTCTTTTTTTTTCTTTTTCCTTCGAGTACCTTATACTTGCAAGTTGCAACACTTCTCCACTTTGTACACGGTGTTGATTTTTTAATTGAATTTTGAAATTAGATGTCTCATATTGTGTTTGAAAAGATGATAAATTGCTCAAGTAACCGGGAGAAAATTGTAATTTATAAAACTTCATCTGGAATTCAGGTTTGGATAATCTTTTGAGGAGCCAAAGCCACTTTTTTTTTAGGCATTGTAGTGGGGTTCTACTTCTAAGGTTGAGTTGTTCTTTGTAGGATAAAACTTTGAATCGCTATTGTTTTTGGAGTGCATTGTATCCTAACAATTTTGTTTGTATTCTATTGTATACTTGCAGCATAACATACTTTTACTCATCTCTAGAGGTTAGTTAGCTCATTCTAACGATTCCTGAAAAGCCCATTTCTATATTCCGTATGTTGTATAAATTCACTCTATCAAAGCAAGGCATTAGACATGGCTGGTCATGGTGACACAGATCCTATTCGTTCCAAATTTTTTTTTATATGTGTGCAGTTTCATAGTGTTAGATAACAGAGATCTCGACATTTTAGATCTGAGCCAAATCTCTCATTTTTTTTTATTTGACTTCCAATGGAGCCCAACTCCAAACCAAATCTCTCATTTCTTGTCATTTAACTTCCAATGGAATTGGAACCCAACTTCAACTGGTGGAACACGAGCTCTATTCTCCTACAAAACTGGGGGAAAATCCATCAAATACAAACCTGATCATCTTCACACTAGATTGCAACCCATGCTGCTTGTGAAATCATCCTGTTGGTGCTACTACAGCGGACCAATCTCTGGAAATCATCGTCCTCTTGATCGACCAGTCAATGTAGGAACTCTTAGTATTTTTACTGGTTTTTATAGGGAATCTAAAAGGGGTTTTGAAGCACTTTCTGGATTGGGAAGTTTATCGGAAAAAAGCAATTGATCTTTAACTAGTTTCCTAGATTTTCTGATTTCCTCGTGAAATATCTCCTTGCATTACGTCTTTAATTGATACTTCTGGACTTCTTGTCTGATTAAGAGATAAGTATTCTCTGGTTCTGATTTTGGGCTTTCACATGCTAATAGTCTGCATGCTCAGCACTGTGTATTCATTTTTATGGCATTTATTTTTATGGAAATCAATTTTTGTTGAATGTATTGGCTTATCAATGCTAAAACTTTTAATTGAGTTAGATTTCGATTTACATTTTTGGTTTGGATTGTAGTACTTTCATATTACTCCCAAAGTGACTTCTGATTGCTCGTAACCATTCTAGTCCGATTGAATAGGTCAAACTACTTATTGGTCCCATTTTATGCAGAACTTTTGGAAGGGACTGAAGATATGAAAATATGTTACTACAGAAGTTGAAATCCTGCAAAAACAAGTTTGAAATATTACGAGTGAGATTAGTAAAATTAATTCTTGGATAACCTATTCTATTAAAAATGTTGTGCTAACTAGTAGTGGCCTTCTTTGTAATTTTCTCTTTTGAATAGTGGTGTTTTAGTCTTTTGCCACGAGAGCATTTTTGCAATTTGGTAGAAGGTTCTAGAGAAGGGTCAAATTTGTTCTCGTTATTTCTTAAAATTCTAGAGTAGAAATTTAAAGAAATTCGTATGACCATGAAGAAGCCCACAAAACTCTATTGTGATGGGGTGCAAATACTCAATTTTAGGCCTAGACCTTTTCCCAAGGTCTATATATAGGCATAGGTGGTTGTTTCCATTGTACACAAGAGAAATTGAGTGTTCAAATTTGTAGAGTTATACATCGTTGTTGAGTAAAGCAATTTTATTCTTATGTCTCACTTCTTATTCTTGGGCGTGGGTCTTCCTTTTGTCACTATGATCTTGGGCATATAGTTTAGGGTGTCTAGCTGCACTTAAAAACAACTCTTTTCATGGTATCGGAGCAATGGTGCTAGCTCGGTGGCATTTGTTGGGTGGAAGAGCAACTCAGTTTCCTTCAAATAGCAGGGACCCAAAAAGCAAAGAAGGTTGATTTTGGGAGGAAATTTGTGTTGCTAACGATGGGTGGCAGTGGCAGAATGAGTCATTATGGAGTGGATAATCTCAGCAACCCTGACTACCAATATTGGGAGTCGTTTATGAATGCCTTACCTCCAAGGGCAAGATTTATGGGATTTTTTTGTCGAATTTGATGCCGAGATTTTGGCCAACAGACAGGAGAAAGTTGATGTAAGGAAGAAATGGAGCTTAAAATGTGGAAAAACTCTATGTTCTGATGACATCTTGAGAAGATTTATTGAATGAGAAGGAGAAGAATATTGCTGAATGTCGTGTCCCTTGTGGTACGATTGCGTATCTATTATACAGAGTAGAATCCTCAATTACAGGATCTTTTAGAGGACTTTAAAAGGCAATAAATATTTTACACAGCCATTATATCCCTAATCCTTGCAATTAGTTATTAATATACACAAATCTTTCACCAAGTCTCATGTGGGATAGGTGACTATTGCGCCTGGCCCTGGGTAGAATCCAAGTAGACCTCTATTGATGCCCCCCTCAAATTGACGCGGGTGAATAAGGAGGAGACCACAACCAATTAAATCATCAAACAAAGATAACAAACAGTGTCTCTCAAAATTTCTAACGACAGAGAAAATGCAGTCATGTTATGTGTGAGTTATAATTGGACAGGTTTATTAATTGGGTTGCATAAAAACTAGCCAAATTGGTTTAACAAAATACGAGGTAAGTTAAAACCACCTTTTATAGGAAATGCTTATCATGTGATGCCTAATTGACAAGATTAAAGCACATATGCTCATGTGATAGAAAACGAACTCTCCACAGAATTTGGGAGAGATTGAGTCACTTCCGCTGATGGACTACTCATCAGAATCGTCTATCAAAACATAAGGAAAAATAGAGCTCTACCGCCCATGCTTATAGTAGATTTGGCATAGGCACCACCACCACCAAGAATATTAAGTTACAAACCTTAAACGTAGATAGAACCTTGGCGCCAACGAGGATGATTTGGCGTTGATGGGTTTGTAAAAGATGAGAAAAATAATGTTTGTTCTTTTTGAGGTGGGTGGGGTTTGAAGATTCAGTTACAATAAAGATTTGGGCAATTAAGGAGGGTCAAAGATTGGTGAAAGAACTTTGTCTAGACTCATTAGCAGTCTAGTGTGATTTTGGAAGCTGCAATTTCTTTTCTTGGGAT
Source organism: Sextonia rubra (assembly GCA_037013555.1). Taxonomy (NCBI): domain Eukaryota; kingdom Viridiplantae; phylum Streptophyta; class Magnoliopsida; order Laurales; family Lauraceae; genus Sextonia; species Sextonia rubra. The sequence goes on along the minus strand of JASUAD010000024.1, from coordinate 4,213,616 downwards.
AGCTACTAAGCCACCTACAAGATTTGCTTTTGTGGTGGCTGAAACTAAGGAGATTCTACTTAATGGAATTGTCCCATCTGCCATGAGTAGCGGATGAGGCTTGTGATTATTAACAGAAGCATGGGTAATTTATTTTAGCTCAAAGAGATCTTCATCAGGGGGATCCACTTTCTTTTTATTTTTTTATTTTGAGTGAGGCTCTTAGTCGCATGGTAGAGGCGGCTGGTGTTGCTAGTTTGATTAGTGGTTTCAAACCGGTGCCGAATGCTCAAATGGTTTACCGTTTGGAAGTTGTGGATGATACCCTAATTCTCTGTAAGGCGGCAGAAGATCAAATCATGAACACAGAGGCGACTCTCTTATGCCTTGAGGTTGTTTCAGGTTTGAGGGTGAGTTGTTTCAAAAGTAAATTAATTGGAGTTGGTGGAAAATCATATCGTTTCACATCTTGTTGATATTATGGGATGCAATGCTGCATCAGATTTAAGCTTTCCTATTTGTCTAGGCAATGCCTTTAAATTTCTTTAGAACATGATGATTGAAACTTGAAAGGATAGAAAGAAAGTTGGCGGCATGCAAAGCTAGCAACTTATCTTTAGGGTGTCGGATTATTCTTATTTAGGGTGCCCTCTCCAATCTCCCATTCTACTTCATGTCCACTCTTAATGGCCTGTTTGTTTTGCAAAAGGAGTAGTAACGATGGAGTAAAAATGGGCACATTTCGTGATGTTTTTTATTTAACCCAGTTTGGATGAAAAAATGGAGTGGAGAAGTCACATTCTTTACTTCACCTTGTTTGGATGAAAAAGTGGAGAGAAGTGAAGTGATGATGTAACACCACTTATATAGAGAGAGTAGTGTCCCATGGTGTTGAAGTAATGTCCCATGGTGGTGGTGAAGTGCAAAGGGAGATTGTAGAAAGATTTTCTTTGGCAGGATGGAACCTAAGAAGAAATATCATTTGGTTGAGAGGGCTTCATGTGTAAATTGAGGAAGGAAGAGCAAGCTTTATTTTCAACCTATGAAGCAGGTAAGCCAGGCTCTTATAGGAAAATGGTTATAGAGGAATGGGGACGAGTTTCATAGCCTTGGAAAAATATTGTAGTGCCAACTTACGGGTTGGCAAGAAATGGGTGGTACATTCATGAAGGTAATCACCGATATTCAGCCATATGGGAAGGTATTGTTTCAACAAAGGAGGAATTTGCTAAAATTGTTAGGTTTTGCAATGGCATAGAGGAGAGAATTTTATTTTGAGAAGACATTTGGGTTGGTCATTGGTGAGAGCTGATTGGTGATCCAATCTCCTGATTATATAGGTGTGCCCGTGATCATTATGCTAAACTTTACTTTGATCCTATGTGGACAGGAATAGAGGTCAAAGTTTTATGGGGTTAGAAGGAACCTGTCAAAATCAAATGAAATCTATTTGCTTTCCCTTTTGGATATCCTAGGTCAAGTCTATTTTCCAGAAGAGGGTGAATATAGGAGGTCTTGGACAATGTGATATGTGGTACCTTTTCCGTAGCCTCTTTCGGTATTGGTTTGCCAATGCTCGACTTTGACCCCATTGATTGGCTTGTGTAAATACAAAGCTTCTCTGAGAGTTATTACTTTTGGTTGTTTAGCACTTGGGTATGGCGTCCTTTTGATGCATAATTTATGCCAGCAAGAAAGATCTATTATTAATGCTTGTGCCATGTGTTTAGTGAGTGAGGAGACAGTGAACCACTTATTTATTAATTGTAGAGTGACTCACTTCTATGGAGTTTGTGTTTGGCTTGTTTGGCACAGTTGGGTTTCTTCTTGTAAGACTATTTCTTTTAGTCTGGATGGCGGTTGGTTCAAATAGAAGTAGACCTATGTGGAGGGTTTCCTTTTTGGCCTCTCTTTGGATCATTAATATCCAATGCTTTTGGAGTTAATGCTCCTCCATTGAAGGTTCAACCGAAAAGTTGAAGCTTATTGTTGCTTTGTGGGTGTCTTCCCTCCCCTCTTTTCAATGTTTCTTTAGGCAACTAATATGTTGAATTGGAAGGAGGTGACTAATTCCTTTTGCGTCTCCAACAGAAAAAGCCAAGTTCCTCCCCAGTTTCATTTGGATGCTTTAAGTTGAACTTTGATGGTTGTGCCATTGGTACCCAGGTAATGCTGGAATTGATGGAATCATAAGGGATTCTAGCACTATGCAAATGTTATCCTTTTCAGGACCTGCTGGGTTTAGTTCTATCAACAAGGCGGAGGATGTGCATCATTCGCTGGGCGACCAGCAGTTGCAAGGCTCTATAGACATTGCTCAATGGAGTGGAAGAGGCAGTTGATATGGTTAGAAACCTACATGTTCCTTTTATCACATCAAACGGTCAGCTAATGAGTCAGTGAATGGTTTAGCTAAGAAAAGAGTTCACAGTTCATCGCCTGAGTTTGATCGAGGATGTGATAAAATGATTTGTGTTGGGAGCATTTCATTTAATCTTTATGATCCAAATTCCGCCTCCATTTGAATGGAGGTGTTTTTCTAATTTACCCCAAGCAGGTATCTGTGCTTGTGTGTGTTTGTGTGCAACGCTTTAAAACTTTGACTAGTAGCCTTCTCATCCCCAGTCCCCTCCCGGCTTCTTTCACCTGCCTCACCATACTTATCAAAACCATAGGCCATTGCTATTCTTCCACACTGCATGTATCAAAACCCCAAACCCTATATCTCGTTCTAGTTTCTTCAGCCATCATCAGCCATGTCTTCCAGAAAATCATGTCTGCCACGATTCCATCGTCCTTTCAAATACCCAATATAAGAAAACCATCTCTTAATGGGTAAAACCCATTTCATTTTTTTTTAATGAAAATCCATATTCCAAATCCTAGTAATAGAAAACCATCTCTTGATGGGTAAAACCCATTTACCCTCCAATCTCCTTTCTCCCCTTCTCCTCCACCAGCTTCTAGAAAAGGAAAAAAAATTGGGAGTCAACCCAACTCACCTTGACTCGATCCCTGCTGAGTTGGAACTGACGTGAAGGTTTAAATCACTGATTGTGTCGCGTGAGTGGAGAGTATTTGAAACAATCACTGTGACAATCCAAAAAAAAAAACTTGTTCAATTATGTTGTGATCAAGTTATCTTGTGGAGTCTTCTTAGAGAGAGAGAGAGAGGGAGGGAGGGAGAGAGTTTTAATCTTAGAATTCTGTTGATGTGATTAATGCGGCGGGATGATATTGAATTATATCATAGGTTGTTTTGGGGAAAGTTACTCATCTTTTAATCCATATGGGAACGTAGGATGATATTGAATTATGTCATAGGTTGTTTTGTGGAAAGTTACTCATCTTTTAATCCATATGGGAACACCTGTGTTTTAGTTCATGATATGTTGAAGGCCTTGACTTGGGCAATTAGAAGCTACATGGATACCACATGTGATGTTAGCTGGATAATAGAGGTTTCAGGCTGTGGTTCATGATATGTTGAAGGCCTTGACTTGGGCAATTAGAAGCTACATGGATACCACATGTGATGTTAGCTGGATAATAGAGGTTTCAGGCTGTGGTTAATGAAACTTTATAATTGGACCAAATTTCTCAATGTGAGGGATGTCAGGCTGGATCTCTCAACTGCTTCAGTTTTTGGTAGGGAAATGGTGCATTTTTTTTTAAGCCTGCAGTGACATGACATGTATATGGTAGCATTGTATTTGCCATTCAAATAGAGCGCATTGTATTTCACACAATTCTTCTTTTATTTTTCGATTGAATCTCTGGATTGAGAATATTGGGTTTTGCTAGGATATTGTGGTTTTAGAGTCTTTGGGTTTTCTGTATTATGGAATGCCTTTTATCTGAAAGGGTTTTACTGTTTGGAAAGAGACAGATTGTGATTTTAATGTATGGATTGTTTCTCTTCAAATGGGTTCTCAAGTTTAGGGAGACAGGAGTTTTGGAAGGGGAGGGGAGGGACAGACATTAGGATCTTAAGGATCATGTTCGGTTCAGTGGTATTCAAGCGGACATTGGGAACTGGTATGAGCATCCTTTTTCATACCCATATGGATGCAGGTGTGGGTTTTCAATTGTACAATGCTATTCAGGTAGTTAGATGTCATCGGCCTGCCTGAATCTCACCATTTTCATCCTTCCATTCATATGTAGGACTGAACTGACACTGAAGTGAGGGGTTATGTTCTCTCTGATTACATATTGGTTCAGGCAGGTTAAAATGACTTTGGCAGGACCTGAGCCCAGAACCTCACTTCTACTTCTATCAAAGTTAGTGACCCACACCCAGTTTTGGTGTCGTAGTGCTTTGGGGACAAACTCATAGATGAGAGGTTGGCTCAATCAAGGAGGCTATGAAGTTAGGGTGGGAAGGTAGTGTGAAACTATTGCATGTTCAACATTACCTATTAAAAGTTACCAGTTTCGAGTAACTCACTCAAAAGAATGGGACATGCCTCATCCCAAAGTTTGAGGACATGGTCTTCCTCCAAGAGTCTAATCCTTTTGTTGGGCAGCAGTCACTGACAAAATGTTTGTTTAGACACAGCAGGAATTTAAATTCCACCAGAGTTGTGTAATTTGCAAACACAAGTTGAAAATGGTCGATCACTTCTTGCATGTAAGTTGCTATGGACATTTAGAGCTCTTTCATAGATCAATGATACTTCAAGTTCTAGGAACTCTACTGTTGAGTGGTTGGCCTGCAGCTTGTCTAGGGGCTTATTTGCATCAAACCGCAAAATAGGAAACCTGTGTTTCTCTTCCACAGAAACAGAAATCCAAAAGAGGACTTGACAGATAGTTGCGCTTCACCGAACAAAAGGGGTATCATACACTGGCCTTCTGCTTTCATGGAAAGCCCCTTGCACGAATGTGGCCGAAGGAAAAAGGTGCAATTCTTTGGTTGTTTCTCTTCTCCTATTTGCTCTCTTATAAGAGTGATGGAAAGAAAGAAATAGTAGTTTCTCCCCTTGAAGGAGAGAAATTGTTGTTGCCTTGAAGGAGTAGCTTCTCCCCTTGGAAGATATGGGCCACAACATGAGGTTCTGTGCTGCGTTGCGGGCCTAAATCCTTCCTGACTATAGGTGCTTCTCTCTAGACTGCATCATGTACAGTTGGAGAGATGTTGCTACTCCTTGATAAGGGATTTTTCTCTCCTCTTTTTGGTTTAGGGCCTATCTTGCCCCTCTTTGCTCTGTAGTGTTTTGTGGCTCCTTTTGGGTGGCAGCTGTCTTTTGTGGGGTTTCCCCGCTGCTGCTTCTCAGTATAAATCTTTATACTGGAAAGCCTCTTCTTTTAATACAAGTTTTCATTTGAAAAAAAAAATGGAAATAAAGAAATAGGCGTGTTTGAGAAATGTGTCAAAATTTACAGAGGAGCTAATAAGTTGATACTTAAGGATATTTCTCTTTTGGCCTCATCATTCACCAACAAAGAACATGAAAGCATATGCATACAGTGGAATACTTTTTGTGATTGATCTTTATTTCCTTGTTCCATGATTGTAATTTTTGTCCTTCAAACCAATCCTCTTTGGCTGTGTTTTCCTTTTCCTTTTGAAAGAAAAAAAAATTTTTTTTTCCTTGCTTATTTCTTTTTCATCCATGAGGGCTTAACCATTAGAGGGGTAAAAAAAATCTTTTCAAGTCCACCCATTGCCAAGCCACTGGTAAGTGGTCATGGCACCTCCCCTCACAGAAACTGGGGATTGGTATCTGGTTGTAGTGCTGATGACGAGGGATTTGGGTAGGGTGTGTAAGTATTTGTTTGGAAGCAAAAAATAAAAAAAATAATACACACACACACACACGCACACACCCCACAAATGGTCAGAACTGAATCGTTGTCAGGTATGGACCCAGGCTCATGTCCAATTCAGATCTAACCCTAGGATCCATGCCTGGATCTTGTTGAGTCAGTGATGCAGTCAGTAGATGCCCAGACTGAAGCCAAGTCAATCCTGAACAATCAAACCTTCTGACCTGGTCTGAAAATTATGAATACAAGATATTCACTTGAAAGTGAAATTTCAACAATTTGTGCACAAGTCCATCAGTTACACATAAACCAGCCTGCAAACACATCTAACCTAAATGATATATAAATACTACAAATTACTGTAATACACTGAGGTCTGAATGGGCCCATCTTTATAATATTCAGGTTCATTGGATATGGGGCCATTGACTCTTCTGACCCCCTACTTATTTGATGTAGATCACAGTCAGTCATTTGATTGTATGGGCCTGGCCCATTATTAGGTTTACTTTTGATTTTTCTTCTTCAATTGTATCATGTAGCCCATTTATTGAGGGCACTTTAGACTTTTCCTTCTTTTTCTCAATGGCCCAGTTTAGATCTCAAGCTTTATTCAATGGCTGAGATGAGATCTAGGGTTGTGTTGTGGAACCTATTTAAGGAGTGAAAAGAGGAAGAAGGAGCATTTGAGGATTTGAAGAAAATGACCAGAAAACTTGTGAACAGGCTGTGTTTTCATTGCAACAGATTTGCCTTGTGCAATCTGGTTTGCGCCACTATTAGATCTAGTGTTAGGTGCTCAGGGCTCGGGCTCTCATCTACTACCCTACTTGTTTACAACCTATTCGTTCCCTTATAACTGTGGATTAATTTTATCCCTAAGGGGTCGTTTGTTTCACCTTATTTACACATGTAAACACTACACACGTGAAATGATTCCACACCTTTCATTTTGTATGCAAATTTTACATGTGGTGTGTAAATTGCATGTGATTTTGGCTTGTAAATTGCATGCAAGAGGGCCCTTTCATTTTCACGCCTCAAGAGGTGTGAAACCGTTTCACACATCTTTGCTTTTTGCGGAGCTATAATACTATGATGCTAATCACACCTTTTTCATTTTTTAATTTTGTGGGCCCCCAAATCATGATCTAAACTGTTAAACATGTTAGGAGTGCCAAAAATGGTGACAGGACAAAATTTCAGCCGTTGGATCATCATAAATTGTGAGGTATTTATGAAAAAAAGTTCAGGCCATTGATCTTCATTTCTGAAATTTTGTGGGCTCCATTTTCATGATCCAAACCGTTAATCCTTTTCAAAAGATCATTTTCAGCTAGGAGGCCAAATATCAAGTGCTGATTCAACATGGATCTTGAGATATCTTCAAAAAACATATCAACCATTGGTTTCATGCACTACTGCTACATTGCATTACACGAGTTGAAAAGGCAGTCCTTTTTTTTTTCCAATTTTTTGGATCATCTAGGCCTCTAATGAAAGATTTGAACCGTAGACCCTCTTCGCACGGCCATCAACAGTTAGTGATTTAAATTTTAATCATTGATCCTTCATGGATTGTTAGTATTTGCAAAAGATCCTAGAGTTTGATCTTCAATTTTGATTTCTGTGGGGCCTTTTTTTAATTTTTATCCAAACTGTTGATCCCCTTTAGAAGTCCAACAATGCTTACTAGGTCGAATCTCATCACTTAATTCATCAGGGGATTTTCAAATTTTGTGAAAAATTATGAAAAACATGTGAAACACTAGGTGCAGTCAGATTCACATTTGCAGAGGAGTGAAAATAAGAAACAAAAGATTATATTTCACATGTGAGTATTTGCATAGATGTAATGCATTTTTACATCACGTGAAATTAATAAATGACCCCTAAAGGAAAACAAAATGGAGGGAGAATTCTCTTGGCTACTGATTTGCATTGTTCTTGGAAGTTTTTGTGTTTCTGTCACATAATTTCTGTGGGTAGACTGAGGAGGTTTCTTAAACATTTTACATCTTTACTTCATTAATATCATATGTTTAGAAGTGTTAAAAGAAATTATGCACTCAATCCTCTTTTTCTGCTTAATGTATGGAAAGTGTCTAATAGTATGTATATTTGTCTACAAGCTTTCCCATGCTATATTTCTGAAATCTAATCCTTTCTGTTTTGTCGGTGCAGATGAAGATGATGATTAGAACTCCAGCGGCATGAGTTCACTCAGTGCTTTGTATGTGTGAACACTTTAAACTCGCCTCTGTCCTGAAATTTTATCCTGCTACTTCATTTTGCAGTTTTAATTGTTCTCCCAAACCGTGAGGTTGGTTCGCACATCCAAAATAAGCACACATTTCTTCAAATGTAGAAGTGTTACTTTACAATGTGACTTAATCCTAGGTGTTTCGTGGTGCTTCAATTTTCAGTGTGATTTATTTATAGATGATTGATTGGTCCACCTTTATTTCATAGTTCCACATTCCATCTTTATAGGGTTCACCATAGATTATTCATCATCTAGGCCATATAATGAGCATGCCAAGGATCCACGTATCACTTTAGTTTATAAGTGAACAGGTAGCCATCAACGTTGTCGTCATCGGCGGCGCAGCCTTGTGCCTGTAGGCAGTGGTTAAAAGAATCAAGATCGCTACGGTGCCTTGTATGAAATGCAGAGGTGAAAAACACTAGGGGAATGCTATGTCACACTGGTTGCTTTATATGAGTTGGGTCTTCGAGTTTTTGGAATGCTCTGAATTCCACGTGAGCATCCAATGGCCAGGTTTGTATGAATAAAAACAGCAGATTGCACTCCGGTTGGTGAAATTGCAGAGGTCCAACCAAATGTTCATAATTGATGCACTGGTGGCTTGCTTGATGATCAACTCACCCTGGTCTACTGGAGAAGTTTTGGGCCTAGTTGTTGCATGGATTCGAAAACCTTACATGGACATGGGCAACAGGCTCTCGGGATTTGTCTTACAATCCCCAATTCAGATGAGCTACACCAGCAAGAATATGCACATGGATTGCAGTTTACTTAAAGAAACTTATTCCCATGTTAATATTAAAACTTATTACCATGTTAATATTTCCATGATATTTACCTATATATGGAGTTAGGTTCCCGAGTCCTGAGCCTGAGCCAGGCCCTAATTCCAATTAGGCTGCTGAAACCAAGATCAAGCCCAAGCCCAAGATCAAAAAAGCCTTGTTGGCTTGAGCCTGGAATTTAAAAGGCCCAGCCAGAACTGCCATTTCATGTGGGTGAGGCATGTGATCTAATGGTTGGTCTGATCTGATTTGCATCTTAGGAACAAGGCAGGCTTTCTCTGTGAGCCCACTTTGTGAGGGGTGTTGGGTTGTGATTCAGCCTTGCATGAATTTTAGGCTCAATAATTAGGCTTTCGCCTTAAAAAAAAACACCTAGTAGCTGCCTCGCCTGGCCAGATCCAGTCTCCTCTCAGTGCCTCGTCTTCAATTAATTTGATTTTATATTTGGTTTCAAGCCTGTCAAATTTTGGTGTGGGTCATCAAAGAGCTTGCTAAGAACTTGCAGTTAAATGGCAGATTTGGATTGGGAGGGGTAGGAAGTAGATCCAAATTCAACTCTTTATTACTAAATAGATGCAGACCATCCTGTTCTAATCTAATTTTTTTTTTCCCTTCAAATATTGCCACAATCTAATTATTTCAACAAAAATAAGGTCTATGAAGAATGGTAAAATAGTTGATTGGATTGCCAGTCAACTGTTCATGCTGGTGATTAATAGAACCAGTATGGTTTTTCAGACGATTCTTCCCTGAGAAATTTGCTGATCCCTAGTGGCGCACAGATTACTTGGGATTTGTATTGTGGCTTTGACTTGGGATTTGTATTCGACCTACATTTCAAAGCCCTGTTAGTAATTGGTCCGTGCCATTAGTACGCCTGAAGGCCTAGTCTGCCCTAGAGCGGACTGAGCACTAATGACTAATGAGTGATGAGAACACTCTCTTGGGCTTTTTTATCCTTTGCCTCGTCTTTTAAAATAAATAAAGTAATAGCAAAACCTTAATACATTTTCTGTAAATCTTGACCGCAAATCAAGGGGCTTTTAAGCAACGCCCTATGTACATCTTCCAGCAATAATACATGATTAAAAATACGTGTAAAAGAACTAACCCACTGGAAAAATCAATTTCAGACAGTTCCCCTCTCATCATATTTCTATAAAATCATTTAGAAATAACATCTTAGAAAGCATTTCGAGCCTCATGTGAGATGTTCATGGGCTGAGCTGGGCCGGGCTAAGAAACATCCGGGCCTATCTCGACTTTAAAATTAAAAGTCCAAGTCTGGCCCATGCCCATATTGGGCGCAAGGAGCTGGCCCAAGCCTATCCCGCTTGGAAATTTCAAAGCCTGAGCCCAGCCTGAGTTTGATGTGCAATTAACAAAGGAACCGAAAATTTTCATTTGGATTTTGAAGACAGATAAATGATTTTTATTGGGATTTTTAAAGTAGACTTTGAATTTTCATATGGGTTTTGGAAGCACACCATGGTTGCTCAAACCCTCTGCCTCACTTTTTTTTTATAACTTAGGGTATCTATTGCTAGCCTAGCCTTCGGACCTTTAGCCTCTGCTTCTATTTTCCTTTACGTAAATATGATATTAAAAGAAAACAATTTCATATTAGTAAAATTATAAAATATACACACATAACAAATCAAAACAATACTGATAAGTATGAAGTTCTAAGTTTGTATTATGAAACAAACGTTTGTATTGTCATTCTCCTGGCATCATCTAATGCACAAATAAAATTAGTTAAGCACTTCCTTACATGCAACCATCTCATGTTTATATAATTATACTAAACATTGCAACTGGAAAATAGAAAAAAAATAAATTGGTTCATTAAAAAATAAGCAACTCAACTCCTAAAGAAATTCAGCTTGACATTCAACACTCATTTTACTCTGACTTCACAAGTAAAATGTATATGTAGGATTCTACATTTACAATTGAAATATTTGTACCAACAGTAATAATTAGCGTTGGAAAATTTTTGCCTCTTCCAAGAATGATGCCAGAATCAGATCATCTCTGCAATTTGCAAAAACCAAGAATGATATTAGAATTATATCATCTTTGTAAAAGCTACAATACATATCAACATTAAAGAACTTTTGTGATAATCAAATCCAAACTAATTGTCTTAAAGAAAACCAATTACCTTCTTAGAATCATAAGAACCAGCAACCCTATAACTGGCCGGTGTTATTTTGGCTGACAACCCTAGACTAGGAAAAATTCCCTGCAATCATCACCAAGACTGTATCAGATTACACAAGACAAAACTAAAGAAATTCATCCAACCAAAGATCAAAGGCGAAATTCCGTATATCCAATTGCTACTAAATGATCACCTTCTGCCTCTTCTTCGGTCTTCGCGGCAGCTTCAATACTTTCATTGCAAGAAAATCCTCTTCTATCTCTTCCTTCATCAATGACATAGAAAACTGTTGTTGCTCTCTCTTCGCCGCAGCAGTGGCTACTCTATGCGAATGTTTCACCTAATTCTGTTGCACAATGGGAGAATTGCACGGTGCCATCAATCTTGACTCTTTTTCTTTGCCATTCGAAGCCAAAATCGCCTTGACTGACACCGATTCATTGCAAATTTCTGTGCGGATTGCACACAATCGATGATCTTGAGAAGGATTGGATTGGGGATATGGACTAAGAGGCGATGTGGGAGAAGTTGAAGAAGCAATTCTGGTTATGGGATCAAACTTCATGCATGGTAAAAGCTATTGATTGCCCCATCTAAAGCCAAGGAAGAACAAATTATGGTTATGGAGAGTGTGGGTTTTCTCGGTCGCCATGGATCATAGGGTTTCTCTTTCAGAGACGATTGAGAAGAACACCGCGAGAGGCAAAGAGGGTGTGTTGACACTACAGCGCTTATGTGGAAGAAGACATAGTCACAGAGAGAAAGAGAGAGTTTGTATGTTGGAAAGGGCGGGAAACGACTAGAGAGAGAAAGGGCGGGAAACGACTAGAGAGAGAAATTAGAAAGTTTGTTGTTCATGTGACAAGAGGGAGAGGCCTGTACCTATAAATAACGGTATTGCGTGGTGCCCGCTCAAATCACAAAAAGAAAATACCGTTGGTTTCAAATTGCACAAAATGATCTACTAGTGTTTGATCTATTCTACATTGTGTTGGGAAAAGCGGCGCAACGGAAACAACCCGCGATCAACGGATCTACCACGATCTACACAAGCAATCACACCATCAAGCAATCACACACATGACACAGTAGTTTTACGTGGTTCGGCAACCATGCCTACGTCCACGGGAGGAGAGAACTCATCTACTATGATCCCATCTCAATCCCCTCAGGATCTAGGGTTACAATACATCAATATATATAGTTCCCGCTTTCTTGGCCACCAAGAAAACCCATACACAATAACTAAAATACCCCTAACCCTGAGCCTCGGTTCTGGCTAAACCAGACGACCGATCCGGCTAAACCGGAATACAAGACAAAACCCAACAATCTCCACCTTGGCTTGGATTCCACAAATCCTCAGAGCCACCTTGAGATACCTGGTAATGTCTTTCACGCACCTTGCTGAAGGGTACGTCTCCGCACACGCTACGACCTAGCGTGGCCACAGTTGCCTCCTTTGACCTCAACACCACCGTCTTGAACCTCCGAAGTGCTCTCCATTTGTTGCCACATGCATGCATCCTTGCAACACAATGAACCTAACTTCCATCCGTCAAGACAAAACTGAAGACCTCCCCGAATCCGGATCTCACTGGTACCTTGTGAATCCTTCCTTCTGTCTCCATCCCGGTGTTCTTTCCGTCAAACCTGCAACTGTCCTGTTATAGTCTGTTCTGGTGGGTTGGGCACAGTACATGCGGGTTATGACCCGATGCTTAAACCGGCTTACTCCGACCTGAACAAAACTACCTTTTCCCGAGAAAATCATCTCCGTTCAGGGCTTCCTGGATTTCCGCTAGATGATATCATCGAAGATCCATCAATCCATCTTCCGATGATCCGTCGCATCTAACTCCGCCTGAACCACAGATTTCCTCCCCTGTTATTTGATGTCTTCTTCACTGCTCCACCTGAAAAAGCATACCCTATCAACCTGCAGAGATTTCTGACCATCTCACCCTCCATGATGACCAATGTTCCCTTTTCCACCTTCGTAACTCCACTTGCTACAGTGCACTTGCAGCCTTTGAAGTATAAGGCACACAAAGAAATCCAATTCTTCGTAATCCCGGAACATATATCACAACCGTTAGGGTTTGAATAACATCATTATACATCTGAATTTCTACCGTTCTTATCTCAAATGCTGATCAGTTGCATTCTCCCCCATAAGAACAAATCCATCAACCATGATAGTTATTTGCATCAAACCAATCTCTACTTAATCACATGATAGGAAGAATCAGAATCGCAATACCATGAATCAACAACCGGATCCATACCTGAACAAATTATGGTTATGGAGAGTGTGGGTTTTCTCGGTCGCCATGGATCATAGGGTTTCGCTTTCAGAGACGATTGAGAAGAACACCGCGAGAGGCAAAGAGGGTGTGTTGACACTACAGCGCTTATGTGGAAGAAGACATAGTCACAGAGAGAAAGAGAGAGTTTGTATGTTGGAAAGGGCGGGAAACGACTAGAGAGAGAAAGGGCGGGAAACGACTAGAGAGAGAAATTAGAAAGTTTGTTGTTCATGTGACAAGAGGGAGAGGCCTGTACCTATAAATAACGGTATTGCGTGGTGCCCGCTCAAATCACAAAAAGAAAATACCGTTGGTTTCAAATTGCACAAAATGAT